>BSBN01001220.1:0-436258 GCA_027924645.1 Cunninghamia lanceolata | reverse complement strand
CCTATCTCTCCCTTCTATCCTCTCCCTCTCCCTTATTGACAAATGTCATGAAAACAAGAAAACTAGGACTCTCTTCTATCTATCTATCTCTCTCCTAAGCAAATTGGAAAGGGGAAAAGGAAAACTAGGAAAGCTAGGAATAGATTTAATTAGGAGAGAGAGAGAGAGAGAGAGAGAGAGAGAGAGAGAGAGAGAGAGAGAGAGAGAGAGAGAGAGAGAGAGAGAGAGAGAGAGAGAGAGAGAGAGAGAGAGAGAGAGAGAGAGAGAAGAGAGAGAGAGAGAGAGAGAGAGAGAGAGAGAGAGGAGAGAGAGAGAGAGAGGAGAGAGAGAGAGAGAGAGAGAGAGAGAGAGAGAGGAGAGAGAGAGAGAGAGAGAGAGAGAGAGAGAGAGAGGGAAGGAGAGAGGAGAGAGAGAGAGAGAGAGAGAGGAGAGAGAGAGAGAGAGAGAGAGAGAGAGAGAGAGAGAGAGAGGAGAGAGAGGAGAGAGGAGAGAGAGAGAGAGAGAGAGAGAGAGAGAGATCCGAAAAAAGTAGAAGTGTAGAGTCAAGGTGCACTTTTGGCAACTTAATTTTATCTTAACATTCCCAAAGTCTTACATGATTAAAAGTAATGTTAATCTATTTTGTGGAAAAGTGGAACCTTTGCAAAGTTGTAGATGGAAAACATGACTCCACTTCCCAAAATCTCGTAAGTATATAAATGAATGTTTTGAAAATAATTATGTATCATCAATGAATAATCCTAATGCACTCATCCACAAACTTGTAAATTGCAATGAAGTTCAACATCCCCATGCCTCATAAAGTTCCACAATGTTCATTTACCAAAAGACCAACTATTATGTGTAGACTTTTCTTATGTTTACATACATTTCAAAAAAGAACTTACAAAGTGCCAACAGTACAATGCATAACATGATGAAATTTGTTTAAAAAGTTAAAAAAATCTTCAAACAAATGTAGTTGACTCGTATATAGCCAAACTCCATGATCTTTTCTACTATCTTATTTACTTACACCAATGGAATGGTACATGGGCATCCATCAAAAGAATAATGATAGGGGGATTCTTATCAAATATTATATTTGGTAGCTTTCTAGTAAATATTTATAAAAACTATGAAAACATAGACAAGGCATTGCTAAAATATTTGATAGAATGTCTCAAAAAAATGTGATTTCATAGATTACCATGATTATAGGAAATGCAAAAAATGAATCTAAAAATGGACATTACAATTTTTTTATCAATGCTCTTTACAAAACTTAGAAAATAGACAAACCTTTTCGATCATAGATGAAATTAGATGCAATGATCATAAGAATATGGCGGTATCGACAGACCACCTTTTTAGCATTTTACACAAAAGCTAAAGATGAATACTTATGACCATTGCGGGATATTGATAGACCACCTTTAGAGAGAGAGAAGAGTAACATATAGGTAAAGCAAAATGGATATCTATTTGGGAAACCAAAAATGGATATCTGTTTTGTAAAACATAAAAATGAAAAATGGTATTTTACCAAAGCAAAATGGATATCCGTTAATAACGGAATATCTGTTTTGCTTCGCTTTTGCCTTGTATGTAGGATTGGGGTTGTGTTGGTCATGATGTTAGTCACAAACAAGCATAGAATAAAAGTACACATTAACCTCTATTCATCTTGAAAGATACGATGAATTCAGAGAATTCATGATCCCAAGTCCTTCGGTGATCTAGGTCTTAATCTTTTGACGTTAATCAGAGGTTGATGTGTGTTTTTGTTTCCAATTTTGGGGCCTTACATAAAGTTCATCATCATGACGCTATTTCTGCAAAGATTCTTCATAGAGAGGTCATTTTATACAATTATTTGATTCAATGATACAGTTATACTCAAATATTTGCATGATATTTATCAGTAAATGCATGCTTCAACTTCAAATAATGCTAAATATTTCCAGTTATCTACGAGATGTCCACATATTTGTATTGTTTGCTTTAGATGTTCAATTATTTGCAATTATGATAGTGAAATGTTTCTAAAATTCAAGAAATTGAAAGAAATGCTTTAAATGAAAGATGAATCTTCAGCTATTGAACCACATGTATATCAGATACAGTCATGAGAGAGAAGAAAATCGAACCATATGTTCACCAGGACATTCCACAGCTAGATACAGTATGTGCTAACTTCGAAGGAATTGTATGAAAACAACATATGTAAGTAGACATGCACTCCAAAGGACGCAGAAAAATCACCACATAAATCTAGAATTCACCACACTGATTACTCAAGAATTACTATGAATTGTAACCAAAATAGTCTTCTCATTCACTAAGTATGCAAAGATATAGATGTATACAAAAAAGCTTTGAAATGAGCCCTGAGTATTTCAGCAGACAAATTTCAATTAAGTTTCGAATATTCAAAATGAAGCATTCCTACACCTTTTATAGAATAAGGTGAGGAATCTATTACAAAAAGATCAACGATCCTGATTCATCTATGCGTATCCACGGTCAATATTTCTTTTGACTACGTCAACCTTTACAAAATGGCACAAGTTGCCAGCTAGCAACTATCTAAAAAACCTATTTTCACTAAGTATCCGATGCTGATATTCACTCTATGATGCATCATCATCTACTTTATTAGAGTCATGTGCTTCATCACCAGGTGCATCACTTCCTGAACTTTCATCATCATGATGATGATGAACCCGCATATGAGGTTGCATGATGCTCCGGACCTGTTCATATAAATTACACAATTTTATCTATTTCCCCGCCATCCTGAGTCTTTGCTTTGATCATGGCGTGCTTGTGTGCCTCGTATTTGTGTCTGCTACTGTCTAGCTTGTTCTTCCTATTTTGCAGCGTCTCATTGTAGTTTTCCATTTTTGACTTTGATTCTCATCATTTTTATCTATGACTTCTTTTGTCAAGTGGACAAGTGGATCATCTGCTACTGATTGGAAGTTGTCATGTAAAGCTTTGATGGCAAACTCCTCATCTTGATTTTCTACTTTCCCTTCCACTTTTCCTTCTAGTGTCTCCAACATTTCTGCCTCAATAGACATTAGATCATGCAGCTTCATGTTGATATATCTCAGTTTATTATTGCATCTCTTTAGCACTCCAGATTCAAATTGAATGTCCTTATACCATATGTCAACCAACAAGGTAGTATTACTATTTAGTACCTGTTTATTGATGAGAAGCTGAGGATTTATCCTCCTTATTTCTCCAGGATGTCTAATACTTTTTCCAATTTGTAAGACCTTTTTCCTGTCTGCATCTACAATTTGTCTACCTTGGTCCTGGAGTCGCTGAGAGTTTTCACTCTTCAAAGAGGCCTTTACCACTTCCTCTGCATCATCCAATGTGGATGACATCCATTTCTTCAATACAGCTACCTCATGTTTCATGAGATCTAATTTATTCACCTCCTCTTGAGAATAGCAGTCAATGGGACTGCATGTTCAGTTGAAGTATCATCAGGATTAATCAACCTCCCTATGTAGGCATGCAACTGAGCAATGTGCTCTTTATGTTGCTTATTTTTCTCTTTCTCTCTTTCACTTTTTGAATTAAAGAATCAATAATATCTTTGCCTTCTTGACCCTCTTGGTCTTCTTTGGCAAACCCTAAGTCCATTGTGCTGATCTGGAACTCATCTAAGGTAATTTTACCTTTTTCCTTCTCTATCGTAGGTACTACAATTTGTGCAGTCCTCCTCCCAGTTGTTGGATCTCTTTGATGGCCAAAGTCATTCTGGCCTTCCTCTTAGGTTTTATTATATTCTCAGAGAATAAGGTGGAGATATCAAATTCTTAAATTTCAAATTCTTCTTTTGCATTTACCTCTTTTCTCCAACCACGGAGGTACCTGATCATGTTTTTTGGCATCTTCATGACTTTCACCTTGATCTCCTATATCTGTAAGCATTTGTGATGGAGATGGTGATTTCCTCATTTCTTCTTCCTGATGCTCACTTTGGTTTTGATCCTGTGGCTCATCCTCCTGTTGAGGAATTTCTTTCTCCGGAGGAGCATCTTCCTGAGGTGGAGGATCTTGTGATGTATCCATATGATGATCATGATCCTTTTTTGTTATCACCTCGTCCACTTTCAACTTTTCCTCCTGTTGAGGAACATTCTTAGTCGTAAATATTTGGGAAGTCTCCTTAGGTGCTGATGTTGGTTCTGTAACCACGGTTTGTTCTACACCTGTACCGCTTATTTCTTGAACCTTAGCGGCAGGATCCTCTACTACATCCTTCTCATCAGCCCTCTTTTCTTGAACCTCTACTATAGCAGGTTCTGCTGATGTGTCTTGTTGGCTTGTCTCTGAAGTATGGCCTTCTGGTTCTGACATCTTCACTTCCTCTGCAGGTTGCCCTTTGTTAGGTGACCCTGCTGGATGTTCAGGATTCACATCCTGTTTCTCTGTTAAATCTATCACGGCAGGATTTGTCACCTCTATAATTAGTGTATCTAACCCCATTTCTTGGGCTATCTGTCTAGGCTCTTTTCTGTCTCAGTTTCCACTTGCTTTATCTCCTCCAGTATAGTTTGAACTGGTGGAGCCTTTTGAGGGGTCATGTGAGTACCTGCAGCAAGGGTTTCCATCTTTTGTGAATCTACTTCCTTCACAACCTCATCATCAGACAAATTTATTGTATCGTCCAGCGAGATGTGACCTTTTGCATGTGTCTGGGAGGTTTCTTTCATCTGTTCTTCTGCAAGTTCAGTTTTGAACTTGACGATGGTAGGAAGTGGAACATTATGCTGAAGTTCCCTATGCACTTCACTACCTGCCCCTTGTAACAATGTAGGGGATTGTTTTATTTCACCTCTCATGGAGGTTCTCAGTTTCTTAGGTGGGGGTAGACACCACCATCTGTGGAGCTCTTCTTTTTCTTTTTATTATCAAAGGAGCCTCTTCTTCTTTAGGCTCTTCCTCCGTGAGGATATCCTCTTCATCATGTTTTCTTGAGGATTGACCCTCTTCTAGGGTCTTACTAATTCCAGCCTCTGCTATCTTACTCTTCTTGGACTTTCCTTTCCTTGTCCTTGGAGGGGATGCTGATCCTAATCCAGATCCTGATTCTGATGTTGCTGCCTCCTCAGCTACAAATACTGCCCTTTCAATAATAACCCCTTTGGGTTCATTATCTACTTTCTTGCCCCTTGGGGGTCTTTTGCTCTGTTGTTGTGGTGGAGGGAGTCTATCTCCCTTAGACTTCCTCTTTTCATTTAGAAAGTCATCATATTCCCCATCAAGAGTATCCTGCCCCTTCTTCTTGTTGTCCACCATAATGGCAACACCCTTCTTCTTCAATGCCTCTATCTGTTCATCAACCCAGGCTTGGGTTAGTTGTATGGTCTTGGCAATGAAGGGGTCCAAGGATATATCCTTCCTGTATGGTGAGGTTAGGTGCAGAGATGGTATCATTATATATTTTCTTCTGCTCATACTCATCTGCAATTATCCTTCCATCATCTTTCTTCAATTGTTGGGGGATGGGGATGCAATCAAAGGTTCTGATTTGATTCAAAGTTAGCCTTTGATATCTTTTTCTTCTTGCTTCTTGCTTCATCTTCACAGTCAACCTAGAAGTTCTCTAGGTGCCTTTGATGAATAGGTTTTTCCTATTATTTTCTGCATCCTGCCATAAGGATCATATGGTCTTGTCAGTGGAAAAGGCTGCAGTCTCATTTTATTCAAGGTGACCATCACCTTCTTTATGTTCTCTGAATTGGGGCACATGTACCAACCAATGGTGACTGGAAACAAAATTGGTGGCAGCTTCTTTGCATCTTTGTATGTTTTTTATCATTGTGGAGCTCTGCCCTGATGAACTCCATTAGTATCACTGCATCAGTGGGATACCTTGGCAGCATGAGGGGATTTCCTTCAAAACCCTCAATCCTCATGTAGGAAAAGGTGGCAGACTGAATATACCAGGCTCCATCCCTGTAAATTATCTCTTGAGCCTCCATGCTCAATCTCTTTGTTCTGTCCTCCTCCATGGTCCTCACCAAATGCATAGAGAATGCATCATTGACCAGTTTGTAGTCTTGGAGGTAATTGGTGTTAGGGTTAGCCAGCAGAAGATATCAATTAAATACAAATAAAGATTAAACAGAGGAATGGAAATACATAGAAATAATAACAGTAAGAGACAAGTTTTAAACGTGGTTCACCCAAACTCGGGCTACATCCACCAAACAGAGAGTCCAATATTATTATCCAGTAAATCAAACTGATTACAATCAGCAATCCCTGCAACTCAATACCACTGCAAAACGCTACAATACAATATATCAAAACCCTAACCCTTAGCCGCTTTTATCAAGCCTTTTTGTCGGTTACAAAAATTAGGGTTTTCTTATGTCGGTCAATAAAAAATAAGGATTTTTTAAGTCGGCCCTAAAAGAATTTTTCTCGGGGGCTGCTGCCCCCAAACCCCCACTCGGGGCCCAGCCCGGCCCCAAACCCCGGCGAGGATACATGGTTAGTGTACAGTACTTTCCTGATCAGTCACCACCTACCAACAATCTCCCACTTGGAGACTGATCCTGGATGACATCGCTGCGCATGCATCTCCCATTGGAAATAAGCACCCTGGACTCTACTATTCTATTTGTGTTGTTTTCAGTCTAGAAAGACCAACTGAAGCTGAAGAGGGAGCTCAACTTCTCCCTTGTCACTACCTTTGTAAACATATCCGCTGGATTTTCATCTGTATGTATCTTTTCCAGCCTTAACTGTCCATTATCCAACACCGATGAATGAAGTGATACCTCAACTGTATGTGTTTGGTCTTTGAATGCAAAGCAAAATTCTTTGCAAGATGTATGGCACTCTGACTGTCTGTATACAGAGAACTGTTAGCCTGTTGTTTGCCTAATTCTTCCATAAAAGATTGCATCCATATCATCTCCTTGCTTGCCTCTGTTGCAGCTACATACTCTGCCTTTATGGTGGATAAAGCAACCACCTTTTGCAACCGTGAGATCCAACTCACTGCTGTCCCACCTATAGTAAAGACATAACCTGTAGTACTCCGCCTGGTATCAATATCCCCTGCCAAATCTGAGTCTACATAACCTGCTAAATCAGTATTAGAGCCCCCAAAACATAAGTGTTTATTAGATGTACCTCTCAAATATTTGAGAATCCATTTTACCGCATTCCAATGCTCTAATCCGGGATGACTCATATACCTGCTAACGACTCCTACAGCATGTGCAATATCCGGTCTTGTGCATACCATGGCATACATTAAAATTCCTATAGCTGAAGCATATGGTACCCTTAGACATTTTTTCTTCCTCCTCTTGTGTCTTTGGACACATCTCCTTAGTCAATTTCAAATGACTAGGCAAAGGTGTGCTGACAGCTTTTGCATTCTCCATATGGAATCTCTGCAACACCTTTTCAACATAAGTAGCCTGAGATAGAGTCAATTTTCTGTTCTTCCTATCTCTACAAATTTTCATACCAAGGATTTGTTTTGCTGCCCCCAAATCCTTCATATCAAATGACTGTGCTAACTGATGTTTTAACTCTTTGATGTGATCCATGTTAGACCCAGCTACAAGCATGTCATCAACATATAAACATAAAATAATGTAGCTGTCATTATCCAACCTCTTAAAATAAACACAATGGTCAGAATTACACCTGCTGTAGCCTTGCTCAGCCATAAAACTATCAAATTTCAGATACCATTACCGAGGTGCTTGTTTCAGGCCATACAAACTCTTCTTCAATCTGCACACTTGTTTCTCCTTACCTTTGACCTCAAATCCATGTGGTTGTGCCATGTATATCTCCTCCTCCAAATCACCATGGAGAAAGGCAGTTTTCACATCTAGCTGTTCCAAATGTAATCTTCAGCATCCACAATACATAAAACAGTACGAATAGAAGTCATCTTGACAACCGGAGAAAATATCTCATCAAAATCAATGCCCTGTGTCTGTGCAAATCCTTTTACAACTAACCTGGCCTTAAATCTTTTCTTACCTCCATCTTCCTCTTTCAGCCGGTAAACCCATTTATTTGGTAAAGGCTTTTTACTTGCAGGTAACTTACATAATTCCCAAGTCTAATTTTTCAGCAAGGAGTCCATTTCGTCTTTCATAGCAAGCTCCCACTGAACTTGTGTATCCACCTGCATAGCTTCATCATACCCTTCTGGTTCACCAGCATCTGTTAACAAAATAGAATACAAAGAAGGAAAAAACCTTTCAGGAGGTCTACTTATCCTTGTTGACCGTCTAACATTCATTGGAGTTTGTGGTATTTCTGGTTGCTGTTGCAGAGCATGAGGAGCCACAGGAACATCACTATTTGGAGTATCATCTAGCACCACATAATCCTTTTCTTTCTTCTCATGCTGCTGCAACTGATCTTTGTACAACACCTTCTCATTGAATATAACATCCCTACTTCTCACAATTATCCGATTTTTAAAATCCCAAAGCCTATAACCAAATTCATCAATGCCATATCCAACGAAGGTACATTTTTTTGATTTTACATCCAGCTTGGTTCTATTTTTAGAATCTATATGTGTAAATGCTTCACAGTCGAAGGTTTTCAGAAAAGAATAACTCACCTTCTTATAGGTCCATGCTTCCTCTAGAATACCACAGCCCAAAGGAACTGAAGGACCTCTGTTAATTAAATATACAGTAGTGTTCACAGCCTCTACCCACATGTTTAAAGGCAGTCTAGCATGCAATCTCATGGTCCTTGCACACTCCATTATTGTCCTATTCATGTGTTCAGCCACGCCATTTTCCTGTGGAGTCCTTGGAACCATTTTCTGCCTATGAATTCCATTAAAGGAACAATAATCTTCAAATTCTTTGCTGCAATACTCACTGCCATTATCAGATCTGAGACATTTTAATCTTTTACCTGTCTCATTTTCAACCAAGCTTCTCCATTTCTTAAATGTTTCAAATACATCAGATTTTTGTCTAAGGAAATAAATCCAGACCTTCCTAGTTGCATCATCTATGAATGTAACATAATACCGAGAGCCACCGAGAGAAGATACCTGAGCTGGTCCCCATACATCTGTATGCACAAGCTCCAATGTTTCATTTTTCTTTTGCTTCCCATCCTTGAGAAAACTGACTCTCTTTTGTTTGCCATACACACAACTTTCACAGAAATCCATATTAATACATTTCAGACCTGGTAAAACTTTCTTAGAATGAAGTACCTTCATACCTTTTTCACTCATATGCCCAAGTCTGTTATGCCACAGTGTTGTTTCAGAACCTGCAGCAACTTTTCCAGTCTCTTCCTACAAACCTGTAGCAACTGTTCCTGAACCTGTTTGTTTTTCCTCTGTAACATCTAAAGTAGAAGGAACAGTATGACCTGTACAAAGATATAAGGTGCCTACTTTCACACCTTTTGCTACTACTAAGGCACCTTTTGAAACCTTCCAATTTTTATCAGTAAATGTAACAGTGCAACCTTGTTTAGTTAGGTGCCCTGCTGAAATTAAATTCCTACTAAGCCTTGGAACATGCCTTACCTCTTGTAGTAGCCAATGATTCCCATTCTGCAACTTAATCTTGATTCTTCCCTTTCCAACAATCTGACAGGGTTTGTTATCTCCCAAATAAACCAGCCCAAAATCCCCTTAGACATAATCAAGGAAATAACTTCTATGGGGCGTAGCATGAAATGAGGCCCCTGAATCTAAAACCCATGAATCATCAGCATTATCTAGGGAAAGAATCAAAGCATCATCTTCAGACTTTTTGCTTACCACATTTGCTTCCTTATTGCCTTCTTGTTTGTCTCCTTTGTTCTTCCGAGACCAACAATCTTTCTTCAGATGACCTGGTTTTCCACAGTACCAGCAATCCTTCTGTCCTCTGGTTTGTGATCTTTTGTCCTTTGATTTTCCTCGTGACTTCCCATGACCTCCACAACCTTTTCCTCTCTCCTTTGATCTGCCCCTGCTTTCTGCATTCAAAACACTGCCTGATTTGGATCCACCTGAGCTTTTCTTACGAATTTCCTCACTTAGAATAACACCAACAACATCATCAAATTTCAGGGTATTTGAACCAGAAACATAGTTACTAACCGCCATTACCAAACTATCCCAGCTTTCAAGCAATGAACATAATATCAAAAGAGCTGTAACTTCTTCATCAAATTTTACATTTACAGAAGTCAATTGACTGACAATCGTATTAAATTCATTTAAATGATCTATCACAGATCCACCTTCAACCATTTTCAGATTAAACAAACGCTTCATAAGAAATACCTTATTTGAGGCTGAGGGTTTTTCATACAATTTAGCCAAAGCTTTCATCAGACCATCTATTATCTTCACTTCCGTTATATTGAATGCCACCGATGGTGCCAGGCACAACCGAATGGTTCCCAGTGCCTTTCTGTCAAGAAGATTCCAATCCTCATCAGACATTGTTGCCAGTTTCTTGGCTACTCCTTCCAACGGCATCCATAAATCCTTTTGATAGAGGTAATCCTCCATCTTCATCTTCCATAACTGATAGTTCTACCCATTGAATTTATTGACCTTCAATCTACCCTTGTCCGCCATTGCTCCCACTCAACTGTGAGACTTTTCTGCAGACGATAATCAAACACAACCCACTCTGATACCACTTGTTAGGGTTAGCCGGCAGAAGATATCTAATAAATGCAAATAAAGATTAAACAAAGGAATGGAAATACACAGAAATAATAACAGCGAGAGACAAGTTTTAACGTGGTTCACCCAAACTCGGGCTACATCCACCAAACAGAGAGTCCAATATTATTATCCAGTAAATCAAACCGATTACAATCAGCAATCCCTGCAACTCAATACCGCTGCAAAATGCTACAATACAATATATCAAAACCCTAACCCTTAGCCGCTTTTATCAAGCCTTTTTGTCGGTTACAAAAATTAGGGTTTTCTTATGTCGGTCATAAAAAATAGGATTTTTTAAGTCGGCCCTAAAATTTTTTTTCTGAACCTCGGCAAGGATACATGGCTAGTGTACAGTACTTTCCTAATCAGTCGCCACCTACCAACAATTGGCTCTTTGCAGTTGGGGATGATGATCCCAGATATGCACAACATTGACTGTTCCTGTGACTTTCCCATCTGTAACCAGTGCATCAAATGTGCCTTTATAAGCATAGGAGTAGACAATGTATGATGTCATATAGAAAGCACAGTCTGAACCTCCCAGGTTCTTCAGCTGCTCATGCAGAGCATCACTTATTATCTGGCCCCATAGTGGCTTGATATCTGAGTATACTCACATCATTATCACCCTATACATCCAATCTTTGAAACTACCAGCATCAGGCTAGCCTGTCACTCTACTCAATAGTGCAATCATGTACTGGTATTCATCTCTAAAATCATATTTGAATAAGTGCACAGGAAGCTTGGCGACTGCAGGATATGTGTTGTTCTCAGCCCTCCATTGATACATATTCTTCCTGGCTTGTTTCTTGTTGTTTTCATACTCTTTTTCAGCTTTCCTCAGGTCCACACTTTTAATGTCTCTGCCCAATGGCAGTCCAAATGTCTGAGAGAGACCCTTGATGGACAGGTTTGCATATATTCTCCCATGTTTCATGACCTGCCTGATCTCTGGATTGTAATTCTTGGCACATTCAATAACCAGCTTCGGAGACTCCATGGAGTATGGGAAACCGGCGGCATTCCACATCCCGGACACAAATACCGCATCCAGCACAAGACTTCTATTCTTATCATCGTTCAACCTGGCTGACCATGCTTCTAAATTGGTATTCCCCTGATGGGTATCTGTAATTGCACCGTATTTAAATAGGATGCCCCTCTGAGAGGAGAACATAGGCTTACTAAATTCTGCTTGACACTTAACTAACCTCTTGTCATCCATGGGTGCCTGCAATTAACAAAATCCTATCTTACAATGGGTATACACATGCATGCATATTACAATTAGCTTTACTAATCATCATGTCTATTGTATCTGTTCAACATTACTTAATCATATGGATGCATAAACTAGAACTTCAGATTAACCACCCATACCTGACTATTACAGAAACAACAGGACGAGGGTTTCATTTACTTACTTGGATATGCAAATTTCTTTTTATACCAGTGGACTTCTGACAATGCTCTTAATTCTGCTGATGATCACGCACTTCCTTTTGTCTGTGAGCTCAATTCATGCAACTATTGCCTGTATGAGGATATGGAAGCTGGTGCTTTGTAAAAACAAATTTATCACAAGGTAAATTTGAAATGATGATGAATTTACCCTTTTAACGATACACTTAGGGTAAAATTAGGGCAACCCTGACAGATTGGATTTTATTCATTGATTATCCGTGCGAAAACGTAGGATCTCGCCAGGTGTTTCATCGGGTTTCGTGGTCGGCGGGAACCACCTACCATGTCTGCACGCATTAAATGTTAATGGCAGCAACGGGAGTGGGGGGATATCCATATGATAGGATATCACGAAAGCAGGATGATATTTGCAAATATCGGGTCGAGTTTAATGTCATCCTGCTCTCTCAGATTGGAATAACTATCGCGACAAGATCGGGTGATGAACGCACCCTTTGGTTATGCTTAGTACATCAGGAGGATATTTCGCTATATCAGGTGATGTTTCAAAAGTGATGATGATGACCGGACAAAACTATACTTCACTCTCAGAATATCGGGATGACGTCATCCTGATATTCGCTCAGTGTATTGGCAAGGCATCATGACATCATCGTCATGTTATATAAGCAGGATCATGTTCAAGAAATATACACCGAGAGGTAAAATGATGATGATGTCATCATCATGTTTGTTTCTTCATTTATCAGACTTGGATGACGTCATCAGGATATTGGCTTAGGGGGATATTTCACAGTAGGAGGATATTAAGAAATTTCGGGTTACTTTGAAAAATATGGTCCTCGCGAAATGCATAAGGCTATTGACTGGTAAAGGTTGCTATCACCTAAATTTGACGTCCAGATATTCGGACCACATGATTTTATCAGGTGATATACTATATCGGGGTGACCTTCTGTAATATGATGGATGTTACGAAATATGATCCTCCCCTAGCAATATCAGGTTTGACTAAATCTTTGACCGTTCATAACTTTCACATCTTAACGAATATCAGGGTGATACAAAAGGCAAACCTGCATGAAATTTGATGCTCTTTCTGAATATGAGGTCACTGGAATGAAATAGGAATTTTGACAAACTAACCTCATGATGATCATTTACCCAGCATTTCACTGCATGATGATCTGCATGACTTAGTTTTACCAGACCGCCAGAAAGCACAAAACACAAGCCAAAAAGTTGGGTCCCTATTTTGTCAAGTCAAAATGGGGCATGTTGTGTAACCACACAACAGATTGTCATAGTTGACTTTCCCTCAATTCTAATGTTTTTACATGTTTCACTCTCTTCTTCGAACTTCACCCTTCATGCTGACGACTTTTTTTTAATGCAAAATTGATAAAACGAAAAGGGTTTATAGAGGAAATTGTTAACTTTCTAAAAATATAAGATTTTCTTAATTATCATTTTGTTAAATAATTATTAATAATTTTCTATATAGTGTGTGTCTGAAATCCTGATGGATACACTGATTGAAAAACATTAATAACTTTCAAACCGTTTCACCTTTTTCAGATCCGAAAGATGCATCACACTCTATGCTCCATTAGCTACAGGTTAAAAAATAATAATTTTGAATTCCAATTTTTTTTTATCAAGTTAGGTTGGTTGGAAAATTACTCTTTAGTTTTTAAAAAAAGTCATGGTAAAAAAATCATAACTAAATATTTTATTGGAAAAAAATTTCAAAAAAATATGCGTCACATCCGGGCATGAGTCCTCTACTTATTTTGAAAGTTTCAATTTTTTTTTTTACTCATAGTTAGGTTGGCTGGACAAACACCCACTTTTTATTTTTTTCTGAAAAATTTAATAGCTGTTCATTGAAATGTTCATTTTTCACTAAGTAAATTTAGTTAAAAAAAATAAAAAATTAGTAGATCATAAACTAGATTCAATTCTCTACAAATTTTGTTCTTACATCTTTTTCAAATTGTGTAGATAATGCATTCAAATTTTCACATGAACTTGATTAAGTTTGATTTTTTGTATTTTTAATGCCACTTAGAGGTATAGTTTGGCCCATCATGATCCTGCACATAACCTTTAGGTTTTCCTTTTCCCTAAGTGCTCTTGCACAGGTTGCACTCTCATTAGGGGAATGCAGGGCTCATTCCCCTTTTGGTGTTGTTTTGAGGCAAGGTTTCAGTTGTCCCAGTATACTTCAACCCTTTTTGACTCCATGCCCAATGAATGCTTAAGGCCATTGGTTCCCTTTTGTTTAGCAGGAAAACACCCCTGAAAAGTCACCAAAATGTTGTCCTATTTTGCTTCCCATCTAAATAGCCCAGATCCATGAAATCACTAAGTGTTTTCCCTTTTAGAAATGTAAGAAAAAACATCCCAAAATTGACCAAGTCCAAAAATCTTGTCTTCCTTGTGTTTTTAACCTTTTCAGAGTTTCAGAGTTTTAGAGTTTGGAGTTCTCACTTTCGTCATGTCATCCTACTCTACTCCAAACTCAACCCTCTACTTTTGAAATTTCTCTAAGTGTTTCAGGGAATCAGACTTCAGACTTTTCTTCTTCCCTCTTCCTTTCTTTGAAAGACAGAAGGCGGATGGTTCGACGACTGACCCCCAATAGGTGTTAATTCTTTCTAAGGCATTCTACCATTCCACTGAGCCTTTTGGAAGGACTCACAATAGGTTTGCAGAATTGTGGGAAGAAGACATGTGTCAAGGTTTGATAGTTGATCATCCAAGCAACCCGATGGGTACCACGTGGTCTACTTGTGGTCCTTTTCCGCCATTCCACAAAGCATTTTATTGAAGCTTTGTCTATAGCCGCAAAATAGCAGGAAGATGCAAAGTGGTCATGATGTCATCCGAATTAACTTTTACCAAAGAAGGTAGAAGATGGAAGGCCCGAGGCTCGATTTATGTCAAACCATTTCAAATAATTCTAAGTGTTTCAGACTTCAGTGCTCAGACCTTTCTTCTTCCCTCTTCCTTTCTTTGGAAGACAAAAGATGGAAGGCTCCAGGCCTAAACTTTGCTAAAACTTTCAAAAGTGGCTAAAGTCTTTAGACTTGTGGGGATCAGACCTTCTTCTTCTTCCTTATCTAGGAAGGCAGAAGACGGAAGGCTCGAGGCTTGAGGTCAACTGTTGTACGTTTCCCTTTATAAAGTGGGACTCAGAGGGCGTAGTTTTCTCCTTTATTCTTCCTTCTCTCTTGGAAGACAGAAGGTTGAAGGCCTAAGGCCTGATCTCCAACGGCTTCTGCAATCTTCAAGAGATGAAAGAAAAGAAGTAGAATCCAGAATCCACCACAGTTAATCATGATAAAATTTTGCTGATAAGGCAGAATTCAGGCTAGATTGAAAGTCAAACATCCAGCTCCAGATGGAATTTGTAGTTGAGCATTTATTGTTGTAGGTAGAGGAAGATGCAAGGTTTCAACACATATATTTGTTCAGCTACTTTAAAGAAGATATTTTTTGCATTTATGTCAAAGAAAAATAGATATCTTTTAGACATTCCTTTTGTAAAATAGCTTCTGACAGGCCCATAGGGTGAATTTATTACAGCGGGTTATAGCGCCTCATTGTAAAATGATATAGAATGCATGAAATCGAAGGTATTATGTGAGCTGTTGGTCTAAAAAACCACATCTTGTATCATATGTAACTGTGCCTCTTTGATAAGAAATAACATATTTTTACCTTTTCATGCACTTCTACTCTGTGTAATACTTCTATTTTAGTATCCATTTGTGAATGCTTCTTTCCTTTTGGATTTCAATTAGATTCTCTTACCTTTGCAGGTAGTTTGTGATTTGTGTATGCTGGTTTGTTGTTTGTTGTTATTCTATGCATTTATGGTTGATCTGAGGGTCAAACATTCAAACTTGGTGTATCACCTTTTCTCTTTCAGTTTCTCCATCTTCGTCTTTTCCCTATCAATGATAGATTAGGTTTAGTCTTAGTATACTTTGAATCTCATATTCAGAAAGAGTAACTAGCCTTCTCTAGAGGTTTGATTTCCTTAATGCAGGGTCCCACACCTGGAAATCACTCCAATGTTTCACTAGATTGTTGCAGCCCAATGCTTCAACACAGGGTGCAAATCCAAGTGACAACAAAACCTACTAGAGACTCCAATCTCCACTTGATAGATTATAGGCACCAACCTATTGGAGGCTCCAACTCAGGCACACAAATTGAGATCCAACCTAGCAAGAGGCTTCAACCTCTATTTGATAGGCTCCAACCCCCACACAAACTGAGCTTCAACCCAGCAAGAGACTCCAAACTCTATTTAATAGGCTCCAACCTATTAATCCTTTAATGGTTGATATAGTATACTTCTTCACAGGATCTTCCTCTCACAAATCTGATTACAATTCACACAATATCCTTCTTTGAAATCTAATCATAATCCACACAATAACAAGGTATTTCACAAATTTGATCACTATTTCTGATTCTATATGATGTAAGTCTTTTCCTTTCAAATCAAGTTCACACACACAAATACTTTCTTCTCTCACAAAACTAATCACACTCTTCACACAATCCTTTCTTCATAAATCTAATCACACCCTTCACACAATCCTCTCTTCACAAATATGACTCAATTGATGAACACTCTTTTTCCACAAATATGATCCAATCTATACACCAATTGTTTTCACACAACTAATCATAATCATGACATTATTTTCACATAATTTTCTACCTTACCATCTACTCAAATTCACTTTACAATATGTGCTTACTCTTCACATATATTTGTATTTACCCTTCATACATGGGAAACATATTTTCTTAATATAGATCTGAATTGCTTTTCATTTTCTACCCCTTTATCTCTTTTCAATATTCTCTTTTACTTAGAAATATATCATTAAATGCTTGCTCTACATTCACACTATCTTCCACACTTTATAGCATCTCAAAGGAGACAATTTGGTAGAGACACAACTCTTGCTAATGAACAAACACTCCTCTTTACTGATCGCCTCTCTTCCTTTCTAGACTGCACCTCTTAGTAAATAGTATTTGTCTTTTGTGTAAGGCACATTCCTGTATATTTAATTTACATCTTAATGAATACTAAGCACTTCATAAATGAAGTCACACCATAAATGGAAATTGCTTCTCATCATAACATTTAACATCTTAATTGAATCTCTTGAAACCTACTCAAAGGTCTCCAATCCATTGTCAAACTGTAACTAAATAGGAGGATGAAGAACAATCTTAGAAGAATATAATGGTGATGCAACTGCATCAAAGTTGTCATCAAATAGAAGACAAATGTCCTCAATGTGGTCCTCCAAATCTACAATGTGCGACTCAACAAACAACAACAATATATCTGGTAGATATGTGTCCCAATTAGCTATCCCTAGAAGATTGATAATGTCCTGCTACAAGGAATCTGATGTAGCAACTTGTGATGAAGATGTGATATCAATAGGAGGAGGAGTAAGGGAAGTCTCTATGTCTTCTGAACAACCAAACCCTACCAAATATGCAATCTCCTTGAGTGTATCATCATCAAATGGTATCTGATCTACATCATCAAGGGGTATGTGGCAATCCATAGCAGGATCATCTGGGAATGGAGAGATATGTGGGTCCCCATAGATCTCCCAAATACTAGTCCAAAGAGCATGTGGGCACTCAATATGTGAGATGGAATACATAGTGCCAAAATCAACAATGGAACCAATCAATCCTACAAAATGATCAATATTACTTGCCCATGTAGATTTCCTCCTAGGTGTATTTGGTTCAGGTATGAGTCTATAAAGATAAGGAAAAAGATTGAGCCACCTGAGATGTGTCAAGATGCCCTTTCGCCAAGACTCATAATTATCCTTATCCAATGATACCATAGAAGAGCGAATGACAAAACCCATGATATCTCCTCAAATAATAAAATCAAAGATCAACAATCTAAATATTGATTAATGCTAATAAATGAAGCCCACCAAAATAAATAGAACCTTGTCAGGTGCCAATATGTCTAAGTTATCAAATAGAAGCCATAAAATTGACAAATTGAATAAAAAATACCTGGTGTTGAATATGGGAAAATACATAGATGGCTATGTAGATCTCTTTAATACCTTTCCAACACTGCAAGAATTGTGAAAATCAGAGATCGTAGCAAAATGTTACGAGCTCGAAGGCCAAAACGGTGATCTAGACTTCAAACAAAAATTAAATGCACCAATATAAAAATTTGGAAAATATTTGTACCACTAGATTATACTTAGAACTAACCTTCCTGTGCCTATTTTTTTGTGAAAATCTGACTCTATTTGCCCAAGATATGCCAAAAACAAAAAATCCCCCTTCTAGGTAAAAAAGGCCAAAAAAGGGGCCTGGCCATTGTTCTGGTGGTGCCCTAGTAGTGCATCGATGGTGGATCTGGGCTAAGTGGCCAATTTGGCAACACTCTGGCCAAGCAGCCCCTTGGTGGGGTGATGGTGGCACAACACCATAGTTCATTGTTATGGCAGAGCAGATGTTTGTTTTTCTTGGATGGTAGTTGCTACAAGGGTGGCGAGCTAGGAAATGGTCCGTGAGGCCGGTTGTTATGGCCGACTCAGCCCACAAGCGGCCTATGTGTCCCAAAATGGGGCCACAATCATTGCTAATTATTTTTTAAATTTTTTTTTGAAAATTTCGCTGTACGAACTAGGCTGTATAGGTGCCATATGGACCTGGGAGTAAATGTTTTTTGCATTTTCTACTTCTGAGCTAGACGTTGGAAAATTGACAATTGCTTCTAAGGTTTTTGGGCCTTCAGAACGTGATGGCAGGGTTGGATTTGACCCAAACTGCTCTAAAATTTAGCTTTCCTCTAGATTCCAAAAAAGTACCCACTTCAAACCGTTGCAGATCTGACCTATGAAGCTCAAATCAAGCCAAATAAAAGGGTAATCTGACTATTTTGACTGCTCTAAATCCAATGGAAGACCTTGTTTTACAAAGAAATGTACCATGTAAATGGTTCTTGCTTGATTTTTCTTCAGATCTGAAAAGGGGCTTACAAATCTGGAGCTCTGGTACCATGTAAGAGTCACTAATTAACTCAAGCCACTAGGATCAGCTGCAAAACCTAAGATTTGTTGAGTTGTTTGTCATTGATGTCAAAAGTGTGATAATTCCAGTAAGGAGTTGTTTGTTCTCAGTTGATGATGTTCTTGAGGATGTTTGTCATGTTTCATGGTTCAGTGTCATGCTTCATGGTTTTATCACACGTTATGGTTCAGGAGTTTCACCTTATGGTTCAGGAGTTCATGTTAGAGCTTGGTCTTTCTTTGTTGTTTGAGTTGAGGCTTATTATGATTACAATTAGGACATAAGAATTTCAAAGCACACAAGATTGTTTGATCATGCTTTGTACACATTACAGGTTGTTAGGGGTAGTTTGTTCATTGTTTATGTTGTTCATGATCCACATTCATGCTAGTACAGTTTGTTCATTTTAGTATAGTCATTGTAGGTTGTGCATGATGTTCTTGAGGTTGTTCATGGTGTTCTTGATTCATATTCAAGGTTAACAATGCAAGTTGATGTTTATGATCATATTCAAGCAAGTGCATATGTTAGATGACAAGGATCATGACAAGGAGATAGGGGTATCACATGGTGTTAATGATCTCACTGATTGGTTTTGCTCATTTGCTTCATTACAAAGTGGGTATGTTGTTGAGCATTCATGGGATTTTGAGTCTTCTTTTCAACATGTTCAACATTTCTTTCATCTCTTATTATCAAGTGATTATGTCTCATTCATAGTAGAAGAAAATGGTGATAAATTAATCCTAAAGTTTCTTTGGGTATTGAATTTCTATATCTCTTATACTAAGGTTTCAAACCCTAATAAAAAGACCCTAAAAACCTATAGGTTTATGTTTTATGATGCCCTTCAAAGGTGATTTGTTTTTTTTGTTCTAAATAAGCAGTGACTTGTTACAGCCCGTAACCTTGTCACTTAAGTGACATGTGACCTGGTCTTATATTGTGGATTCATCAGCCCCATCTCCTAGGTGGTATGGGACCCTTCGATGACCACTTCACAAATGAGCGCCAAAAAGGTTATCAATGGTGTGAGTTGAAAGTGTTTAGGGCATGAACAAGAAAATCACTGATCATAATTTAATCTGCATTCAAACCTTCAATGTCCACTTCTTGAAGGTTGCAAATTGATGGGCATAAGGCCATATTTTGGTTGATGCAATTGTTATGTTGGTTTTGTAACTGTTTTATGGTCTGTGATTTTGACAGTTTCAAATGTGAATAGATTTGCATGGTTTTTGAATGTGGGGATATAGTAGAATGTATGAAAAATGGGAGAGATTAAGATGAGTGTTTTTGCTCTATTCTAGTGGGATCAAAAACTCAGAATGAAAATGAGATAGATCAAATTGCATGGAAGTGTTCTTTGTAGTGAGTGGTTACCTCTGTGTTTGTGCAGATGAATGTTGTTTGCAGATGAAGTGTATTATGTAATACACATTGATGTATTTGTAAGAGTGTAGATGTATGACAGGAGAGATGTGCTGTAATCAAACACAAAGACAAATCTTTTGAAGGGGTAGACGACTATTTTTGAGACAAGAGACATATATAGAATGATGTTGAGTTAGTAACTGGTTTTGAGGTTTTGTAAGTCTATTGTAGATGTTTTTTGTTTTGTTTTGGATCTTGATCAATAAATGAATGTAGTCTATATGAAGATTTTGTAGTGATTTATTTTGAATAATGATCAAAGTTTTTTGAATAGGCAGTATTGCAGAGAAGATATGACTATATGAATAAGATATGTGATGGCATGTGAAGTTTGTGATTATTTCTTCACTAAAATGAACATGAGTGTGAATGATGCAGAGAAAGGTATGACTATCATAAATCAAATGATAGTTAAAGAATGCATAGGATAGTGATAGAGATATTTGACAAGAGAGTACAAGGATTACAACAAAGTAAGGGTATAGTGCAGACTTCATAATCTCTTGTTTTTTTTATGCTTGATTTATGATTGTTTAGTCTCAGGAGATCTTATATTATTCTATGAAGTCAAGAGTTGTTATGATTGTTATAGAATATACTTGAAGACCTTGTAAAATCAAAGATGTCATGTAGATTGATTATTTCTTGAAATATCTTGTAGAAGAAAAGTAGTATTGATGTTTGTAACCAAATCAGGAGAGATAAGGTGTTTGTACAAGAGTTATAGAGCACATCTATAACCTTTGGTTTTCAATGTAAATAGAGTAGTACTATGTGTTGTCTTCTTGTATCTAGATTGGAGATGTTTTTCCAGTGAGGCATTATCAGTGAGACATATTGTTTTTCTAGTGAGGCATTGCCAGTGAGGCTTGTGAGATTGCTAGTGAGGCTTGTGAGATTTCCAGGGAGGCTTGTATGTACTCAATGAGAGTTTGTTCAGTGAGACCCAATAAAGTTTTGGTGAGAATTGCACAGTGGTTTTTCCTTGGATAGGGTTTTCAACTTTACATCTTGTGTTATGGATTCATGTGTGTGATTCTATCCTTTGTTGATTTATTTGTTATGATGATGATAAAGATTGTTTCTACAAGATTGATAAATAAACAAGTTTTATTAGATCACTAATTCACCCCTCCTCTCAGTGATCCTTAGTATTCCTACAAGATTAACCATCTACAAGATAAAAAAGCAAAGAGGATTTGTTTACACAATATTGGATGCAATAATTAAATTAGATTAATGAATTACATATGACATCTTGCTTTTACATTAAAAGATAAGAAAGCCCTAAGTGACTTAAAAAGTCCTAAGTAAACTTAATAAAGTGTAAATAAATATTTAATTACACCAACATCAATAGCCTCTAATTCTTGTTGATAAAAGTTCTCATGGAGCTTGACAAAGTCCAATAGATCATGTTTTCCTCTTCAAAGGTATTTTTCTCATTTCTTGTAGTTTTGGTGCTGGGACCAACCTTTGCACACTTATCCTTAGAAGCTACTTTATTGTTCATCACTTGAATGACTAGGGTCTCTTGTAACTCCTTTAGCTTATCCATGAGAATTTGTATATATGTAGCACCATTTTGAATTATGCATTTTCTAACTTGAACAACTCAATTGAGATTATCCTTGATAGTCATGAGCTCTTTCTTAAGGTTGAGAAGTTTGTTAAAATGTTCCTTCTTTCACTTCTCCCACTCGACTAAATTAACATTATTAGTTTCTTTCATTTCACACAAATATTTTTCCATTTCATTCATTTTGGGAACAACTTCCCAGCCTTGGAAAATATTAGTATCATCCTCACTTTGCATTTGAATTTGTCCAACCACCTAGTTTCTCCATAACAACTAGTTTCATATTGAGATAGTTGATTTCAACAAAAAACCATTTAGTCATTGAATGCTAGGTGTCAACCTCTTCTTGTACTGTGCTTAGAATGTCAGATAACTCATGTCAAGAAGAAGCATTTTCCATGAGAATTGAGAAATCTTTAGGAATGCTGGAAGAGGGGTTAAGAATCCTAGGGAAAGAAACCCCAACTGAGGGTTCTAGAATTAAGGTTTTCTCTTTCCTAGACAATATTTGTTCACCAGTTTGTAAATCCTCTTGACTTTTCTCAATATCACCCTTCTTGTGCATCTCTTCCTCTCACTCTAATCCTTGGACAATACAATTATCTTTTTTTTGCTAGCTGTCTTTCTAGTTTTGAGCTTAGGAGTCTCCACCATATTTTTTCTTTTGTATCCTTTTGGGGTGACATACTTCTCAGATTCTTGATAGTCTAGGTCCATAGGAGACCTAGTATCCATTGGAGTGGATTCCCCTGAAGCATAACCCGGTTCCCCCTTCCTTGTACTCTTCCTAAGAATTATTCACTAGGTCCGCATAAACTCATAAGAAGTGTCAGAATACTCCACCACCTTACATCTACCCTCCTTTCTTGATTTTCCACTTACACCTGGGCTCTTCAGGCTAGGCTTTTGAGATTTCATATAGTTAACAATTAAGAGAATCTATCCCTGATGAATAGGGACCATGATCGAAGCCTTTTTTATTTCTTTAATGGATTTTTCTAGGGATGCGAGGAGATAAAATGAGAAAGACACTTTGATCCTATATCTAAAGTGATTAAGCAATGAAAAAAGTACTTTGATCCTATGCCTAAAGTGATTAAGAAACACAAAGTGGTAACCATAAACAAATTTAAACCCGCTCTCTAAGGAAACATACGTTATGATGCATTCAACAACTTAGACCCATATAAGATTTAATAATATCCTTTCATACCCAGAGTGTAGTTTTACCAAATTTTTCTTTCTCACCCTTAAGAAAAGTTTCCAAGGCTTCTTCTCCACCCTTCTATCTTTAAACACCTTATTCCCCTTTGATCATAGAATTGTTATATGAGCTACCAACTCCTCAGTGATAGTGCATTCCATTCCAAAGAGAGAGACTTTCCTATTCTTCCATTCTTTGGAAAAAGCCTTAGTAACAACCAAGTCATGGCCTTTCAAGTTCTCCAAGTAAGGCATTAAGTCACCATTGACTAAGATCTTCCAAACTTTGTTGTTCTTGTGGACCTCATTGCAATGAGATGGTTCAACTTTATTGCGGTCACCACCCATCGTAATTTTCTCCTTGTTTAAATTAGTAACGAAACCACACTCAAACACACCCTCAACACTATTTTTTGAAAGTGACAAGCTTTTTTAAGATGTAGAAGTCACTAAAAATCGTCATTAAAGGGCGATTTCATATACCCTCATCGGATAATCATTTCCCATAGGGTGAGCACCTTAAAACAAGTTTCCATCATTAACAAGTAACTACTAGGCAGGTACGAGTAGAGACCAAATTTCTCCATTACTCATACCAACATTGATCACCCCCCAATTAGTGAAAAAATTTGTGCTCCTATTCCCCTCTCATAACACATGCTTAAATTGAACCTCTTCAAAGTTTTGGCAAATGGAAATGGTGTATTTAATAAAATTGTCTATAGTCCAACTATGGGGTTGATTGCATTGAAGACACCGTATAATTTTAAGGGAATCTCCTTCAACAATTAACCTTTAATTCCCAATTGAGAAGCAATATGGATAGTGTAGAAGGCAATAATTGCTTCAATATAGTGAAAAACCTTAAAGAGTTACAATATAAGAGAAAAGAGATTATTATAGAAAAATATAGTTTACAATTTCTTGGAGTTATATATATTGTAACGTCAGAAAATGTCCCCTTAGGGGCTTTTCCCTCATAAGGTTTAGCTCTAGGGTCTTTCATCTGCATTTAGGACATCTTGCATCACATTTTGACATCCTGATGAAATGAGCCCTAAGTTTCATGAAAAATGGGACCTAGGGGGATCCCTTGAACCTAACCCTGACCAAAATAGGGGGAGAGGACTTGGGTACCCGCGCCCTAGTCTTGCCCTATTTTGGTTCAGTCCTAAATTTTTAGTGTCGGTTTGTGACCGTTATTTGGGTCCTATGCCGACACAGTAAGTTTGAATTACAAAATTCTTGGCGGGAGTGCTTGTAATTACATATATAAGCATGTTTAGGCATTCATTTGTAAACTAGAGGACAACTAGATGATTATTGTGATCTTTTGGCATCCTAAAGGTGATTCAAGGCATTCATTGTGTAGCAAGAGTAGATTTGTGTTGTCTATGTGTTTGTATTTGTAGATTTGAGCAATCATCTCCTCATGGCATGAAGAGCTTCTTCCTCCCATGAGATCTTCACTACAAGGTGACATCATTTGTGTATTTGAGAATTTATCATTTGGTTTTTGCCTCTGCCCCTCAAGGGCACACACTCTCTATCTAACAACGGTGTTCGGAAGACTTGAATGTCTCTCTGGGGCTTGACTGAGGCAAGCCTTTAAACACCACAACCCCCTCCTAAAGTTTTTGTGATTACAGGTTACAGGTTGAAGATACAGTAAAGGTGGAGTTGTAGGGGGGTACTACAGAGTGTCAGATTTGTAGATCAGAGTTGAAAATAGTGCCCTAGATTTGGGTGCCTGCTCTTTAGTCCTCTAGATTCTGCAACAGAGAAATCTCTATGACAACAGGAATATGTTGCATACTGAGTTCCCAAATCTTGATAAAAAGCATGACACTGGACTAGGGCACCCGCTCATTAGTCCTTGATTGTTCCGCTTCCAAACCCCAAAAATAGGTGCATAGTTATTTGTCATTTTACATCTTTCTGTAGCAACATTTTCTGATATTTGTCTGTTTGCTTCCATGTTTGCATAATTAGGGTTTTGATGTATAATTAAGCATAATTCATAATCAAATCATACAAATCCAAGTTTCCCTACATTCCTAGTGACTAAGGGTATGATATTGCATTGCCACTCGACCCAAAGTCCTTGAATGAAAGGGTGAAAGGAGGATACACACACAAAAACTACCAAAAACTAATCATCCAAAGTTTACCCTTTACATTTTGGTGAACTTGTGTTATTGGACTTGTTTGCACCTTGATGATTATTTTTCTTCAGATTTGAATTGATTTTATTCATTCATATCATCATTCATCTTATTGCATTGGAAAACTTACAAAACAAATTGTAAAATTTGAAAAAAAAATTGCATTCTAGGGTATCTATTTTGCAACAATTAATTTGAATTTCATCAAATTTCTAATTTTTACATTAGATCTAAGATAAATTGCAGAAAATTACAAAAATTCAATAGCTTGCATTGCATTTTTATCATAAAATTGCTATGGTTTTGTTGGAAATTTTGCATTTTTCATATAACCTAATAATTTCAAAAACTAAGGTTTGTAGGAAAAATCTTGTTTTAGATTTTTCTACTGATCTTAGACACTCATTAAAATTTTCATTTAGCTGTAGTGTTTCATTTTAGTGTAAATTTGCATTTAGATCTCAAAAATTTGCATTTTTACATAGAAAATTTCAACAAAAACTAGCATTTTCATTGATTTTTCATTAGGTTAGCACTTGAATTTTGCATGGTAGGGTTTGAAAATTATTTTCAGATCTGAGGAGAACTAATTTTTATCATAAATCAGACTGCAAGACATTCATATAGCATTTTTGTTCAAGATCTCAAACCTAGGGCTTGAAAAACTTTGATTTTTACTAGATTTGGCCTTATCGACTCTCAAAATTTGTACCATAGGCATGTTGTGAAGAATATTTTTTCACTAATTGGATGTTATCATGGTTATTATATGCTTCCCCTCCTAAAAATCTTCACAACACCTTGTTATTGAGCTCTTGTATTGAAAATTTGGTGAAAAATTGCACATTTTTGCTATATTTGCCCTAGGGTTTGACCTAGATTGCACTCCAAGCATGTTGTAAGAGATTTTATGATTGTAGGGAACTGATATCATTTATATTATTTTCTATAACTCCTAAAATTATTTACAAAACCTTTTTTGCTAGGTCTTGGAGTTGAAAAATTGTTAAAAATTACATATTTTTGCTATATTTTTACTAGGGTTTGATCTTGAGTGGCACTATACGTGTGTTTTGATGGATTTTTTGGAATTAGGTGGCTGTTATTACTGATATAATTTTCTTTCCATCATAATTTTCCTCACAACACCCTTTGTCATGCTCTTTTGCATTGAGATTTGGTGAAAAAATTGCATATTTTAGGGTATTTTCACTAGGTTTTAACTTAGCATCATCTTAGATTTGCATCAATAGTGTATTATAAAGGATTTTATTGCTGTATTGGACTGATATCAGACATATTATTTTCTTCCCCTGATCAAAATCTTTACAACACCTTTTCTTTCATATATTTGCATTGAAAAAGTACAAAAAATTCAAGCATTTTAGGTCATTTTTGTACATAGTTTTGCACTTGTCTTTTGCATAACTATTGAAAAGCTCTAAAAATCTGATTTTGCATTGATGTTACAAGAAATTTCACTTGGCATCTTCATCTCATTACTCTTTGGTATCTTTACATGCATATATTAATAACTTCGAGAGTTTCTACAAATTTCTTAATATGAATCCTCATGTTCTCACTTACTTACAAGCTATGTATTACAAGGATATATTTAAATGCACTTCATTTGAAATCCTTGACTATGTATTTGATTATGACAACTTCACATCTCTCATGCATACATACCCTTGGGTAGTAGAAGATTTGATGAAACACATTGAGAATGATGAGAGTGAAAGTTCTCTTAATGCTTTGGATTTAATAGCTAAAACATGTGATGGTGACATAGAAAATGATTCCTCCTATGAGGATATACTAGCACAAGAGGATGAAATCATTGACACATTCTTGAACTTCACCCTACCCTCTTTAGAAAATGAAACATTGGTGATTAAAAGGCTCTCTATCAAGAAGGATTCTTCATGGGTGGAAAAAGACTATTCACATAATGATCATTTGGTGCCTGAGACCTCTACGGATAATCCATTAGACCTTCCACATTTGATTGAAAAATCAAGAACCTTTGATGAGAAGACTATGGATATCTCTAGTCTACCTAACAATATAGTACCTTCCTCTCATCCCATTGCTCTCCCTGGCCAAGATGTAGCATTAGTGGATGAGAAAAGGTCTCTCACATTAAATCCCCTAGGGATAGATGTTGGGTAAAATGAGTTATGATTGATAATGGATCGACTCTTAATGTTTGTAGCATTGACCTACTACACAAAATCAAGGTTGACACATCACAAATCAAACTAGATGGCATTAGCATTCGTGGCTTTGATAATGTTGGATGACAATCCGTGGGCACTATAACTCTACCTATACAAGTAGGATATGTGATTGTGCCTACCCTACTTCATGTCATGCCTTGTTCTTTATCTTACAACATGATTCTTGGTAGACCCTGGATCCATGCATTGGGGGTAGTTCCTTCTACTTTACATCATTCAATTAAATTTATATTTAAAGACAAGCTACACACTATTCATGTTGATCCTGAACCAGATAACTATTTACATATTGAAAGTGAAACACCAGTTTACAATCACATGAGCTTAAAAAATCTGTGAGGTGATCTATCAATGCCTCTTCCCATGGATAATGTTGTGCAAGATTATCAACCATTGAATGCACTTGTTGGTGATGATTGGGGATCATTACATTTTAATCCTTACAGTATGGGGGAATATAAATTTAATAACCCTGACACATCAAAAGTTGCATCGATCTCATCTAAGCAGTCTTTTGAAACATTTGAGAAATGTAAAGTCCCCTTGGTAGAAAATCAAGATAATACTCTTAATTACACTATATATTATGATACCTACATGGCTTCAGCCTCTTCTAAGGAATTGGACTCTCTATATGGTCATGGATTTCAAATTTTGTACAAAAATAACGACTATGTAGGTAATGGTTGTGTAAATCAACAAGGAATTTGAGTACCTATAGAATCCAATTCAACACATTACTCAAGCGACATTGGATATAATCCTTTTAAAGAAAAGAAAGCCTCCCATCATCCTAAACTTAATGTTAATGCAACATCAACAAGACCAAAACAACGTGATAGATATCCTAGATATGTATGCTCTTAACATTGGGATAAAACATGTAAGTATTTCTAACCCTTTATCTCTCTTGTGATGTGTTTCCCCCGTGATGTGTTATGTGTTGTTCAGGCCTCCTAGGATGACCCATGATTCTCTTGTAAGGTATAGGATACCAAGAGACCACCTCTGTTGTGACCTTCTGCTATTTGTATCATCATTCTTCTATTTTGCCTCTCTCTAATTTCATTGTTGTGTGTTGTGTCTTACAGACATAGCGTTGCGGTTGGTGACTTGGGGGCACCCTCCTACATGACTGTCCCTAAGAAACTTTTTTCTCCTCTTTGATTTATTGTTTCCCTTCCTCTAGTGTTTCTATCTAGTGGGTGGATGATGAAAAACATTTATACTAATGCAGACCTAGCATCCCTTTAGTGAGAAATCAAAAATTGGACTTAGTCCTAATATGACGATGCAGTTGTATATCTTATCTGATGCTTGGCTAGTAGAAGCACTATGTGCTTTCTACGTAGTGATTTTGATGATTTTTTTATCTCAATTACAAACCTTAACAATACTGCTGCTCCGTGCACTTTGCTTGTCTTTGAATCTCGCCTTGGTGACACTCAGTTATGATATTTCATGATATAGCCCCATGGTTATCCTTGATCTCCAAATTCATAGTATAACCTTGGCTCTTTGTGTGATTAATCATATGCATTGATGTTGTTGTTTATCATGATTATGTAGACACTAACATGTTTCTTGTGGGGATGTGTTTGTGGGAACATTTGGTGATCATAAAGTACATGTCACCTCCGGGGGGCATGGGCTTTGCAAAAGTTCATGTTCCCTTGTGTGTTTTCTTCCTACCTTAACGTGCTTGATATCAATGCATGATATCAACCACCTTAATGTGGGGGCATATACAAGGCAAGCTGTCTACTGTATATGTTAGCAATGTGCTTGTCCTTAGGTGCAGTTTAAAGACTAGTGGCGATGAGTCCCTCTTGTACTCTGAATTCATTTTCAATCAATCAATCATCTTAAGCCCTCTGCGGAGGCGGGGGTGGTGTATCTCTTGCGAAGAGTGCCCATCCTATCATTTTCAAAAGTCCTCTATAGAGGTGGGGAGCAGTTCTATGACTAACTCAACCCTTAAGCACATCTTCGGTGATTGTTGTGGCAAAGCCCAATTATCAGTGTGTGCCTGTAATGTGCCCGAGATGGTGATGAGCCTAGAAATAGGAACACTCCATCGCTTGTTTGCTTTTTTTTCTCCATGTCTTCAAAGTGTGTGTTTGGCGTGCTTGCTTTGTTTGGCATGTTTTTGCCTTATATGCAGTCTAAAGACCAACGTGATGAGTGCTTCCTACATTTTGGGAGGTTTGGCGTGTCTTGCATGTGTGTTACCCCATATATGCAGTGTAAAGACTAGTACGATGAGTGCTTCCTGCATTATGGGAGGTGTGTTTACTTTCCTTGTACTTACCTCTGCATTTCATATATATGAGAAAAAGAAAAGAAAAGAAATCACTCCTGTCTTCCATGCATTAACTGTCTTCTATGCATCTTCTATTTTCTCTGTGATTTGCGTGACTGTAACTGTCTTCTCCATGTTTTGCATGCCTGTCATTGTCTTTAAAGTGTTTGGCATGTCTTCTCCATTCTTGGCGTGTTTGCTGTGTTTGATGACCATACTTTAATGCATGTATTGGCCTTGTGTTTATAAATACATTAAAGTGGGAGCTAAATGCAACATCATAAAATGTCCCCTTGGGGGCTTTTCCCTCATAAGGTTTAGCTCCCGAGTCTTTCATCTGCATTTAGGACATCTTGCATCACATTTTGACATCTCGATGAAATGAGCCCTAAGTTTCATGACAAATGGGACCTAGGGGGATCCCTTGAACCTAACCCTGACCAAAATAGGGGGACGACTTGGGCGCCCCCTTGAACCTAACCCTAACCAAAATAGGGGGGAGGACTTGGGCGCCTGCGCCCTAGTCCTGCCCTATTTTGGGTCAGTCCCAAAATTTTAGTGTCGGCTTGTGATCGATCGACACGGTAAGTTTGAATTATGAAATTCTTGGCGGGAGTGTTTGTAGTTACATATATAAACATGTTTAGGCATTCATTTGTAAACTAGAGGACAACTAGATGATTATTGTGATATTTTGGCATCCTAAAGGTGATTCAAGGCATTCATTATGTAGCAAGAGCAGATTTGTGTTGTCTATGTGTTTGTATTTGCAAATTTGAGCAATCATCTCCTCATGGAACGAAGAGCTTCTTCCTCCCATGAGATCTTCACTAAAAGGTGACATCATTTATGCTTTTGAGCATTTTTCATTTGGTTTTTGCCTCTTCCCCTCAAGGGCATGCACTCTCTATCTAACAATGGTGTTCGGAAGACTTTAATGTCTCTCCAGGGCTTGGCTGAGGCAAGCCTCTAAACACCACAACCCACTCCCAAATTTTTTGTGATTGTAGGTTACAGGTTGAAGATACAGGAAAGGTGGAGTTACAGGAGGGTACTACAGAGTGTCAGATTTGCAGATCAGAGTTGAAAATAGCACCCTGGACTTGGGCACCTACTCTTTAGTCCTCCAGATTCCACAATGGAGAAATCTCTGTGACAACAGGAATAGGTTGTAGACTGAGTTCCCAGATCCTGACAAAAAGCATGGCACTGGACTAGGGCACCTGCTCATTAGTCCTCGAGTGTTCCACTTCTGAACTGTGAAAATAGGTGCACAGTTATCTATCATTTTACATCTTTCTGTAGCAGTATTTTCTGATATTCGTCCATTTTCTTCCATATTTGCATAATTAGGGTTTTGATGTATAATTGAGCATAATTGATAATCAAATCATACAAATCCAAGTTTCCCTACATTCCTAGTGACCAAGGGTATGACAGTGCATTGCCACTCGACCCAAAGTCATTGAATGAAAGGGTGAAAGGAGGATACACACAAACTACCAAAAACCAATCATCCAAATTATATATATATATATTGTACCTCTAGCCAAGCCACACTATTTTTTCACACACACACACACACAGATATATATATTGTAACTCTAGCCAAGCCACACTATTTTTTCACTCCAATAATATTTTATTTCTTCCTTAACTATGAAGGGCTCACTTGGGCCCATGTAACTCATGCATTAATTGTATTTGAGGTCCACTTACTTTGCACCATTGAGCCATTACAAATGGCTTACTATGTTTATACAACTATGCATGTGTTTATAGAATTATATATATGTCATAAAAATATACAATTATATACACATATATATGCAGAATTGTTAATGAGTTGACCAAATATACTTTGAATGTCATAATAGAAGTTTAGTGCCATGTTATACATCTGTGTTTCCATGTTGCACACTACATTATATTGTGGTTTAAAATTATTTTAGGTCCACCAATTTGACACCACTGTGCCATTACAAATCAGATGTCATCTTTTGCTTATGCTACAATTTAGTCATTTGCTTGTGCTATAGTCCAATCACAGATTATGTTACATAATGTGTTTACTTGTATTATTTATATTATAGATTATATATTACCTTTGTTACAACTATTAGTATTGTTTTCTTATAGTACAAGTTAAGTTAAAACTCTGTCAAGAGGTCAAAAGTGGATGAGAACCTATGGAAGGTAGAGAGTAAAAGTACCACAAGGGGTGAAGTTCACTTCTGTACAATCTACAGAGGAAGATACACCTATTAGCAAACAATAAGATGCTATTGCAGAATGTGTAGTCCCCTCAACATATAATTAGGCTATCAAACCTGCTGTTGACATTCCTTAAAAAATGATGTGTAGTTGGGATCTTCAAAGGTTTGCATAAGTAACTGGTCAAATGAGGACATTCAATCTACAATGGAAAACATAAAGGACACAGATCCATCCATTAGGGTTGTAGTGAAGAAGTGAGGAATGCCTCTTAGTAGTTTGAGGTTGTGGTTGCTTGGTCTTACCAACACCAAATAGAAGGGACCATGAACCATTTTAATAGATGAGGAGGCCAAAATTGTCCATTGGTCCAAGGACATGGCTGATATTGGCCACGACCTTAAATTTTTTTAGCCAAAATCTTTAGTGGCTCAAATGATTTAGTTTAGGCCAAACCCCTTCACACATGGGATGCTCGGGAGGTCATGATGGGTAGGATTTGCAAAAAGGCATCTAGATTTGACCATTCAAACTACAGAGGAGGTGGACACCAACATAACAATAATGCTAAGGTCATACATGATAGCATCGATAGAATTATAATGCTTAGGCCATGCATAGTAGCATCCTTCAATGACAACTTGAAAAAGTTATACAATGAGCATCAATATGGCTCAAGAAGAATTTGGAACTACGATGAGATTGGTGTACAGGATGGGAGAAACTATGGCATTGGGTTCCAGATTTGTCCCCCATGTAATCTCCAAAAGTAGGGAGTGGATCAAAGTACTAGCATGTGTAAGTGCAGCGGGTCATGTTAGAATCTTGAAAAAGAATATAACCCAGAATCAAATTGAAAGAGCTAGAATCAATAAACTGCAATGCAAATGAAATGAACAACATAACATTACTATGAGAGAATAATGTAAATGATCCAATGGCATAATAGAATTATGAGAGAACTATAGCTACAGCCTTCATTACATTCATTCTTACACTCTTGCAAAATGAAGAGACATACCTTGCTTATAAAGACAAGGTTGAAAGATAAGAAGTTGTATTCATGTGACAAGTGTCATATTCCTATTACATGTGACAACTAGAGGGTAAGATGCCAACTAGTTGATGTGTAGGATATGACAACTATCAACAACTAGAAGTATCTAGAAGGCTCACTAAGTCAACTTAACATGTGAATATGTGTGTGAATATTATTTAACTAATAAATAGTTAAATAATATGAATTATCCACACAACAAGGGAAATAATTGGTTAGGTAATGTCCATATTCACATAACACCCCCCCTTAAGTGCAACTTAGGGAGAAGCTAACTAAAGCAAGACTGCAAAATGCAAAAATGGATCCTAGCACAAGACTATGTTAGGTACCCATGTACAAAAAATCTCTCACAAATGGAGAAAAGGAGAAAACCCAGTGGGAAAAAACTCCTCCCCAAAAGAGAGAAAATAAAACATAAAATGATCTCTATAGTATGAGAAGAACAAAACCCCTTGTGAGGAAAAAGTCCCCCCATAAGAGAGAAGACACCCCCCCAGAATAGAGAGAGTGAAAGAGACTATGAACCCCCCCCACAATGAAGTAGCTCCTAGTCCAAAAGACGATGCCCATATATGAATACTAAAGATGATCCATTTGTGGCAAATGACATTTCTCCCCTTAGGAAGAAACAACTCCAATGGTGAATGCTGAAGTAACTCCCATTCAAAGAAGCAAGGTGAGGATGGAAGTCTCATGATGTATCTTGTCTTGGAACACTACTCGAATGTCTTCATGCTGATGTCAAAATGAGTCACTATCAAATAGGGAGTCCCAGGCCTAAGTGACCTCTCAAAATCATGTGAAAACTGATGAAGAGCAAGATCCAAAGAACTGATGTATGGATGTGGAATTTGACAATGCATGCCATGTGGCTACAATGCATATCCCATGAGATGTCCTACAAAGAATCACTGGAAGCCCTCGGTGAAGCCTCTCTGAACTCTGTAGAAATAGTAGGTGTATGTGTACTATCATCAAAGAGGAGAGATAACCCCTCAAATGTGTCCTCCAAATCAGCAATGTGAGACTCCACAAACAAAGATGATATGTTTGCAAGATATGAATCCCAATGAGGAATACTGAAATGATCTTGCTACAAAGAATCACTGGAAGCTCTCGAAGGAACAACACTAAACTCAGAAGTAGAAGAAGGCACAGTAGGAATGTCCTTATCTATAGATGAAAGAGATGAATCCTCAATGCCCTGGTGCAAGGAGTCATTGGAGGCTCTCAAAGGAACAACACTAAACTTTGATGAAGCAAGAGGTGCTAGAGGAGATGTGATCTCAATATCTTGTTGTAAAGAATCACTAGAAGCTCTCAAAGGAATGTCACTAAACTCTGAAGTAGTGACAAGTGATGGTGATGCAATGATCTCAATAGGAGAGAGAGAAGAAATAGAAGAACAATCAAGTCTTGCTAGATATTCAAGCTCCTCTTCTGTATTACCATCAAAGGGCATATTATCTGCATCATCAATGGGTATGAGGCAATCCATTGCAGGATCATCTGGGAATGGAGAAATATGTTGGTCTCCAAAGATCTCCCAAATCTTAGTCCAAAGTGTGCATGGACAATCAATTTCCAAAATATCCCACATAGTGTCAGAATCAACACTAGAACCAATCAATCCTACAATATGATCATTCCTATTTGCCCATGCATTCTTCTTCTGAAGTGAGTCTAGTTCAAGTATGAGGCCATAAAGATAAGGCAAAAGATTGAGCCACCTACAATGTGTGATGATGTCTTTTTCCAAGACTCATAATTATCCTTGTTTAGATTTATCACAGAAGGATGACTAGAAAATCCCATGATACCCTCTCAAATGATTAGAGATCAAAACATCAATAAATTACCTTGAAACTCAAAGAGAGTACACAAGAAACAACCCCCCCTTTTCACTCAATCAAATAACCCCCCTTAGAAAATATGATTTGGCACTTTATATTTAGTGCAAGTACAATTACCATTAGCAAAAAAATGTTTAGTGGACTTCATCTCAATTCTTTACAAATTCTCAATCAAATGAGTGTATGCTCAAAGTACAATCTTGGAGTCAAACTAAGTGTGGAAAACAACACCACTGCAAACTACTCAAAAAATCATTCACTTAAAAAAAAAGAATCACCTCAATCCGATGTCATATGCAAAAGTTATGAGTCTTTGAAGTTCCCAAAATGAGAACTGTGCAGCGTCACCTGTGAGAATCTGAAATTTATGATCAAACCAGCCACAAAAACCAAAATCCAATTGCACCACTGAGAAGATCATGAAAAAATAGCCTAAATGAAAAAAAAAATGCACAGAAATTGGAGCAAATATGAGCAAGATATAGGCGTTTGAAGTTCAACTGTCAAACTGAAAAGCTCATTGGTGAGGGGGGGTAAATAAGACCAAGCCTGCTAATGATGTCAGTAGCTAGATTGCTAACATCAGCAAGAACCATTGACAAAATCTCCTAGATTCCCCAGAATATGCCAAGATTCCCGAGGAAAAATGATGTCACCTGCCAATATACTGACGTCAACAGAAGGTACGTTGAGGATGACATCAGCCCCATGTATAATAATGCCAGCAAATGAAATCTTTGAGATGCTACCAAGATATTCTGCAAGGACACTGTAAAGTGACGTCATCTGATGGTAAATGACATCATGATGACATCATCGTGATGTCAGTTGACATGAAAAAAGAGTTAGCCAGAAAATGTGCAGATGCTAGCGAATATTCTCAAACCGCTTTTGGATTTTTGAAAAACCATCTTTGGGTCCTGAAACTACTTATTTTTGTGTCAAAACCACCTTCTATGAGGTGGCAAATGCCTTATAGGTTGCTGAAGTGGTTTTGAGGTGCCTTGTGTGTTGCTGAAACTGCTATGAAGGGGGAAACTACTGGTGGCAGTTTTGTTGCTGCTAGCTGGTATAGAAGTGCCGCTTGGCGATTTTAAGGAGACCGCCAAGATTTACCTCCAAGGGAGATAGATAGATTTGATGCTACCGGTGGAGATAGGTGGATATATGTATGTCACTGGGGTTTGTATTAGCTGGCGGGAAGAAAATAACCCCCAGTCAATTGGAGTAGACACCGGTTTAAATGCCGGTAGTGAACTTTTAAAGCCTCCAATGATTTATTATGACCATTGAATGTATGGAGAGCCTACCATTGAATGACATGGAGTTGTCTACGGTTAAGGTTTAGTTCCCATCGGGAGGGATTGGAGACTGTCGGTTATTGTACGTCGGTTGCTAGTGTTCGCCGGTTTGGAAAAAACAGCCGACCGTGAGTTTAGCAGCCCGTCGGTGTGCAATGACCACTGTGTCTAACCATTCACGAAGAGGGTTTGGGGGCCCTCGCCATGTGGTGCCCCCACGTTGGCTTTTCTACTGACTGTACCCTGTAGAGTACTCTATGGACTGCAGAGTACAACCTACAAAAACAAAAAAATATCCGCAAAAAATACAAAAACACTGTGTAATGCTTTAAACTAACAATTTAATAAAATACCTAATCGATAATCACCTGCGACCACCTGTGCAATCACTACAGTATTGTTGATGACTGTTTTGATGCAATCATAACAATAAGTTAAAATTCACATATAATGAACTGAAACTATACTTGAAAGACAAGAAGGAATCATTTGGTGATTCAACTAATCCCAAGTCTACAATGGTTCGGTTGGTCAAGTTCAGTTGGTCAATGTGAAGCTGTAATGTTCAAGGGGCCTTACGTAGTTTAGGTTTATTTTGTGGTTTACTGGACTAAGAATATGCAAAGAGGTCATAGATTTCAACAAGTATTCTGTTCATTTGCATACAAGTGTTACTGGGCTACAAGTTTCAGAGGGTTTTCTTGAATTTTTGTAGCCTTCTTCTTTATCTGTTTATGAAAACTATCTACTTATAGCTCTGTTATGCATGCTTCTTCAAATTTGAGACAATTTCCTTTGGATTTCTACGTTTTCAGCTAAATATTTCAGATGGGTTGGGAAAAGTTAGGAAGATCTAATCTATACCTCATTTAATCTACCGAAGGATCTAAGTGTTTCTGTTATGCACTATGTAAATACCACAGTAATTTGATCAAATCCACAGTAAAAACCCTAAATGTAAGTTCTGAGCATTTTCACAAACATACATTTAAAATTGCAAGCTCTCAAAGAAGATATTTCAAAATACAAAGAAGAGCAGGAGAACACTCAGAAGATAGATGCAGAACTCCAGATTCTATTATATTAGAAACGAATAGCCATACATGATTTACAATGTAAGAATGACTCTTAGTTTCATTGATCATACTACAGAGAACTTACAAGCTTTACAGATACAGTAAGGCAGCCAGACATTCCACGCGCACCTTACTGCAGACAAACAGGCGACCTCCTTCTTCTACCTCTAAACTATGCTAAGCTAACTTGCTGTGTTTTCCTAGAATCTCTGTTGTAGGCCCTAAAATCCCTGTTGTAGCCCCTGTTGTAGCCCCTGTTGTAAAGTATTACAGTGTAGAGAGGCACAATATAAAGACATTTTGATTGTCCTCACTACAACAAAAACCCTAACTGAACCCCTGGTTCAAACCCCTGGTTACAGCAATAAATACAGGTGAACCAGTTCTCAAAAATATCTCTGAGCAGTTATCAAATCTGGGCGAAATATTGCCCCTTCTGAGAAGTTTCGGCAGCTGGGTAATAACTTCTGTTTGTCTGTTGTAGTAATACCTCCAGCTGCAACTCTGTCTTTCACTTGAATGGCCTTGACTTTTCAGACTTCATCCTTATCTTCTTGCTCCTGAGATCAGATCTTCTGCCTCCATGAGGTCACTGTGTTGGCTTTCCAGCTGCTTCCTCAACTGCAAGCCTGCAAGACAAGACAAGCAATAAGTTTCACATTTATCACAAAAATAGCAGGAAATTAAAATAAGCGTTTAAACCTAGGTGACTGCGTAAGATTGTGGAAATCGGATCAGAATGCACTCAAAAAACGCGTCCAAAATGCATTCAGACTGCTCAAAGTTCACGGGTCAACCATCGCTGACCGAAAAAATGCCAGAGGCGCCAAAAAAAACACTTTAAAACTCCACCGCCTCATTTCCCGCCCATCGGCATGACCATCGCTGTCGGTGCGTCAAAAAAACATGTTAGCTGACATACACTTCATCATCATGATATTCTAAAAATATGAAGCACTCCCTTCTGAAGGTCCAGATGAATGTCATCATGATATTCGGCTTCTGCATATTGGAGAAAAGAACAACATCATCATCATCATCATGTTGAAGAAGAATAGGAGGATATGAATACAATCATGCTGCCGAGGAAAGGAAGATGATGGTGACGTCATCATGATATTCGGGCTTCATTGAAATGCTAAGGATGACGTCATCGTCATATTCGGTTAAGATCAGGGGGATAATTATGATATCGGGTCACCTAAGGAGCATGATCAGAATGATGAAGTGAATATGACCCTTTCGCGGCCAAGGTAACCCTCTCGAAAGATTAGGATGATGATGATCATCATCACATTTGCTTTTGTCGAACTTGGAATAAGACGTCATCATCATATTTGGGAACCGGATCGTGCTTGAAAATATCCTGTTGAAGGAAAAATGTGATGATGATGATCATCAGGATATTTGGTTCTTCGTTTATCAGATCGGGATGACGTCATCATGATAGCCGGGGCCTTCGTTAAACTTAGAACATGACGTCATCATGATATTTCGCCAACCGGATCATGTTTGGGAAAAATCCTGCCGAAGGGAAAATGTGATGATGATGATCATCAGGATACTTGCAAAAGGTTGTATTTCATCGGCAGGAGGACTTTGCGAAATACCAGGTGGACAAACAAGATCATGATGATCTTGACGATATGACAGGATAAAAAATATATGATGATGATCCTCCATATCGAATTATCCAGATGACGCCATCATCATATTTCATTTTCGGAGCACAAGGATGAGTTAAGGTCATCATGATATTTGCGCTAGGGTGATATTGTAAAGTATGATCATGCTGTTGAGGAATGCAATATCGACCTCTTCTGAATAGATAGGGTGATCATCATGATATTTCGCTAACCGGAGATCAGGAGGATATGAAGACGATGATCCTCTTCGTCGAATTATGATGATGATGTCTCCATCACTTAGCGAATTTCAGCAAATGACCCTCGTGAAAGATCAGGATGATGATCATGATGTTGCAAAAGGAGACCAGGAGGATATGAAGTCGTCATCATCATATTTCAAACTTCAGCAAATATCATGATGATGACCCTGCGATAGGATTATAATACGCGCATGCAAATATGTCGATGATGAATTTTCTAAGTCAGGTTGATCTTATATTATCAGCATGATATTATAATTTTAGGCGATACAAAGATATCATGATGATGCTCGCGATACAACAGACCACTCGACGGGGAACTTACCTTGACTCAAAGTTGATATCATCATGATATTTGAGCCTCAGGATATTATCGGGGGGGGGGGGGGGGGGGTTCAAATATGATGATGATGATGTTCTTCATGTAACCAAAACCAAGTTTATAACATATGACGCTCCTAAGAAAATCATGATGCTGATGATGCGCCTAAAGCCATTTGACGGGTAAAAGGGCACTACCACCTAAAATTGACGTCCGGATATTGCGACTGCATGATTTTTATCGGGTGATAGACCAAGATCATGATGATCCTGTCAACATGACTTAGGATATAAAAATATGATGATCCTCCTGCGAATATCAGGTTTGACCAAAACTTTGACCGTGCATAACTTTCACATATGGAAAAATTTTCAAGTGATGTAAAAGGCAAACCTGCATGGAATTTCAAGCTCTTTCTAAATATGAGGTCACAGAAACAAAATATGAACTTTGACAAACTGACCTCATGATGATGACCAACCTGATCCAATATCATGATGATGATGCACCTGACCTTCATTTTTACCAGACCGCCAGAAAGCAGAAAAACACTAGCAGAAGCAAAAAGCAAGACATCAGCAGGGGTCCCCATTTTGCTAAGGAGCATAATGGGGCGTGTTGTGAACATCACAACAAGTATGATTCCTAGAATCTTTTGCTGATGCAGAGAATATTCTCTGTGACAGAACTGTATGGCCTATGCGCAATTTTTTTCCCTCTTGCTGCAACTTTGTTCGATTTTGATAAATTGACAGTCAATCTTGGGGTTTTTGGGCCTCCTAAGCGCAATGGTAGGTTTGATTTTGCCCAAAGTACTCTAGAAGATCAGGTACCTGTTGGATCAGGCATGCACCTCACAACTTCAAACCCTCATAGATTTCACCTCCAATGTTCGATCTGGATGAAACAAAAGGCGATCTCGACTATCTCGGACCTCTCAAACACAATGGTGTGCTTAGATTTGAAACAACATGCTCCAAAATGAACATGTAATACAAGGCCACAAAGAGGAACCCTCACAAATTTGGTATTCTATCAAGTCTTTCTGATTCTCTAGGTCATCAATCGATGCAAGAGAAGAGCATACTCAACTATCAAGATCCACAGAGACTTGTACTCTCAAACAATGAATCTAATCTTTTAAAATATGCTCTTATACCATGTTAGAATCTTGAAAAAGAATATAACCCAGAATCAAATTGAAAGAGCTAGAATCAATAAAATGTAATATAAATGAAATGAACAGCATAATAGTACTATGAGAGAATAATGTTGTAATGTTGAAAAATGTCCCCTTGGGGGCTTTTCCCTCAAAAGGTTTAGCTCCTGGGTCTCTAGTGTGCATTTAGGACATCTTGCATCATAATTCAACATCCTGATGGAATGAACCCTAGGTATCATGACAAATGGGGCCTAGGGGGACCCCTTGAACCTAACCCTACCAAAAATAGGGGGGAGGACATGGGCGCTCGTGCCCTAGTCCTTCCCTATTTTGGGTCAGACCCAAATTTCTAGTGTCAGTTTATGACCGTTATTTGGTCCCTAGGCTGACACGGTAAGTTTGAATTTATGAAATCTTGGTGGGAGTGTTTGTAGTTGCATATAAAAGCATGTTTAGGCATTCATTTGTAAACTAGATTTCAACTAGATGATTACTAGCAAGCTATTGTGTTCTAAAGGTGATTCAAGGCTTTTATTGTGTTGCAAGAGCAGATTTGTGTTGTCTATATGTTTGTGTTTGCAGATTTGAACATCTATCTCCTCATGGAATGAAGAGCTTCTTCCTCCCATGAGATCTTCAGTACAAGGTGATATCTATTGTGATTATTAAGCATTTATCATTTGGTTTTTGCCTTTGCCTCCCAAGGCACACACTCTCTATTTGACAACGGTGTTCGGAAGGCTTGAATGTCTCTCCAGGGCTTCAGTGAGGCAAGCCTCTAAACACCACAACCCCCTCCCAAAGTTTTCATGATTGCAAATTACATGTTGAAGTTGCAGAGAAAGTGAAGTTGTAGGAGGGTACAACAGTGTCAGAATTACAAATCAAAGGAGAAAATAGCTCCCTAGACTTGGGCTCCAACTCATTAGTCCTCAAAGTTCCGCAACAAGAAAATCTCTGGTACAACAGATACAGGTTGTAGACCTTGTTTTTAGATCTTGACAAAAAGTAGGGCCTTGGACTTGGGCATCCGCTCTTTAGTCCCTAACTTTTCTGCCTCCGGACCCGAAAAATAGGTGCACAATTATTTGTTATTTTACATCTTTTTGTAGAAGCATTTTATGTAATTCATCCGTTTACTATCATATTTGCATAATTAAGGTTTTAGGGCACAATTAAGCATAAGAGAAGGAAATTGTCAATCTAATCATAAAAATCCAAGTTTCCCTACATCTCAATAGTGACCTAGGGTATGATAGTACATTGTAATTGGACCCTAGGTCCTTGAATTTAAGGGTGAAAGGAGGATATACACCAAAACTACCAAAAACTAAACATCTAAATTTTACCCTTTACATTTTGGTGAACCCATGTTATTGGACTTGTTTGCACCTTGCCTTGTGTTTTTCTTCAGATTTACAGTGATTTCATTCATCCATATAGTCATTCATCTTATTGCATTAGAAAACTTACAAAAAAAATGAAAAATTGGAAAAATTGAAAAAAAATTGCATGCTAGGGTTTTGCATGTTGCATTAATTAAATTCAATTTCATCAAATTTATAATTTTTGCATTAGATTTGATTTAAATTATAGAAAATTATAAAATTTCAATATCTTGCATTGCATTTTCATCATAAAATTGCTAGGGTTTTGTTGAAAATTGTGAAATTTGCATATAACCTAGTAATTCCAAAATCTAGGGTTTGTAGGTAAAATCTTGTTTCAGATTTTTCTACTAATTTTAGATACTCATTCAAATTTTCATTTGGTTGTAGTCTTTAATTTTGGAACAAATTTGTATTTATATTTTAAAAATTTGCATTTTTGCATAGAAAAAGTCAACAAAAACTAGCATTTTCATTGATTTTTCATTAGATTTGCATTTGCATCTTGCATGTTAGAGCTTGGAAATCATTTTCAGATCTGAAAGCATGTAATTTTGATCATATATCAGTTTGGAAAACATTCATATAGCATTTTTTGTCAAGATCTCAAACCTAGGGCTTCAAAAACATTGATTTTCACTAGATTTGGCTTTATCGACTCTCTTAATTTGCACCATAGGCATTATTGGTTATTTTCCCAGACTGGATGCTTATTCCTAGTTATCCCTACAAGGTAGCCATCATTTATCAACAGGATTCTCGGGCCAGGGGCCAACATTATAGGAGATAGACTCTATAAATATCTCCTCTTCTTCTTTAGGCTCTGCAGAACCAAGGGGGTATTCCCTACTCAACATCCATGAAATGTAACTATGAAAAGACTGGGATGTTGACACAAAGCAGATTAATCCTCTATTATGCAGAACAAAACTGTGAGATAAGTGCAAAGGGGCTAGCTTTGGGCCTATATTTAGTTGTAGACAGAGGATTTCGGTCCTAAAACTACTTCTAAAGTCCTAATGGTTTGATTTAAAGTTTAAGTTTGATTCATATTTGGATGCAAAACTAGGATTTTGGTTATGACCTCAATACAAGACTGGATTGGTGCCTATCCAAGACTCGGAGTCAATAGACATACACATGTGAATGGCCAGCGTGAACATACATCAAAGACTGGGAATCAAGGGGATTTCTAATATTTGCCTTATAGATACTTCCCAACAATTAGGTGCTTAATCATTCATACTTAATGGTATCCCTACTGCAACACAATTTCTCAATGATTAACTTGAAACGTTTAATTTGTTCCTTGAACAAAAGTAGGAGATTAAACATTCAATATAGAGAAACTATATTCCTGAACCTTAACAACCCTTAGTTATCTTGATTCAAAAGAAACTATGCCCACAGCTTGGAGACAAATGATTAAACACATGCACAGAGCATTTCTCATATAAAACAACATGAAACCAATGAACTCATGCATGAAACATACAACATGAGACTCATAAACTTACAAGACATCAAGAACAGGGCCACCAATAAAGTTGTATTATGTCATAGCACCAAAAATATTATCTAGTTTCCAACCCAACAATGGGTAACAGAGTTTGGTTTTTATACCAAGACCGTGTACCCAGCAAAAATTAATTACAAGGCAAATCAAAAATTTGCCAGATTCAATGCATGAGGAATGACGCTCAGAAAAATATTCAATGCAAAGGGGAGACACAGAGGAATGAGTAGGTGGGATCGGGATCCACACCGCCACTCAAGGACTTTCATTTTCAATCGGGTTGTTGACCCGTCTATCATCGACCCATACCTCTGCACAATCTGCCATCAATACTTCAGCTACCCGCGGGATGCAACAACAGATGCATCTGGAGATTTTTGAGCTCAAAAATGGCCGCAAACACAAGGAAAAAACCATCGCAGAATGTTCAAAACCCGACCATTGATCAAAAACCCGTTGCCGAAATCAACGGTCGCAAAACATGCGTGAAGAGCTCCCAGCCAATGATATTGTGCCACATAGGCACCTTGAATCTCTATTGCTGACCCTTTCTCTCTTTATTTCACCTTTATCACCTCTGTATATGCATGCCCAAATGCATATACAACATACAAGATGGATGTCAAATGTTATAGAACAAACTAGAATTTAGTTCGGGTCCGGCTTGTATCTTCATCCTGCATCCATCACTTTGTATATTACACATATACAAGTGCAAAACATATACAAGGTAGACTTCATTGCATCTATCCACCGGATTTGAAAAATCTTCAAGTCCGAGCCTTGTATCCTCATGAATTTGCATATCGGCACAATATACAAGTGCAAAAATACAAGTGGTGGGCCCACTATTTTTTCTTTCCTTTGCACAATTCCTTGTAAATGCACATACAATCGCTACATACAAGTCTCGGATTTCAAAAAACATAAGACACTTTGAAACTATCCTGAAATTCGGCTTGTATCTCATCAAATGTATATTTCCCTTATATATCGCATATATAAACGGGATATACAACCCACAGGCCTCAAATATTTATTAACTGCACTTCATTCCTCCATCACATCCAGGTTGTATATTTCTTCATTGTATATCCGAATGTATATTTTGTTTGTATGCTGAATATACAAACACAAACATACAAGCAGGGAATCTATTCACAATATTCCACATACATTCTTCCCTTGTATATTGAACATGTACAAACCTGTTTGTATAAAACTGCGGCGGGCCCCATCAAATGCATCTCTGCTGCACTATAGCAAAAGTATGTGCGCCAGCCCTTTGTATATTTTTCAATGTACATTCTATTGTATGCCGAATATACAAACGAGAATCTTCCACAGAATATACCTGCAATGTATCTCCTCCTTTGTATCTTTCGCTTGCATGTTTCACATACAAGCCCGATATACAAGCAAGGCCAATATACAAATAGCGAATATTCCCAGAATCTTACAGAAGATTCCCCCAATGTATATGCAACCCAATATATATGTAGAATGCATATAACTCAAATTTTCATCATTTCTGGAAGCTGATTGAAATTTTACAAGCTTATCAACAGATTTGATCACTGGCATACACAGAAACCTGGCACCTTTTCATGTGCGATGGGAAAAGACAATAAAACATTGCACTAGGCTGATCAAACCATGAACATTTAAAACATGAGGATGAAACCTAATAACCAGGAACCCTCCATAGAAAAGTAGCACAGAAAGGGTAGAACAACACAAGACACCATGACTCAGAAAAACCAGGGTTTGAATGAGAAAACCTGCAAACGCCCAAGCTCAAAATCCCAAACATAAATGATTACCAATAGACATGTTGTGAAAGATATTTTTACACTAATTGGTTGTTATCAAGGTAATTATTTTCTTCCCCTCCTAAAAATCTTCACAACACCTTTCTATCGGGTTCTTGTATTGAAAATTTGGTGAAAAACTATACTTTTTTGCTATTTTTGCCATAGGGTTTGGCCTAGTTTTCACTCCACGAGTGTTGTGACAAATTTTATGGATTGAAGTGACTGATATCATTGCTATTATTTTCTTTACATCTTAAAATTATTTACAACACCCCTTTTTCTAGGCCTTGGAATTGAAAAACTGTGAAAAATTGCCTATTTTTGCTATATTTTCACTAGGGGTTGACCTTGAGTGGCATTATAAGTGTGTTGTGATGGATATTATGGCATTAAATGGATGTTATTACTAATATAATTTTTTGTCCATAATCATTTTCCTCACAATACCCTTTGTCATGCTCTTTTGCATTGAGATTTGGTGAAAAATTGCATGTTTTAGTGTATTTTCACTATATCTTGACTTGTCATCATCTTAGATTTGCATCAAGAGTGTGTTATGAAGAATATTATTTTTGTATTGGACTAATATCAAACATATAATTTTCTGCTTCTGATCAAAATCCTTACAACACCTTTGCTTTCATATATTTGCATTGAAAAAGTATAAAAAATCAAGCATTTAGGTCATTGTCACATATAACTTTGCACTTGTCTTTTGCATCAATTTTGACAAGCTTTCAAAATCTGATTTTGCACTGATTTGAAAATATACACATGGCACCTTTGTGTCATTTGCTAATGGTATCTTTGCATGCATTTATCAAAGACCTTGATTTTGACAAAGTTTTAACCCTCATGAGTGAACAACCTACGATATTAGAAAGATTAACTGATTTCTTCTCCATGAGTAGCAATGCAAAAGACAATGACAATAGCACTTCAATATCTGCTCCATGTGATGATGACATAAAATTTTCCTCTAGTCATTCTTTCAAAAATTATTCTTCCCATGAGGGTATGTTGGTACAAAATGATGAAATCAATGACACCTTCCCTACAATAAAAGAACAAATCCATCATGATGCCGAGGTTCCTCCCCCGTCATTCTTACAAGGATCGGGAGGTAATTGTCAACAATAAAACATTCCACCTAGACATCCTCATGATTCCTCCTCTACAACACAAAAATCCATGAAAGAGCAAAGCCCTATCTTACAAAAACTAAGTCGTAAAGTAAAACAAAATCAACATGCAAAAAGGAGGAAGAGAAGGCGACGAGCTTACCTTGCATCTCAACAAGAAAACATTGATCCAAACATTGCAACAAACAAAGATGATCCTAACAATGAACACTCTTGGGCTATGGTACCTTATGTCCCACTTTCCTCTAAAACCTAGGAGTGGGAGGATGACAATGATTTACCTGATGATGAGACTTAGCACAAAGACCCTACTAGGCAAGTATCTCTAACCCTTTATCTCTCTCGTGATGTGCTTCCCCCATGATGTGTTATGTGTTGTTTAGGTCTCCTGGGATGACCCTTGATTCTCTCGTAAATTTTGGGATACTAGGAGACCACCTCTGTTGTGACCTTTTATTTGTATCATCATTCTTCTATATTGCCTCCCTCTCTGATTTCATTGTTGTGTGTTGTGTCTTGCGAACATAGCATTGTGGTTGGTGACCTGGGGGCACCCTCCTACGTGACTGTCCCTAAGACACTTGTTTCTCCTCTCTTATTTATTGTTTCCCTTCCTCTAGTCTTTCCATCTAGTGGGCGGATGATGAAAAACATTTATATTGATGCGGACCTAGCATCCCTTTCGCGAGAAATAAAAAATTAGACTTAGTTCCTAATATGACGATGGGGTTGTATACGTTATCTGACGCTTGGCTAGTGGAAGCAGTCATGCTTTCCGTGTAGTGTTTTGATGGTGTTCTATCTCATTTACAAATCATAACAATACTACTGCTCCTTGCACTTTGTCTATCTTGAATCTTGCATGCCTCAGATTTCATATGCATTGTTGTTATTTTTATATGGACACTAACATGTTTCTTGCAGGGATGTGTTTGTGAGAACATTTGGCGATTGTAAAGTACATATCACCTCCAAGGGGCATGGGCTTTGTGAAAGTCTGTGTTCCCTTGTGTGTTTTATTCCTACCTTAATGTGCTTGATATCGATGCATGATATCAACCACCGTAAGGTGGGGGCATATATAAGGTAAGTTGTCTATTCTAGATGCTAGTAAAGTGTGTTTGAACAATCTTGAAATCTTGAAATCTATTACGTATACCTCCTTTTCATCATAAGACATCTCCGTGATGCAGGTGGGGTTGTATACTTTTGAGCTCATACCTCCTTTTCACTGTAAGGCATCTTCGTGATGCAAGTGGGGTTGTATGCCATGCTTCCTTTTCATTGTAAGGCGTCTCCATGATGCGGATGGGGTTGCATTTTCAAAAGTCCTCTGCAGAGGCAGGGAGCAATTCTGTGACTAAGTCAACCCTTAAGCATGTCTTCGACGATTGTTGTGGTGAAGCCCAATTGTCGGTGTGTGCCTGTAATGTGCCTAAGATGGTGCTGAACCTAGAAATATGGACACTCCATCGCTTGTCTGCTGTATTTTCTCTGTGTCTTCAAAGTGTGTGTGTTTGGCATGCTTGCTTTGTTTGGCATGTTTGTTGCCCCATATGCAGTCTAAAGACCTGCACAATGAGTGCATCCTGCATTTTGGGAGGTTTTACATGCCTTGCGTGTGTGTTGCCCCATATATGCAGTACATCCTGCATTATGGGAGGTTTGTTTATTTTCCTGTACTTGCATCTGCATTTCATATATATGAGAAAAAGAAAAGAAAAGAAATCATTCCTATCTTCCATGCATTAATGTGTCTTCTATGCATTTAATGTATTCTCCATGTTTTGCGTGACTGTAACTGTCTTCTCTGTGTTTTACGTGCCTGTCATTGTCTTCAATGTGCTTGGCGTATCTTCTTCGTGCTTGGCATGTTTTCTGTGTTTGTTGACCGTACTTTAATGAATGTATTGGCCTCACGTTTATACATACATTAAATTGGGGGCTAAATGTAATATCAGAAAATGTCCCCTTGGGGGCTTTTCCCTCAAAAGGTTTAGCTCCCGGGTCTCTAGTGTGCATTTAGGACATCTTACATCATAATTCAACATCTTGTTGGAATGAACCCTGGGTATCATGACAAATGGGGCCTAGGGCGACCCCTTGAACCTAACCCTACCCAAAATAGGGGGGAGGACTTGGGCACCCACGCCCTAGTCTTGCCCTATTTTGGGTTAGGCCCAAATTTCTAGTGTCAGTTTATGACCATTATTTGGTCCCTAGGCCGACACGGTAAGTTTGAATTTACAAAATCTTGGCGAGAGTGTTTGTAGTTGCATATAAAAGCATGTTTAGGCATTCATTTGTAAACTAGATTTCAACTAGATGATTACTAGCAAGCTATTGTGTTCTAAAGGTGATTCAAGGCTTTTATTGTGTTGTCTATGTGTTTGTGTTTGCAGATTTGAGCATCCATCTCCTCATGGAATGAAGAGCTTCTTCCTCCCATGAGATCTTCACTACAAAGTGATATCTATTGTGATTATTAAGCATTTATCATTTGGTTTTTGTCTCTACCTCCCAAGGCATGCACTTTATATCTGACAATGGTGTTTGGAAGGCTTGAATGTCTCTCTGGGGCTTGACTGAGGCAAGCCTCTAAACACCACAACCCCCTCCCAAAGTTTTCATGATTGTAGGTTACAGGTTGACATTGCAGACAAAGTGAAGTTGTAGGAGGGTACAACAAAGTGTCAGATTTGCAGATCAAAGAAGAAAATAGCTCCCTGGACTGGGGTGCCCACTCATTAGTCCTTGAAGTTTTATAACGAGAAAATCTCTGGTACAATAGATATAAATTGCAGACCTTGTTTCCAGATCTCGACAAAAAGTAGGGCCTTGGACTTGGGCGCCCACTCTTTAGTCCCTGACTTTTCTGCCTCTAGACCTCAAAAACAGGTGCACAGTTATTTGTTATTTTACATCTTTCTACAAAAGCATTTTCTGTAATTCATCCATTTACTGTCATATTTCTATAATTAGGGTTTTAAAGCACAATTGAGCATAAGAGAAGGAAATTGTCAATCTAATCATAAAAATCCAAGTTTCCCTACATCTCAATAGTGACCTAGGGTATAATAGTACATTACAACTCGACCCTAGGTCCTTGAATGTAAGGGTGAAAGGAGGATATACACCAAAACTACCAAAAACTAAACATCCAAATTTTACCCTTTACAAATGTTAATGCTCCAATGGCATAATAGCATAATGAGAGAACTATAGCTCCAACCTTCATTACATTCATTCTTACCCTCTTGCAAAATGAAGAGACATACCTTGCTTATAAAGACAAGGTTGAAAGATAAGAAGTTGTAGTCATGTGACAAGTTTCATATTCCTATTACATGTGACAACTAGAGGGTAAGATGTGAACTAGTTGATGTGTAGGGTATGACAACTATAAGACAACTATCAACAACTATCAACAACTAGAAACAACTAGAAGTATCTAGAAGGCTCACTAAGTCAACTTAACATGTGAATATGTGTGAATATTGTTTAACTAATAAATAGTTAAATAATATGAATTATCCACACAACAAGGGAAATAATTGGTTAGGTAATATCCCTATTCACACTAATAGGTCAGAGTATCCCTAGTTTTTTTTTTCAAATCGAAAAGGCATATAAATAACTACATGTACAATTGTGAACCGAGGGCATGCATGGGAACCTAGGAACATGTTTGGATGACTAAAGAGTTATTTCTTAATTGGATAGAATATTTTCTACATCTATCCCAAGAGGGGTATCACAAAAAATAGAGCTCTTTTCATTTTTGATGGCCATGGCAGCCACGTTTCCTTCAAGACAAGTGAAGAAGCAAGGCATGCATACTGTAAGTATTACTAAATTTTAGTGAAGTTGATTATCTTATTTTTGATATTATAAAGAGATAATTCATCTCAATTTACTTTATTTTAATATTAATTTTATTTATTTTAATTGAATTAATAGTGTTTTATTGGGAGGGCATTACACATACATTGACCTAATCACCCTCCCAACACATACTAGCCACACACTTACAACCCCTAGATGTGAGTGTCTTTTCTCCATTCAAGTGTTCAAACAATAAATGACATGGATGGAAAACCATCCCTAAATTGAAATAGGAATGGAAGAGTTGGCAACTCTTGCCATAAAGGATTTCAAACAAACATCAACACCCTCCAATATTATTATTGACTTTCAAAGGATGGGGATTTGGCCATTAGATTGCACTACATTTCAAAAGGACATGAGGCCATGTGAGGTCTTCATAGTTGAAGAGGAAACATAGATTATTGTAGAAGATTTTTTTTTGCATGGTTGGAAATGAAGAGGATGAAGCACAACAATTCTTGGAAACATATACTAAAAATTAGTGCACAAATGCAAGAAATGAGGTACATGAGGAATGCACAGAATTTTTAGGTATTGGGTTATAGAATAGTCAAATGCTTGTAGCTTAAAGTGGTTGCAATGAATCTATGGATAGTTAAATGCTTGTAGGTCAAGTAAGTCAATCAATTGTTGCTGAAAATGGTGAAGGTCTCAATTTGCCTACACAAACTACCAAACCAGATTGGTTGAAAGAAGCTATTAGGAACTTAGGGGTGCAGACTAATTTCAATGAAGAGAATGCAAGTCTTTCCATGCCATAATCACCATAGAATAATCCAATGGAAGTCATACACTATTTTATGAGTGTAACAAACTGAGATGTAGAAAATGAGGCCAATTTTCAAGATGAAGATGGTACAAGTGACAAGATGTTGATTTTGTCTCATGCACTCAAGAGCATGAGTTGTTGAAAGGTCATATTAAGGTGCTTCATGTAAGTAGACAGTTCCAACTTTTAACATTAGATGCATACATTGAAATGCTAAATGAATAGGAGAGACAAAAAATGTGAATGAAAGAATTGTCAAAGAGGAAAATGGAACAGATGAGAGAGGAAAGAAGAACATGAAACAAATCAAGAAGAAAGGCATAAATTCAGAATTGAGAAGTAGCTAAAAATATAAAATTAGTAGACCTAGGAAAAGTGCAAGGTATGGTGGGAGAAGGAGGTTCAATGGGAGTAGAAGAAGATTGATCACCAATTGAAGACAACTAAAAGGATGGTAGATCAAGAATAAAAAGAGAGATGTTTGAGTTCAAAAATGTCTTCTCTACTACCACAACATCCCATTCTAATGGAGATGTTCAACATATTAAGCCCTGTGTTTGTAGCTCTAAGCAATCTATAAGCTGGGTTTGCCCCTAGCTACTCAAAAGAATTGTAGTTAAATACAAAAGTAATTCAGACTTTTCTTGTGAATGTAGCTACAACCCTAGGAAATGTTATAGAACCACACCATTTAAGTTTAATTGAAAATAATTCTATTTCTACCTAGTCTTCATTTGCTACACAAGATGAACAACCAATTCCATTTCTTGGGTTTATGGAAAATTGAAGAAGATATCTTATGATATATGATAGGATAGAAGTAGTACTACTTTAGAACAATAATCATCGATTATATTTAAGGAGGTTTTGTAGTGGTTAAAAGGATTGAACACATGTGTTTTGAATTTTGTGATACCATTCTATAGAATTGAACACATCATTTTGTCATACTATTTGTACTAGACTTGTTTTGCGTGTAAGAAACTGTCTATATATATATAAGTTTTTTTTGTGAAGATTTGTATGGTAAAAGATTCAAAGTGAATTCAAATTGACTTTTGTAGTGACCTAAGAAAGACTATACTAATGTTAAAAAACATATATAGAATAGAGAAGATAATAAATATGTAGAAGAGAAGACACTTATAACACACAAAACATTAGAGCATATTCTATGATGGTAAGCTACATTTTACCATATAAACATGTGGTGAGATTGTGGCATAACAATTACCTAATTATTGGTATGTTCAAGAATGACCTAAGTTTAGCTAGTTATATTTGGAATGTTGTCCAAGCTAACCCCACACCATGTTCAAGGCGGATCATATACTCACCTACTTGATTAATCACACAAAACCAAGATTATATCTATTTGGTCCCAACAATGAACAAAGTTGTTTTTTCACGGATTCCATCCAATGTCCTTTCATTTTTCTCCAACGAGCTCTATAGTCCAATGGGGGAAAAAATTGCTAGTAGAAAATTACTCGAGTTGACTTGTAGCTTACTTACAATCTCTATGTTCAATTTCAGTAATTATACTAGTTTGTCTTGGTAGTTTAGGTGTAGTTTAGGCCTTAACTACACACATGATTCAATATTACAACTTTGTGCTATATCTTTGGTGGCCTAAAATTAATTTACACATAGAGATTCTGAAATATCCTTGGTCTAATATCAAAACCTAGGACTGATTTATCAACTTCTAGATTTCTGTTAAACTCCTTTATCAATCACCATAGCTAAGGAATATGTATACTTATATCTAAATAGTTACTTAGAAACAAACATCAACAAAATCATTGTCATCAATGCTCTAGAATATACTATTCAATATAAGTGATTTTTATTCATAATTATGATTATAAAAGTGATTGCTAAACTCTCCAAGCTATAGAAATCCTTGAATTTGATAACAAAACATAATTTACAAATGAATTCAGCAACAAGAAAGATGATTCTAGACCTGATTTTGTAGGACAATGTGAACATTAGGGTTAGAGTAGTGATGTTGACCTGGGTGTGTTAAAATAGATCAAGAATAAGAGCGATATGGATTTGTGAACAAATATTTGAGTGGTTATATAGCTAGTATTGAACTCACCTCTTTGTTGGGATGTATCACTAGATATAGGCACATAATAATAATCTTAGCTCCACAAACACCATTGATCACCTCTTTAACTGATTCATTGAACACCCTATGAGTAATCCATCTAACTCAGTCCAGGCCTCTTCCTAATTGCAAGTCTAAAAGATGTAGTGTGATGTCTAGTGACTTGGATGATTAGTTAAAACTTTGACAATGTCTTTTCTCTGTAATATGCGCATACAAATATCTAAATGAATTGGTGACCTCTCCAATGACACATGCCTGTAGATATCTTTCTACTAGTGTCGAACACACCCAACACTCCTAGATTGATACTTCTGCACTTAGCACTTAAACTCAGATCCACCCCAATGGGAAGTCTGGATGATGTCACTAACCCTAGCAGTGTAGAATGATATGTTGTAGATAGCGGTCTTGCTGGTAGGGTGTGGTGTTCATGTGATGCGAACTAGATTTTGAATTGACTTTCCTATATCTTTCTAGCATTGTCTCATAAACCTAGAACAATGTAACTCAGTTAGCTTCAATGCTGATTTCCTTAGTGGAAATAGCTCAAATCAATCACTAAGATGGATTTTCATCCAGCTTGGTGGACCTTCACTTGAGGTTTCTGTCCCAAGTGATGAAAATGCAAACAATAGTGTTTTCAATAAAAAATTAGATGCCTTGCAAATGAGAATCATTTCTTCTTTATACCTATATGAATTTGATAAATGAAAGACCAAATCGGTGTCAAAATTCAAAAGTTATTATCAGCAGTGAAGTGGCTCTGCGAGGGATTCTCGCCCCCATGCTTAGGTTCCTCCTCATTGTGGCTCTCACCCTCACTGGCGATGGTCGTCCTCTCCCCCTTTGCGGGCTGGCCTGGGGTGGCCTTCTGGCAGAGCTCCGGGGGGAGGAAGTGGAGATTCTGGGTGGCCTTCTGGTGGCTCCACTCCTGGTGGCAGCTCTGGTTGGCCCACTAATAATTCTAAATGGGTCTTGTGTTTGGATTTGATAATTTCACCTCAGCGTGAAGATAAAAATACAGAAATAGAAAAGGATGACGATGGTTGGGCTCCTCCTGACATCATCTTGGACCCTGCTGCTATATGGGGCAACCTGGATGACAAGGATCCTCCGTCCACTGGCTCTGGCTGCTTAATGGCCTTTTTTATTACTATTTCTGTTATGTTTTCTAAATTCTGTGTGTAGCCCATGACTTTATGACTTTCTGGGCTCTGCCCATGTGACTTTGGGGTGTGCCTTTTAACTATCCACCCTTTTTTGTGGATATGTGTACTATTATTTTTAATTAATATAGATATAGTCACTTATTCATAAACAAATTATTATTATTATAATATTTATTATTGTAGTGTTTAAAAACACTTTTATTAATTAAAATAATATTATCACTCCACTTGAGTACAGAGGACATGACAATCCTCCTACCCTAAGTATTGCTTGTCCTCAAGCAATTTTAGATTTGGATGTTCAAAGATTTCTATTCCTTCCTATGTGGCATCCACAAGAGGCAAATTTTTCCACTTCACCAAGTATTCTCGAATAATCATGTTTCTTAGCTTCTTCTCCCTCATGTCGATGATTGTTTCCAGCTTTGGAATTAATTTCCCTTTGTCATCAAGAGGATGCAATTCCATGCAATGGGTAATATTTTATCCCAACACCCTCTTAAGGTGAGATACATGAAAAACATTATGTATTCTTCTATTTGTTGGTAACTTCATCTCATATGTCACCTCTCCTACCTTCTGTATGATCTTGTAAGGCCCACAAAATCATGGCTTAACCTTCTCTGCACCACTCCCCTTGAGGGTAGATTGCTTATAGGGCTACAATCTCAAAAAAACCAAGTCTCCAACCTCAAAAGTCCTCTCCAAATGGTGGCGATCAACATACATATTTTGTTGATTTTGGGCATGCTGTAAGTTTTATTTGAGTGCATTCAAAATATCCATACTCTGTTGTACCAAGTCTCTTGCTCTAGGAACTCTGCTATTCAAAAGAATCAAATCAATAAATAACAATGCCTCATAACCATATAGTGCCTTGTAAGGATTCATACCTATCGACATATGATGAGTGGAATTGTAACAATACTCCCCAAGATGAAGCCACTTGTTGCATGCTGCTTGCTACCGTGTAGCATAATTCCTTAAATACCCTTCAAGCCACTTATTCATAATTTTCATTTGTCCATCCATTTGTGGGTGATAGCTATTACTTGGAGTCAACTCTGTGCTTGTCAACCAAAAAATTTCTTGCTAAAACAAACTAATAAACCTATTGTCCCTATCACTCACAATGTTTCTAGGTAGCACATGTAATCTAAACATCTCTCTAAAGAACAAATCGGCCACATGTGGAGCTCTATACTTGGAAGATATAGCATATAAGTGAGCATACTTAGTGAATTTATCCACAACCACAAAGATACAATCCTTACCTTGCACTTTCAGAAGACTCGTTATAAAATCCATCGAAATGCTCTTCCTTTTCTAATTTTGAGTGGGTAAGGGCTGCAACAAACCAACTAGAAATGTTTTTTCTACCTTGTTTTGTTGACATACTAAACACTCTCTCACATGATTCAAAACATCCCCCTTCAAGCCTTTCCAAGAAATTATCTCACTTTTTTATGTCCTTTAGTACCCTTGATGACCCGCTAAAGGAGTGTCAAGACATGCTGTCAAAATCTTTTCTTTCATCTTTGATCCTAGGACAAGATACACTTAGTCCTTCTAAAGAATGAGCTACTCAACTACCTTGTACTTGCCATCTTGTGTCATGCCCACTTTTACCAAGTGGTCATGACATGGGAAAACCACATGTCATGCCCACATTGCCCATGTGGTCATGACATGAACCATCAAAAATCTTCCACCTGTCCCAAAACTCCCCTCGCACGAGGCAGGGAAGACAAACAAGGTGCGATAGAAAAGCAATGACGCCTTGTCAGGTAGACGCACTCCAAGAGAAAAAAAATAATTTAAAAGATCAAAAACTAAAAACATTAGAGAAAGGAGAAAATTAAACAACCATTCACCTGTAGTTAAGATACAATATTTACAAGAAGGTGGGAAAACAATATTGATCATTCGAACATATGTAAGTGTGACAATTCTAGAATTAAACTTTTAGATATGAACATAAAGGTACAATCAGTTACATTTAACAAGTAGCAGTTTAACACATTATTCCATCTCTAGTTAAGATAAAACATACCCGAGTAGATGAGTCTCAGTGTGGTTCATTCCACATACAATAGCATCGTGAAAATGTTTAGACCAAAAGCTTGATTTCCACTCCCAACACAAAGCATAGTATCGAAATGATAGCACAAGGATTCCATCATCAAGGATGGACAAGTTAGATATAATCAAAGTTATAACCAATGATTGATTTCCTGAACAACAAGAGTAAATCTTACATTAATGATAAAGTGATGCAATAACAAGATAAAGGCTATCCTCCAAGCACATGGAAGAGTCACATTCCAAGATTAGTTACAGGGATTTAATAATAATACAAAATACATTAAAATCCATCGAGATACGCCAACGGCTCACTGAACAATCAAGGGTACATCAAAAGATGAAGGACAGGGACCACACCAAGTCTCCAAGGAAGTCTGCTAGAAATGAGGACCAATGGGGGATACTACTCACCTCCCAACCATATTGCCATCGTCGAGCACAATGGATGTCCATTGCGCCCTAGGCAACCCCCTTGCTATGGAGAGAGGAGATCATGGGACCACTCTCAACAAGACTAAACATGCACCTAACAAGGCCTCAAGGAGGACAACAAGATCATCCACATAACATAAGACATGAGCCTCACATGCCCAACACACCAACAAGGGAGACATAAAAGGACAAGGGAACTCAATACACTACAAACACACAGGTATAGTTCCAAACCAACATTGAACCATAAGGACACTCATATCCCAATAAATAGGAGAAGGAAGAAAGACACAAAGGACCACAATAAGGTGCTAAATTCATACCGCTCATTCTTTCCAAAACGTTGCCCAATCAAAAAGATTTCATCTAATGAGAGAAAGGACAACACCCAATTTAAAATGTAGCGAACCATTTATGCACGCTAGCTAACGTTATGACACAAGGGGTTACTACTAAAATTACTAAGGTAATTCATTAACATGCCACACATACCCTCATATAACAATAAAATGATAAAGCAATATCTTAGGTTTGTACCCTCAACCTAAAACTAAGGTAGCAAATATGGCCATTAGGGATTAAACAAGTGCAACAATTTTCTTATCATCTTAATTAATTCTTTACTACACACCTCAGAGAAAAACTCATTTATCTAAGTTTAATATTCAACATGTGATTTTATTTATTTATTTAGTTTTTTGTTAAAAGTTATGAGCTCATGTTCAAAAATAAAGGAACGATCTTTTGAATTACTAACACTTCCTAAATAAAGAAAGTTAGGCCCTGTTGGTCATGATGTTAGTCACAAACAAGCATAGAATAAAAGTACACATTAACCTTTATTCATCTTGAAAGATATGATGAATTCAGAGAATTCAGAATCCCAAGTCTCCGGTGATTAGGTCTTAATTGTCTGACATTACTCAGAGGTTGATGTGTGTTGCTGTTTCCATTTTGGGGCCTTACATAGATCTCATCATCATGACACTATTTCTGCAAAGATTCTTCATAGAGGGGTCATATTATACATTTATTTGATTAAATGATACAATTATGCTCAAATATTTGCATGATATTTATCAATAATGCATGCTTTAGCTTCAAATATGCTAAATATTTCCACTTATCTACGAGATGTCCACATATTTATATTGTTTACTTTAGATGTTCAGTTATTTGCAATTATGAAGGCAAAATATTCTGAAATTTAAAGAAATTGAAAGAAATGCTTCAAATGAATGTTGAACCTTCAACTATTAAACCACATTTACAACAGATACAATCATGAAGAGAAGAAAACCAAACCATATGTTCACCAGGACATTCCACAACTAGATACATTAGGTGCTAACTTCAAAGGAATTATATGAAAACAACATATGTAAGTAGACATGCACTCCAAGGGACACAGCAAATCACCACATATATCTAGAATTCACACACTGATTACTCAAGATTTACTGTGAATTGTAACCAAAACAGTCTTCTCATTCACTAAGTATGCAAAGATATAAATGTATACAAAAAGCTTTGAAATGAGCCCTGAATACTTCAGCAAATAGATTTCAATTAAGTTTTGAATGTTTTAAAATGAGGCATTCCTGCACCTTTTATAGAACAAGGTGGGGAATCTGTTACAAAAAGATCAACGATCTTGATTTGTCTATGAATATCTACGGTCAAAATTTCCTTTGACTATGTCAACCTTATCAAAATGGCACAAGTTGCCAGCTGGCAACTATCTAAAATTCTTATTTTCACTAAGTATCCGATGCTAATATTTACTTTATGATGCATCATCATCTACCTTATCTGATTCATGCGCATCATCATCATGTGCATCACTTCCTGAACTTTCATCATCCTGATGATGATGACCCGGCATATGAGGCTGCATGCTGTTTCGGACCTATTCATACAACTGCACAACTTTATCTATCTCTCCACCATCCTGAGTCTTTGCTTTGACGATGGCATGCTTGTGTGCTTGGTATTTATCTCTAATACTATCTAGCTTATTTTTCCTATTTTGCAGCGTTTCATTATACTACTCTATTTTCATCTTCATCCTCACCAGTTTATCCACAATTTCTTCTGTCAGTTGGCCTAATGGATCATCTGCAACAAATTAGAAGTTTTTATGTAGAGCCTGGATTGCAAACTCTTCATTCTGATTATCTATCTTCCCTTCCACCTTTCCTTCCAAGGCTTCCAAAATCTCTGCCTCAAAGGACATCATGTCATGTAGTTTTATGCTGATCACCCTCAGCTTATTGTTACATCTCTTGAGAACACCACATTCAAATTGAATGTCTTTATACCATATGTCAACCAATACAGCAGTGTTATTATTCAGTACTTGCTGGTTGATGAGTAGTTGAGGATTTATCCTCTTTATTTCCCCCGGGAGCTCTAATATATTTTCCAATTGGAAAGATCTTTTACTAGCCTGCATTTGCAACTTGTCTACCTTTTGTCTGGAGTCACTGAGAGTACTCCACCTTTTCAAAGAGGCTTTCACCACTTCTTCAGCAGTGTCAAATGTGGTAGACATCCACTTTCTCAGAATGGAGGACTCATGTTTCATGAGATCCAACTTGTACACCTCATCCTGGGAAATAGCAGTCAATGGGACTGCATTATCAGTGGAACTACCTTCAGGATTGGTCAATCTGCCTATGTATGCATGCAACTGAGCAATGTGCTCTTTATGTTGCTTATTCTTCTCTTTTTCCCTCTTTACTTTTTGAATTAAAGAATCTACGATATCTTTGCCCTCTTGACCCTCCTGGTCTTCATTTGCAAATCCTAGGTCAACTGTACTAATCTAGAATTCTTCCAGAGTAATCTTACCTTTTTCTTTTTCTACAGTGGGGATTGCAATTTGTGCAGTCCTCCTTCCAGTTGAGGGGTCTCTTTTAATGGCCGAAGTCATTCTGGCCTTCCTCTTTGGTTTTATTATGTTCTTAGAAAATAAAGTAGATACATCAAATTCTTGAATTACAAAATCTACTTCTTCGTTTACTTCCTTTTCTAGCCACGGAGGTACCTGATCATGTTTTTCGGCATCATCATGACATTCACCTTGATCTCCTGTATCTGTTAGCATTTGTGATGGAGAAGGTGATTTCCTCATTTCTTCCTCATGATGCTCACCCTGATGTTGATCCTGCGGTACATCCTCTTGTTGAGGTGTTTCTTTTTCCTGAGGAGCATCATCCTGAGGTGGAGGATCTTGTAATGTTTCCATATGATGATCATGATGATCATGATCCTTCTCCGTTATTACCTCATCCACCTTCGAATTTTCCTCCTATTGAGGCTCATTCATAGCAGTGGATATCATGGAATCCTCCTTAGGTGCTGGTGCTTGTTCTGTTATCACAATTTGTTCTGCACCTGCACAACTTACTTCCTAAACTTTGGAAGCAAGATCTTCTGTTATATTCTCTTTCTCATCAGCCTTCTTTTCTTGAACCTCTACTATAGCAGGTTCTACTAATGTGTCCTGTGGGCTTTGTTGGCTCAGTTCTAAAGTATGGCCTTTTGTTCTACCATCTTCACTTCCTCTGTATGTTGCCCTTTATCAGGTGTTCCTGCTGGATATTCAGGATTCACGTCCTATTTATTTGTCAAGTCTACCACTACAGGATCTGTCACCTATGCAATTAAGGTATCTGGCCCCATTTCTTGGGCTATCTTTTCTGGGCTCTTTTCTGTTTTTTCTTCCACTTGCTTCATCTCCTCTAGTATTGTTTGAAATGGTGGAGTCTTCTGAGGAGTCATGTGTGTACCTGCAACAAGGGTCTCCATCTTTTGTGAAGCTACTTCCTTCACAACCTCATCATCAGATAAGTTAATTATTTCCTCCAGTGAGATATGACCTTCTTCCAATGCCTTGGAGGTTTCTTTCATCTGCTCTTCTGCGAGTTTAGTTTTGAACTTCACAATGGTAGGAAGTGGAACATTGTGTTGAAGTTCCCTGTGCATGACTTCACTACCAGCCCCTTGCGATGGTGCAGGGGATTGTTTTATTTCACCTCTCATGGAGGTTCTTAATTTCTTAGGTGGGGTAGATACCACCACCTGTGGAGCTCTTCTCTTTCTTTTGAACAGCAAGGGGGCCTCTTCTTCTTTAGGCTCCTCCTCCATAAGGATATCCTCTATAGCTGGTCCTTGTGAGGATTGTCCCTCTTCTTGGGTCTCTGTAAGTTTTGCCTCTGCAGTCTTAGCTTTCTTGAACTTTTGTTTCCTTGTCCGTGGAGGTGATGCTAATCACCTCCTATTCAGCTGCAAACACTGCCTTTTCAATGATCACCCCTTTGGGTTCACTATCAATTTTCTTGCCCCTGGGGGGTCTTTTGCTTTGTTGTTGTTGTGGAGGCAACCTGTCTCCCTTAGATTTTCTCTTTTCATTTATGAAATCATCATATTCTTCATTAGGAATATCTTGTCCTTTATTTTTGTTGTCCACAGTAAGGGCAACACCTTTCTTCTTCAATGCCTCTATTTGTTCATCAACCCAAGCTTGGGTTAGCTGTAAAGTCTGGGAAATGAAAGGATCTAAAGATATATTCTCTTGCAGGGTAAGGTCAGGTGCAGATATGGTATCATTGTATATTTTCTTCTCCTCATATTCATCTGCAATTAGCCTGCCATCATCTTTCTTCAACTGCTGAGGAAGGGGGATACAACAAAAGGTTTTGATTTGATTCAGGGTCAACCTTTGGTATCTTCTCCTTCTGGCTTCTGCTTCATCTTCACAATCAGCCCAGAAGTCCTCTAGGTGCTTCATATGCAGAGGTTTGCCTATTATTTTCTATATCCTTCCATAAGGATCATATGGTCTTACCAGGGGGAATGGCTGTAGATGCATCTTATTCAAGCTAACCATCACCTTCTTGATGTTTTCTGAGTCAGGGCACATATACCAGCCAATGGTGACTGGAAACAAAATTGGTGGCAACTTCTATGCATCCTTGTATGTTTTCAGCATGGTGGAATTCTGCCTTATGAATTCCATTAGTATCACTGCATCAGTGGGATACCTTGGCAGCATGAGGGGATGTCCTTCAAAACCCTCAATCCTCATATAGGAAAATGTAGCAAACTAAATATACCAGGCCCCATGCCTGTAGATTATCTCTTGAGATTCCATGCTTAATCTCTTTGTCCTGTCCTCCTCCATGTTCTTACCAGATGCATAGAAAAAGCATCATTTACCAATTTATAGTCCTGGAGGTAGTTAGCTCTCTATAATTGGGGATGATGATCCCAGATGTGGGCATCATTAGTGGTTCCTCCGATCTTCCCAACTGTTGTCAATGCATCAAATGTGCCTTTGTAAGCACAGGAGTAGACAATGTATGATGTCATGTAAAAAGCACAATTTAAACCTCCCAGGTTTGTTAGCTGCTCATGTAGAGCATCACTTATTAGCTGGCCCCATAGTGTCTTGATGTCTGCATACATGCACATCATGATTACACCATACATCCAATCTTTAAAACTACCAGCATCAGGCTGCCCTGTTACTTTGCTAAGTAATTTAATCATGTACTGGTATTCATCATCAAAATCATATTTAAACATGTGCACAGGAAGTTTGGCAGTTGCAGGATATGTGCTATTTTTAGCCCTCCATTGGTACATGTTCTTCCTGGCCTACTTCTTGTTGCTTTCATACTCACGTTCAGACTTCTTCAGGTCCACACTTTTAACCTTGCTGCCCAATGGGAGTCCAAATGTCTTGGAAAGACCTTTAATTGATAGGTCTGCATATACTCTTCCATGTTTTACCACCTGTCTGGTCTCTGGATTGTAATTCCGTGCACATTCAACTACCAGCTCCAGAGACTCCACGGAGTACGGAAAACCAGCTGCATTCCACAATCTGGACATGAACACTACACCTAGCACTGGGCTTCTATTCTTATCATCGTTCAGCTTAGTGGACCAGGCTTCTAAATCGGTACTCCCCTGGTGTGTATCTGTTATGGCTCCATATTTAAATAGGATCCCTCTAGGAGATGAGAACATGGGCCTGTTGAACTCAGCCTCACACTTAGCCAACCTCTTGTAAGCCATGGATACCTGCAATTAACACAATTGGTCTTACAAGAGATACCCACATGTATGCAGATACTCTTTATCTCAATTTTACATCATGCATACAGTATTTACTCAGCATTAACCTATCATGGGATGCATAAACTATAACCTCAAACCAACATCACCATACCTGACTATGCAGAAACAATAGGATGAGGGTTTCAATTACTTACCTGGTTATGCAGATCCCCTTTATACCAGTGGATTTCTGAAAGTGATCTTAATTCTGCTGATGATCATGTGCTTCTTGTCTCCTGCAAGCTCCATTCGTATAAGTGTCGCCTGGATGAGGGTTTGGAAGCTTGTGCTTTGTAGAAATGATTTTTATCGCAAGGTAAGTTTGAAATGACGATGAATTTACCTTTTAACCTTGCAATTAGGGTAAATTTAGGGCAACTCTGGTGGATTAAAGTTTATTCGTTGATCATTCACGTGGAAATGCAAGATTTCGCCAGCTGTTCCATCAGGTTTCGTGGTCAGCAGGAACCACCTACCACCTCTGCGCGCATTAAATGTTAATGGCGGCAACTAGAGCGGGGTGATATCCAGATGACAGGATATCACGTATACATGATATTTGGATATCGGGTGATATTCTCAAAATATCACACCAAGTGTAATATGATCCTCCTCCTGGAGAGGAGAAAACCATCATCGACAAGATCGGGTGATATTCACACCCTTTGGTCATGTTTGTACATCAGGAGGATATTTCGCTATATCAGGTGATGTTTCAAAAGTGATGATGATGACCAGACAAAACTATACTTCTCGCTCTTGGTATATCAAGATGACGTCATCCAGATATTCACTCATTGTATCACTATTGTCTCATGACATCATCATCATGTTATACGAGCAGGATCATGTTAGGAAATATGCCCCTGAGAGGTAAAATGATGATTACGTCATCGTCATGTTTATTTCTTCACTTATCAGAATTGAATGACATCATCAGGATATTGGCTTAGGGGGATATTTTGTGGTAGGAGCATATTAAGAAATATTAGGTTACATTGAAAAATATGATCCTCGTGAAATGCATGAGGCTGCTAACTAGTAAAGGTTACTATCACCTAAAATTGACGTCCGGACATTTGGACCACATGATTTATCGGGTGATAAATTAGATCGGGGTGACCCTCTATAATATGACTGATGTTTAGAAATATGATCCTCCCCCTGTGAATATCAGGTTTGACTCAAACTTTGACCATTCATAACTTTCACATCCTGACAAATATCAGGGTGATGTAAAAGGCAAACCTGCATGAAACTTTATGCTCTTTCTAAATATGAGGTCACTAGAATAAAATATGAATTTTGACAAACTAACCTCATGATGATGACTTACCCAGCCCTTCCATGCATGATGATCTACATGACTTACTTTTTACCAGACCGCCAGACAGCACACAACAAGCCAAAAAGTTGGGTCCCTATTTTGTCAAGTCAAAATGGGGTGTGTTGTGTAACCACACAACTTGCCACCAAAGAAAACAAACAAATTCCAATAATTCAAGTGATGTGATCATATTCATCCATATCATTCTAATTTATTCTAAGCACAAGCATCATGATCTTCTGAATGATAAAAGTTCATCATGGCAACAATGCTAACAAAGTATCATGTGTGTGCAAATGATTAATTATCTTCATCTTGAAAGCAAGTTGAAAACATAAGTAACTGGTGTTAAACTACATAGTTGGAGATCATCCCTCATAGCCAACCTAGATAGAGCCTTGCTGCCAGCAGGCATCTATAGCCCCGGCAAGGTTATCTATACGATCTCCCTAAGTAGAGCCCCACTGCTAGCAAGCGTCTATAGCCCCGGTAGAGTTACTTAGATGGCCTAATTTTATTTCTTTTTTGATTTTCTCTTAAAATTTGTATTTGATATCATCATGTCAGCTCATTTATACAAGGTATAGTCACTTGCAGCTTTAGGTTGGAGGTTGTATTGGTAGCAAGGGAGTCCCTTTAGATTTTTCACTTAACACCTATACTTGTGTGTTCAATAAACCCAAGGCTATTAAGTGTTTCATTGTAATTTATTCACTCTGATCAAGAAAAGGCACCCTGATGAAAAGACATCACAAATCTGATCATGAATACTTCTTAGAATAAATCACAACCTATGTCTAAATCTGATCTCATCACTTGAATCCTAACAATTTGTTATTTTCTGTGATGATGAAGTGCATCATCTTGACTAACCAAAACAAAAGCTCAACCAAAACAAAACAAAACAAGACAAACAAACAAACAAAATAACAAAACACAACTATACAAGCAACTATACAAATGTACAATATGATACACATGACTGTCATGAAGCCACTTAGACTTGAAAATAATGTTTGAGGAACTGTCCATTGACTGGCAATGGGACATCCTCACCTATTAGGTTCTTAAGCCTATAAGTGCTGTCTCCTAGTATCTCAGAAATCTGAAAGGGACCTACCCATAATATGTCAAATTTGCCATGGTCACCTTTCCTCTCATGGGCTTTATCCCACATCAGGACTAAGTCAGATATCCTGAAGGCTCTAACTTTGGCTCTCTTGTCAAACCAGCGTTTGACAATAGCCTGATGTTTTGCAAACTGGTCAATAGCTTGACTTCTTTTCTCTTCCAAGTGCATTAGCTGAAGCAACCTGACTTCTTGTCTGTTGTCTATGCCTAGGTACTCTTGGGCAAACTGTAAAGTAGGAATTTTCAAGTTGACAGGGAGGATAGGATCCACCCCATATACTAGCTGGAAAGGTGAGTTTCCTAGTGCAGTTTTCAGAAATGAGTTCCATTCCCTAGGGTTTTTCTCTATTAATTTTCTTATGATATTCAACAAATTTTTATTGGTGGATTCTACTAATCCATTCCCTTGGGGATAATAGTTGGATGAGAACTTGAGTATGATCCCATGATCAAAAGCCCAACTTGATAATTTGGTTGAAGTGAAGGCTGAACCATTATCACTTACCAGGGCATAAGGAGTTCCATACCTGGTAACAATGTTGCTTTCCAGAAATTTAATAACATCATCAGCAGTACAAGTCTTGCTACTGATAGCTTCAGTCCATCTGGTACAATAGTCAGTAATTGTTAAGACATACCTATGGCCTGAAGAGGATGGAGGATTAATTGGTCCTATGAAGTCCATGCCCCATTGTGCAAATGGGTGCTCTTCCATCACTGGCTGCAATGGTTGTGCAACATACTTCTCTCTGTTGGCAGCAACCTGACATACAAGACAACACTTAACATGATCAGCTGTATCTTTAAAAACTGTGGGCCAATAATATCCTGCTTTGAGGATTGCATGTGTTGTGGCTAGGGCTGATCCATGTGCTGTTCCGAACTTATCATGTAGTTCTGATAAAACCTTATTTGCTTCTAGCTTTTCTAAGCACCTCAGATATATTCCTTCATAATTCTTCTTGAACAAGATTCCTCCCTTCATCATATATTTTTGTGACTTTATCTTCAAGGCTCTTCTTTGTGAAGCTTGCATTTTTGGGGGACACCTTCTAGTGATCAGGATATGCCTGATATCTGAATACCATTCTTTATTAACCTCAGCATTGACAACATATTGTTGACTTGTGATGTATGGATCAATTTCAGATATCAATTGGATTAAGGCTTGTCCTCTTACCAATTTCATTGGTGTAATTTCCATGTCATACTCTTGTAATACAGTAATCCACTTGGCTCTTTTCTCACCAGGCTCACTCTGCATCAGCAGCATCTTCACTGCTGCATCAAGCACTACTGCAATCACTCTGCTTCTTAGTATGCAATGCCTAAACTTCTTTACTGCCCTGACTAATGCAAGTGCTTGTCTTTCAACATCCACATATCTTAATTCAGCATCTTTGAAAGGACAGCTCATGAAAGCTATTGGTTTTTCTTCTTTTTCCTCATTTCTTTGAGTCAATACTGCTACAGAGGTGTGCTCTGAGGCAAATGAATAGATGTGGAAGTCTCTTGTGTAGTCTGGACTGATGAGGACAGGAGCATCTGATATGGTTTTCTTTATGTCCTCAAAAGCAGCTTTAGCCTCTACTGTCCACTCAATCTTGGCATCTTTTTTTAGCATGGCATTTAGAGGTCTGACTATCTCTGCAAAACCAGTGATGAATTTTCTTACAAAGTTAATCTTACCAAAGTAAGACTTAAGTTCTTTCTTACTTCTATGGAGTTGTATTTTCATGATAGACTCCACTCTAGCCGGATCAATGATGATCCCATCTTCAGTTATCAAATGGCCTAATAATTTGCCTATTGTTACCGCAAATATGTATTTCTTGGGGTTCAAGGATATTCCATACTCTTCACATTTCTTCAGCATATTTTTGAGATCTGCTACATGGTTCCCCCTTTCTTTGGAGAATACTGTCAAGTCATCCATGTAGATGACTATGCACTTTCCTATTAAGCCTCTGAAGGCTATGTCCATTGCTCGCTGGAATGTAGCTCCAGCATTTATGAGTCCAAATGGCATACGTCTATATGCGGATATCCCCCACGTGGTGGTGAAGGTAGTTTTCAATCTATCAATCTTATCAACCATCACTTGGTTGTATCCTGAGAAACCATCTAGGAAGGGCATCATTTTAGCTCCATTTACAATCTGTAGAACTTCATCTAATGATGGTAAAGAATAATTATCCTTCTCTAATGCTCTATTCAGGTTCCTGAAATCCACACATAGCCTGATGTCTCCATTCTTCTTTCTAACTGGGACTAGATTAGCCACCCAAGTGGAGTGCCTCACCGGAAAGATTATCCTGGCATTTAACAACTTCTTGACTTCTTAAAAAATTATGGGTTCAAGCAAAGCATTGACTGGCCTTTGCTTCTGTCTGAAAGGTTTAGCATCTGGCTTGAGGGGTATAGTGTGAGTTATGACTGATGTGTCATATGTCTTCAGCTCATCATATGTCCAGGCAATTACATGTATGTAATCCTTGAGAGCTTGAGTTACTCCTTCTAACTCTTCTGGTGTGCAAACTTTGCCTATCAGGACATTTCTTTTGTCTTCTTTTTGTCCAATATTCACTTGTGAATACTGACCTCCATCAGCTTTGGGAAGATCCTTCTGTTTCAACATATTATCCAAATCAAAGGCTCTTTCTAATTCAATCATACCTTTAGGAATCTTGTTGCTAAGTAACTCTAATATTTCATCTTCTTCCCAAACTTGATCTCCCATACTATTCTCATCTATGATCTGAGCATCAAATATATCCTTGTTAGAGATGAAATCAAGAATATGCTGATCATCATCAAAGACCTAGAGATTAGTGACATTATCAGGTACTGATGGTACAGATACCAGTTCTACTAAAAATTTCTTTAGACCTAATATAGATAGTGGCTCCAATGTACTGGCAGCCTAGGCAAGTGCATTTGCCCTATGATTCTGTTCTCTAGGAACATGAGTGATGTTAAATGCATCAAAGTCTTCAATCAAATCCCACACTCTATGTCTGTAATTTGACAATCTCTTATAATTGCAAGAGTAAATTCCTCTTACCTGTCTGACAACTAATTCTGAGTCTCCAAAGACATGCAAAATTTTTACCTTCTTCTTGAGAGCAAATAGTATCCCGTGAATTAGAGCTTCATACTCTGTCACATTATTAGTGCAGCGGAACTATAATCTGTATGCAGCTAAGTAGGATTTCCCTTATGGGTCAATGAGATCAATCCCTACTCCAGCTCCTTGTTTGGATTTGGATCCATCAAATCTTAATATCCAGGATTTATCTTTAGCCAAAGACTTGACTGAACCTTCTCTTTTCTTTACAGCTCTAGCAGCTGCTCCACCTGATATCCACTTTATTTTAGGAATTTCGGTATCCTTGGATTGCACCTTTTCTTTCTTTGGTGAATCTGACTCCTTTTTCTTTTTAACATCAGGAAGATGATCCTCCAGATCTAGCACTGTATGTCTTTTTAAAATGTGTAAACATAATGAGCAAGCTGTCTCTGAATGAGGTGCCTCAGGCAATCTACACCAACCTTCAATCAAGACTTCTTGGGGAAGTCTATGCTACTGTGTCATCTTTTCTATTTCTCTTGCCAGAAACTCTTCAAACTTCGTCAGGTTACTACCTCTGTCTTCATCAGATAGTTCATAATCTGACTCCACAAAACAATCACTCCCAGGGGTGATCTTTTCTTTCTTCTTAACATTTACCTGGTTGCTCACCAGTATCTCCTCTATTCTCTGTACATAATCTTCATCATGATTCGCTACCTTTTCAAAGGTTCCTGCATAAGACAACCAAGAATCAGAATCACTGTCATTATCACCATCTGATGAACTCACCTCTGAATATGATGATGCATCACTGCATGTCTGTTCTAACTCCATCATGTCTATGCATGCTTTGTAGGTCTTTTCAGAATGTGATGCATTATGCAATATGTACCAACCATTAATTAAAACATCATTAGCTGGTATATTCAACATCTTACATTTTTCTATTTGTCTGGACAAATGCCTCTCAAAATTCTTGAAGTGATCTACATCATTCTCATTTTTGGGGTTATTGTCAGGTTCTAAAACTATTTCATCATTTAGAGGATCATCATCATGATGATGATGAATGTCCAACATCAAGATCTCCTCTATCTTGACAGTCCGTGGCCTAATGGAGTAAACTCTAGGCTCTATGTCTACATACATGATCTCATTTGTTCTGTTATACTCAGTGATCATATGCTTCATCCTAGGCTTAGCATCTATCCTGATCTGGTTAGGAATACCCTTCCATGGAAACCACATGTGACTAAAATCTGTAGACATATATCCATTCAAAGTCTTGGACCAGTCCTGGCTAAGCAACATCCCATAGGTATCAGGTATATCAACTACCTGAATGTCAATGTAATACTGGATCCTAGGATCAGATGCTAACTGCATGTGGATATGAGTTAACTCTCCTACCACACTTACTTCTGTTTTGTCCAACTGAGTGACCTTCTTTAGGGATTTAGCAGGATGCAGTCCTAAAGCATTACATATAGACAAGGGCATCACATTTGTGGATGCACTTGAATCTACCAAACAATTGTGTAAATTCTTGTTGAACATCCTTATGGTGAGAAGGAATGGAGGTGACTCAGTTTTGTCTCTATACAATGTCATGTGGGAAGTTTCTACAGCTTGGACAGTAGCTGGCACCTTAGATTTGATATTGTTATCTCTAGCAGCATGATCTTTACTACTAGATTCGCTTGGAGAATGAATATCCTCTTTAGGAGCCGGATCATCCAGTGATTTCATGAATGCTTTCTTGATTGCAGGGGTTTTCAATAACTCTGATAAAGACAAGCTAATCTTTATCTTTTTCATCTCATCTGCCAAGTATGTAACAAGTTTATCAGACTCATGAGGCAAGCTAACAGCCTTTGATGCTGTATTCTGAGGTGACAGATATTGAGCATTTACCTTGGGGAACCCAGGATTATTACTAGCTTTAGGATCAGGTGGGGTATTGAAGTTGTTTGGAGGTAGAGATGATGTCAATGGACCAGTAGGTCTGTTGGAGTTACCTCTCAAGTTATAGTTATGCTTACCAGGATATTGCTACTGGTATGCATGCACCTCCTCATGTTCAGTGGAAGGCTCATTTTCATCTTCAAAAGGGAAGACATAATTTGACTCAAAGGCTAGGGCAGATTCTTCACATGCATGAGAATAATTTTGATGATCAATATAACTTTCTAGCACTAGGGCTGAATCATATCCACAAGGAACTATTTCATTACCTTCCACCTGAGGTGGATGCCCTGCAGTATTAGACACTTCTGTTTGAAAAATGCTAGCAGCAATTTGAAATTGTGGACAATCTAGCTCTGCATGAGCATTTGTATTGTGGATCCTGCACCAATTGGTGAGGGCTGCCTCAGCAAGATTGACTCTAGTAGTCTGTTTGGTCTCACCAGGTGATTGATTATCTAAAGGTGATGGTAATGAACCATTATTTGGCCTAGAATTCCATACTCTAGGCTGTCTCTGAGGATTATTATTATTTCCACCAGCATTATTGAAATTACTGTTGTTGTACCCTCTGTTAGGATAATTTGGTCTATCATTGGAATAATCTCTATTCTAATTTGACTGGGAATAGAAACTTTGATTTCTCAAATGTGTCACTTCTGTAGTGAGTTTTCTTAGCTGAGCAGAAATTTCTTTAATTTCCTCATTCTCTTCTTGAGCTTTAGCTACTACATTTTCACTTTGAGGATTGAAGAAAGAGGATCCATGGTTATTGTTGGATAGATCAGTACCCTGAGGTGTCTGAGTTTGTGCAAGATATTGTGACATCTGGTCATTCCCATTAGGTGGCATGATACTTAATGGAGGCACTTGTAAAGGTGTAGGCATGACTGCTGGAGGTATCATTGCTCCATTAGGATATTGTGTAGGATATGATGCAGGACATTGTGGAGGATATATTGGATACATGACAGGCAGTGTAGGGAAGGTCATATTTGGAGTAGGAGCAGGTGACAAGTACTAACTAACCTTTATGGCTTCTTGAAAAGCTAATGCTAGAGTTGTGATATGAGGATGGGCTCTCCTTATGAGCATGGAGGTCAAAGGATCTAAGGTTACATAATAAATGCTCCTTGTGGCTTCATCTGACACAGTATAAGGGGTGACTACCTTGGATAACATTTTCTGAAACCTAGCATTGAAATTTGCAATCGGCTCGCCTTCAAATCGTTTGATTGTGGCAAATAGGTGATAGCTCATTGAAGGATCAATCAGAGCTTTGAATCTATTTGTGAAAGCTTTCTCTAAGACAGCCCATGAATCAACAGAACCCTGACCAAGACTAATAAACCAATTATAAGCCTCTTCCCCTAAGGAAAAAGGAAATAATCTGCATACCACATCTTGATGTTCTATTCTGGCCCTACAATAGGCCTCTTTAAAGGTTTTGATATGATCATCAACATCTTGATAAGGATGATATTTTGGACGAAGTTTGTCTGGATTCTTTGATAACTCATGATATGCAGTGAAGGTTAAAGGCGATTTTGCCGTGAAGAAAGACATTGCAACCGGAGGAGGTTGAGCCTGAGGCTGGACTAAAGGTACACCCTGAGGAGATCCTATAGGTATATTGAAACTGATAGGAGTCACAGGAGGACGTTCTGGTGGTGTTCCTGATGCACTAGAACCAGGAGTATGATGAATGTCAATAGTCCTAGGTTTGAAACCTCTAACAGGTAGTTCTTCAAAAGGTCCGGTGGATCTTGACCTGGTATTTATCTAGTGAGCCAGGATTTCTCAATTTTAAGACAAATTGGTTGGATGATTGTAAATATTAGTTGTATTTCACCAGCTGAGGTGATATTTATGATCGGATGACTGATCTGACTGGATATTTACAAAATATTTGCAAAGATAGTGCAAAAATGAGGTGATATTTGAGGTATAACAACTCTTATCATGAGATATCAGGTTTCTAAGGCCAAACTCTTCAAAGCTTGAACAAATTTATATAACATTGGCCAATATTTGTGAATTCATGATGATCTACTGTAAAGCTTGCAATATTTACGTTAGATTTGGAAATCTTTACACAGAATGAGCATATACAAGCTAGCTATAGTAAATATTTGAACAATATTTGAAATTCACGAATGCATTCGAGGTTACCTTACTCTCTGCATCATCAAACCTGAAAATAATGATGATGAGCATCCTCTTTCAGATAGGCCCTCCTTCTAGCGCCAATTTATGTTGGTCATGATGTTAGTCACAAACAAGCATAGAATAAAAGTACACATTAACCTTTATTCATCTTGAAAGATACGATGAATTGAGAGAATTCAGGATCCCAAGTCTCTGATGATTAGGTCTTAATCATTTGACGTTACTCAGAGGTTGATGTGTGTTGCTGTTTCCATTTTGGGGCCTTACATAGATCTCATCATCATGACACTATTTCTGCAAAGATTCTTCACAGAGGGGTCATATTATACAGCTATTTGATTAAATGATACAATTATGCTCAAATATTTGCATGATATTTATCAATAATGCATGCTTTAGCTTCAAATATGCTAAATATTTCCACTTATCTACAAGATGTCCACATATTTGTATTGTTTGCTTCAGATGTTCAGTTATTTGTAATTATGAAGGTGAAATGTTCTAAAATTTAAAGAAATTGAAAGAAATGCTTCAAATGAATGTTAAACCTTTAGCGATTGAACCACATTTACATTAAATACAGTCATGAAAAGAAGAAAACCAAACCATATGTTCACCAAGACATTCCACAGCTAGATACAGTAGGTGCTAACTTCAAAGGAATTATCTGAAAACAACATATGTAAGTAGACATGCACTCCAAGGGATGCAGCAAATCACCACATATATCCATAATTCACACACTGATTACTCAAGATTTACTATGAATTGTAACAAAAATAGTCTTCTCATTCACTAAGTATGCAAAGATATAAATGTATACAAAAAGATTTGAAATGAGCCCTGAATACTTCAGCAGACGGATTTCAATTAAGTTTCGAATGTTTTAAAATGAGGCATTCCCGCACCTTTTATAGAACAAGGTGGGGAATCCGTTACAAAAAGATCAACGATCTTGATTTGTCTATGAATATCTACGGTCAAAATTTCCTTTGACTATGTCAACCTTATCAAAATGGTACAAGTTGCCAGCTGGCAACTATCTAAAATTCTTATTTTCACTAAGTATCCGATGCTAATATTTACTTTATGATGCATCATCATCTACCTTATCTGATTCATGCGCATCATCATCATGTGCATCACTTCCTGAACTTTCATCATCTTGATGATCATGACCCCGCATATGAGGCTGCATGCTGCTCCAGACTTGTTCATACAACTGCACAACTTTATCTATCTCTCCACCATCCTGAGTCTTTGCTTTGACGATGGTGTGCTTGTGTGCCTAGTATTTATCTCTAATGTTGTCTAGCTTATTTTTCCTATTTTGCAGCGTTTCATTATACTACTCTATTTTCATCTTCATCCTCACCAGTTTATCCATGATTTCTTCTGTCAGTTGGCCTAATGGATCATCTGCAACAAATTGGAAGTTTTTATGTAGAGCCTAGATTGCAAACTCTTCATTCTAATTATCTATCTTCCCTTCCACCTTTCCTTCCAAGGCTTCCAAAATCTCTACCTCAAAGGACATCATGTCATGCAATTTTATGCTGATCTCCCTTAGCTTATTGTTACATCTCTTGAGAACACCACATTCAAATTGAATGTCTTTATACCATATGCCAACCAATACAGCAGTGTTATTATCTAGTACCTGTTGGTTGATGAGCAGTTGAGGATTTATCCTCTTTATTTTCCCCAGGAGCTCTAATATCTTTTCCAATTGGAAAGATCTTTTACCAGCCTGCATCTGCAACTTGTCTACCTTTTGTCTAGAGTCACTGAGAGTACTCCACCTTTTGAAAGAGGCTTTCACCACTTCTTCGGCAGTGTCAAATGTGGCAGACATCCACTTTCTCAGAATGGAGGACTCATGTTTCATGAGATCCAACTTGTACACCTCATCCTGGGAAATAGTAGTCAATGGGACTGCATTATCAATGGAACTACCTTTAGGATTGGTCAATCTGCCTATGTATGCATGCAATTGAGCAATGTGCTGTTTATGTTGCTTATTCTTCTCTTTTTCCCTCTTTACTTTTTGAATTAAAGAATCTATGATATCTTTGCCCTCTTGACCCTCCTGGTCTTCATTTGCAAATCCCAGGTCAACTGTACTAATCTAGAATTCTTCCAGAGTAATCTTACCTTTTTCTTTTTCTAAAGTGGGGATTGCAATTTGTACATACCTCCTTCCAGTTGAGGGGTCTCTTTTAATGGCCGAAGTCATTCTGGCCTTCCTCTTTGGTTTTATTATGCCCTCAGAAAATAAAGTAGATACATCAAATTCTTGAATTACAAAATCTACTTCTACGTTTACTTCCTTTTCTAGCCATGGAGGTACCTGATCATGTTTTTCGGCATCATCATGACGTTCACCTTGATCTCCTATATCTGTCAACATTTGTGATGGAGAAGGTGATTTCCTCATTTCTTCCTCATGATGCTCACCCTGATGTTGATCCTGTGGTACATCCTCCTTTTGAGGCGTTTCTTTTTCCTGAGGAGCACCATCCTGAGGTGGAGGATCTTGTGATGTTTCCATATGATGATCATAATGATCATGATCCTTCTCTGTTATTACCTCATCCACCTTCAACTTTTCCTCCTGTTGAGGCTCATTCACAGCAGTGGATATCGTGGAATCCTCCTTAGGTGCTGGTGCTTGTTCTGTTATCACAATTTGTTTTGCACCTGCACCACTTACTTCCTAAACTTTGGAAGTAGGATCTTCTGTTATATTCTCCTTCTCATTAGCCTTCTTTTCTTGAACCTCTACTATAGCAAGTTCTGCTGATGTTTCCTATGGGCTTTGTTGGCTCAGTTCTAAAGTATGGCCTTCTGGTTTTGCCATCTTCACTTCCTCTGTATGTTGCCCTTTATCAGGTGTTCCTGCTAGATGTTCAGGATTCACATCCTGTTTATCTGTCAAGTCTACCACTACAAGATCTGTCACATGTGCAATTAAGGTATCTAGCCCCATTTCTTGGGCTATCTTTTCTGGGCTCTTTTCTGTTTCTTCTTCCACTTGCTTCACTCCTCTAGTACTATTTGAATTGGTGGAGTCTTCTGAGGATTCATGTGTGTACCTGCAGCAAGGGTCTCCATCTTTTGTGAAGCTACTTCCTTCATAACCTCATCATCAGATAAGTTAATTGTTTCCTCCAGTGAGATATAACCTTCTTCCAATGCCTTGGAGGTTTCTTTCATCTGCTCTTCTGCGAGTTTAGTTTTGAACTTCACAATGGTAGGATGTGGAACATTGTGTTGAAGTTCTCTATGCACGACTTCACTACCAGCCCCTTGCGATGGTGTAGGGGATTGTTTTATTTCACCTCTCATGGAGGTTCTTAATTTCTTAGGTGGGGTAGATACCACCACCTGTGGAACTCTTCTCTTTCTTTTGAATAGCAAGGGGGCCTCTTCTTTTTCAGGCTCCTCCTCCATAAGGATATCCTCTTCAGCTGGTCCTCGTGAGGATTGTCCATCTTCTTGGGTCTCTGTAAGTTTTGCCTCTGTAGTCTTAGCTTTCTTGAACTTTTCTTTCCTTGTCCATGGAGGTGATGCTGATCTTGATCCAGATCCTGATCCTGATGCTGCCTCCTATTCAGCTGCAAACACTGCCTTTTCAATGATCACCCCTTTGGGTTCACTATCAATTTTCTTGCCCCTGGGGGGTCTTTTTCTTTGTCGTTGTGGAGGCAACCTGTCTCCCTTAGATTTTCTCTTTTCATTTATGAAATCATCATATTCTTCATTAGGAATATCTTGTCCTTTCTTCTTGTTGTCCACAGTAAGGGAAACACCTTTCTTCTTCAATGCCTCTATTTGTTCATCAACCCAAGCTTGGGTTAGCTGTAAATTTCGAGCAATAAAAGGATCTAAAGATATATCCTCTTGTAGGGTAAGGTCAGGTGCAGATATGGTATCATTGTATATTGTCTTCTCCTCATATTCATCTGCAATTAGCCTGCCATAATCTTTCTTCAACTGCTGAGGAAGGGGGATACAACGAAAGGTTTTGATTTGATTTAGGGTCAACCTTTGGTATCTTCTCCTTCTAGCTTCTGCTTCATCTTCACAATCAGCCCAGAAGTCCTCTAGGTGCTTCATATGCAGAGGTTTGCCTGTTATTTTTTGTATCCTTCCATAAGGATCATATGGTCTTACCAGGGGAAATGGTTGTAGATGCATCTTATTCAAGTTGACCATCACCTTCTTGATGTTTTCTGAGTCAGGGCACATATACCAGCCAATGGTGACTGGAAACAAAATTGGTGGCAACTTCTGTGCATCCTTGTATGTTTTCAGCATGGTGGAGCTCTGCCTTATGAATTCCATCAGTATCACTGCATCAGTGGGATACCTTGGCAACATGAGGGGATGTCCTTCCAAACCCTCAATCCTCCTATAGGAAAATGTAGCAAACTGAAAATACCAGGCCCCATGCCTGTAGATTATCTCTTGAGCTTCCATGCTCAATCTCTTTATCCTGTCCTCCTCCATGGTTCTTACCAGATGCATAGAAAAAGCATCATTTACCAATTTATAGTCCTGGAGGTAGTTAGCTCTCTGTAATTGGGGATGATGATCCCAGATGTGGGCATCATTGGTGGTTCCTCTGATCTTCCCAACTGTTGTCAATGCATCAAATGTGCCTTTGTAAGCACAGGAGTAGACAATGTATGATGTCATGTAAAAAGCACAATTTGAACCTCCCAGGTTCGTTAGCTGCTCATGTAGAGCATCACTTATCAGCTAGCCCCATAGTGGCTTGATGTCTGCATACATGCACATCATGATTACACCATACATCTAATCTTTAAAACTACCAGCATCAAGTTGGCCTGTTACTCTGCTAAGTAATGCAATCATGTACTGGTATTCATCATCAAAATCATATTTAAACATGTGCACAAGAAGTTTGGCAGCTGCAAGATATGTGCTATTTTTGGCCCTCCATTGGTACATGTTCTTCCTAGCCTGCTTCTTGTTGCTTTTATACTCATGTTTAGACTTCTTCAGGTCCACACTTTTAACCTTGCCGCCCAATGGTAGTCCAAATGTCTTGGAAAGACCTTTAATGGATAGGTCTGCATATACTCTTCCATGTTTTACCACCTATTTGGTCTCTGGATTGTAATTCTGTGCACATTCAACCACTAGCTCTAGAGACTCCATGGAGTATGGAAAACCAACTGCATTCCACAATCCAGACATGAACACTACATCCAGCACTGGGCTTCTATTCTTATCATTGTTCAGCTTGGCGGACTAGGCTTCTAAATCGGTACTCCCCTGGTGTGTATCTGTTATGGCTCCATATTTAAACAGGATCCCTCTAGGAGATGAGAACATGGGCTTGCTGAACTCAGCCTTACACTTAGCCAACCTCTTGTCAGCCATGGATACCTGCAATTAACACAATTGGTCTTACAAGGGATACCCACATGCATGTAGATACTCTTTATCTGAATTTTACATCATGCATACAATATTTACTCAGCATTAACCTATCATGGGATGCATAAACTATAACCTCAAACCAACATCACCATACCTAACTATGCAGAAACAACAGGATGAGGGTTTCAATTACTTACTTGGTTATGCAGATCCCCTTTATACCAGTGGATTTCTGAAAGTGCTCTTAATTCTACCAATGATCACATGCTTCTTCTCTCCTGCAAGCTCCGTTCGTACAAGTGTCGCTTGGATGAGGGTTTGGAAGCTTTTGCTCTATAAAACAATTTTTATCTCAAGGTAAGTCTGAAATGATGATGAATTTACCTTTTAACCTTGCAATTAGGGTAAATTTAGGGCAACTCTGGAGGATTAAAGTTTATTCGTTGATCATTCGCTCGGAAATGCAGGGTTTTGCCAGCTATTCCATCGGGTTTCGTGGTCGGCGGGAACCACCTACCACCTCTGCGTGCATTAAATGTTAATGGAGGCAACTGGAGTGGGGTGATATCTAGATGACAGGATATCATGTATACATGATATTTGGATATCGGGTGATATTCTCAAAATATCACCCCGAGTGTAATATGATCCTCCTCTTGGAGAGGAGAAAACCATCGTCAACAAGATCGGGTGATATTCATACCCTTTGGTCATGCTTGTACATCAGGAGGATATTTTGCTATATCGAGTGATGTTTCAAAAGTGATGATGATGACCGGACAAAACTATACTTCTCTCTCTCAATATATCAGGATGACATCATCCAGATATTCACTCATTGTATCGCTATGGTCTCATGACATCATCGTCATGTTATATGAGCAGGATCATGTTAGGAAATATGCCCCCGAGAGGTAAAATGATGATTACGTCATCCTCATGTTTATTTCTTCGCTTATCAGAATTGAATGACGTCATCAGGATATTGACTTAGGGGGATATTTCACAGCAGGAAGATATTAAGAAATATCGGGTTACATTGAAAAATATGATCCTCGCGAAATGCATGAGGCTGCTGACGGTAAAGGTTACTATCACCTAAAATTGACGTCTGGACATTCGGACCGCATGATTTATCAGGTGATAAATTAGATCAGGGTGACCCTCTATAATATGACTGATGTTTAGAAATATGATCCTCCCCCTGTGAATATCAGGTTTGACTCAAACTTTGACCATTCATAACTTTCACATCCTGGCGAATATCAGGGTGATGCAAAAGGGAAACCTGCATGAAATTTTATGCTCTTTCTAAATATGAGGTCACTAGAATAAAATATGAATTTTGACAAACTAACCTCATGATGATGACTTACCCAACCCTTCCATGCATGATGATCTGCATGACTTACTTTTTACCAGACCGCCAGATAGCACACAACAAGCCAAAAAGTTGGGTCCTTGTTTTGTCAAGTCAAAATGGGGTGTGTTGTGTAACCACACAACAGATCCCTAATAACATAATTATTATTAAACTATATATCATCATCATAATTTATTTATTTATTTATTTTATTCTATTCTTAAAAGAAACATACAATCATAACTTTAATAGTAGTACAAACTTTGGAACACTAATTTTATAACTCTCAAATGTGCTTATTATTACCTGATAACCCGCCTATGAATTTGATGTGAGTATTCTCACAGCCTAACAATGTCATAACAAAAGAGTCAATGCAAAACTTAATGAGAAGTCAGCTCAGAAGAACTTTCCTACAACTACGAACTCAGTAAGAAAAATTATAATAACTTTGTTCTCCTTTATTTCAAGGTCCCAAATGACACTGAAGGCATGCAAAAGTTTCTCATGGTCATCAAAAAATATTTTAAGGGAACGTTTACCTGATTTATGTCCTAAGGTAGGGGCGACTGCAGGGGAGACTGAGATCGATAGGGAGAACAGAGGACGACCCATGAGGAGATCAAGCCTCATGAGGGCGCACTTCTAGCACCAGAAGACACACCTATTGTAGGGAATCTTCACCTACTACTGGGCCTACACCCCTCCTATATTGTAACCCTCTCATCACTAGGCTACAACTGCAAATAAAAAAATATTATCTCTGGCTTTCTAATGCCCAACAAAACTTACAATGCTTGCATCAACTTTATTTTGCTAAGGTTCACTGTACCCTCAGAGGGTCTATATTCTGTGCCACTCCTAAGCTTGCCACCATAATCACAACTTTAAATATTGCTCATTAAAAAGAAAAGTTGCAAAACTGAAGTACCTCATTGTTTCCACCATGTTTATTTTCTACTCATTGTTTTAAATCTATTTTGCTTGGTCTGGGTTTCATACTGTTTTAAAACCTCCCTACTTCTTTGCATCTCTTAAGAATCTGCTCTAGTTTACTCTTGGTTTAAAACCCAACTCAAACTAAGGAACCGTTTATCTCCATCACCATTTAAATCATTTCTCACAGTATAAAAGATAAGCACCTATCGAAGGTGGAGACCCAGTCTAACAAACTCAATACCAACAAGAGATTTACATTCATAAGACATGGATAAAATAAATTAAAATAGGGGAGTACCTCCCTGATAAAAATAACGGTGTGCAAGGCATTAGCTCTAAGATCTAGCATTGGGCTCATTTCCTGTGTACTTTGTGAGAAGATGGTGACACAGGGGAAACACCGTGAATGATAACACTCCATACTTCCTCCCCTCTCCATGGTCGCCTACACCAGCCGTGTCCCTCATGTCTGAACCTCCCCTGAAATCCCATTTTTTTCCCATTGAAGAGGCGACACCCCTTCCCCCAACGATGGCTCCCCTTTTCCTCCCCCAAACTCTTTCACCCTAAAACTCCTCCCCCCCAAAAAATGTTATCGACCAACCCTAAGTTTCTTTTTAAAAAAACAATAAAAAATACAATCCAAAACATCCGAGTCATTTTATTGACTCCCTAAACAACTATATTAAATCTGAACATCAAGTGTTCAAATCCCCCAGTGATGTTGTTCCTCAATAAAAATAAATATTGTCATCAGAGCAGAAGTCTTCATAGCCAAAGCCTTCGATTTGAGTGAACATTCAATTTACACCCTTCCAAAAGGGTTGTTATCAAAACCACCTACGTTGTGCTTGGCCTAGAAAATCCACTTGCATCCTATGGTTCCTGCTCATATAGAAGTTGTTCAAACTTAATGATTTATTCTACAATAAAATAGTTATAAATTACGAGTCTTACCTACAGTACTATTTACATTGATTTAAACATTGCTTCTTTAACTGTGGAAGGCTCTGCCAAATTCCAATTATGGACATCAAAAGCAAGTTGATTCACTTTATATCTTTGATATTTTTAAAGAACATTTGTGTCAAGTCTAGTGTCCTTTGTAGAGTATCCTTGGACAACTGAAACATTCCAAACTTAAGGGCACCTCCACATGAATTTATTTCGAAGAGGACCTAGTTTAACATAATTCAATAAATTACAAAGTATGATTAAAAGATGATATCTGCTCTATTACAATCATCAATATAAAATCCTCACAAGGCATGATGTATGAGGTACAATCAATGGATAAATCCATAAGATTTAATATTAGCTAAATAACCATAACATCATTATAGTAATGATCAAGATAGTAAAAGTTAGGATGTAGAGACCCCAATGAAAAAAAACCAAGCATCATGGTGCAAATCTAAAATAATGTGGAGAATGCACAAATGTTGACCCATCGAAAGCATCAAAAGATATGAGTGTGGACAAAAAGTGGGAATTGAAGGGTTTGGCCAATCAAGTCAACTGTTTTAACATTTGCTCTTCAATAGTGGTGCCACGCAAGAATGGAATTGTCCTAATATTTTAAGGCACCCTAGAATGGTTATTTGTCATAATGGAAGTGCTTGACCAACAAGGTTGACTAATGAACTTAGCTCCTCATGCTACCTTAAGATCACATCCTAACTAATTTCCAATATTTAAAATTAAACAAAAATCTATCTAATTGATCAAAACTCAAACCACCATTTACTCTTGCTAGTATTCTCGTAAGTTACAACATCATAACTACAATGCAAGGCACATCACAAAAAGGTTGCAACTAAATCAACCCACATAAAAAAATACCAAACCATTCTACCGAGAAGATAGACAAGCCAAGATACCTTGCCTCAAAACAAGAATGTTACTTGCGACATCTAAAAAGTAAGCCAATCAGACAACCAATGACGTGGAGAAGAAATAACAAACAAGGATACACACACATGAACGTAAAACACAACACTACAAGGGTTTACACACACCACAAGGATCCCAAAGAGAATCATAAGTGATTTTGGTTAAAGGCAAACAGGTTGAACATAAGCACTACTCATTAATTCACGTCTAAGTAGGATGAGGTAAACAATAGACATACCACATTAAACATGGGGTCCATTACTCAACCGAAGGACTAGGTAAGGTGAATGAGCTAGTAGTTCAGTGAACCCATGTCTCCCCCTCCACATCCATCCATTGGTCAAACACTTGTATAAGAATATCCTGCACACTCCATTCAAAACATCAAATCCCACAATACCATCATAGCTGAAGCAATACTAAAAGACCAAATAAGGATGTGTAACTAATCACAACTTATATTCATCTTGCAACTATATTATAGAATAATCAATCATTTTATCATTTAATCTGGAACTATAAGAGTACTAGGGTACACACCAATTAGACAAGGGCAAGCCTTACATCTTGCAACTTTCCCTCTAAGATGTCAATGGCAAATTCATCCTTGACATACTCTACTAATATAGAATCTCTCTAATCAACAAAAAATAATAATAGAACATAAATTTAAGGCATCCTAGAGAAAGCATTAGCCACCACATTATTCTTTCTCTTAACATACTCAATATCAAAATCATAAGATTGCAACTTACTCACTTCTGCTGCTATCATTCAAATCCCTTTTATTAAGGAAGAACCTCAAGCTGTTATGATTTGTCTTCACCACAAATCTCCCGCAAACCAAATATTTCCTAAACTTAGCCAAAGCATGCAAGATGACTGGAATCTCCTTGACATAAATAGAGAAACCCCTTTATGAATCCTTGATCTTATGATCTCAAATGCAATAGTGTGTTTGTTTTGCATTAATACCACTCCATTACCCTCTCCTGAAGCATCGCACTCTAATATAGATAGACGTGAAAAATTAGGAATAGCCAACACATGACATGAACTCATTATCGCCTTGAGTTTATCAAAATATCTTTGTGCCTCCTCACTCTAAGAGAAAGCTCCCTTCCTAGTCAAATTCGTCAATGGGGTAGCCAATAGTGAAAATCCTTTAACAAAGCCTCTGTAATAACTACATAGTCCCACAAACCCTATAAAGTGTGATAAAGTCCTGGGTCAAGGCCAATCCACAATTGGTTTGATCTTCTCCTCATATATACTAATGCCTTGGGCACTAATATTATGCCCTAAATACAAAATCTCAATCATTCCAAACTCACATTTGGATGCCTTGGTGAAAAGTGACTACTACTCAAGTATACCCAAAACTTTATCTATATGTCTCATATGATCCTCCCAAGTCTTGCTATAGATCAATATGTCATTAAAGAAAAGTAACACAAATCTCTTTAACTACTTACTAAAAACCTTGTTCATGTAACACTAAAATGTGGCTGAAGAAAATTAGTCAACCTAAATGGCATGACTAAAAACTCATAATGTCCAAAGTGACACTTGAAAGTTATCTTGTGAACATCCTCCTTCCTCTTCCTTATTTAGTGGTACCCAGCTCACAAGTCAATCTTAGAGAAATATAACATGAAGATCATTTATCAACTCATTGATCCTGAGAATTGGGTAGCGGTTCTTGATTGTCTTCTTGTTGAGTGCCCTACAATCGATGCACATCCTCATAGTACCATCCTTCTTCTTCACCAACACCATGGAGAAAGAAAAGGGGCTCAAGATTAGTTGTATGTGTCCCATCTCAAGTATCTCCTTAATTGCCTTCTCAATCTCTTCCTTATACCTCCTCGAATGATGATAAGGTGTGGTAATGATAGGTTTTTCTCCCTCCTCTAATTCAATGACATGCTTGAATCCTCTATCAAGAGGTAATCTTAGAGGAATGTCATTGAATACCATGCTATGCTTGTCTAAAATAGGTTGAATATCTATATGAGTGGTCTTTTCACCTGTGGGTGAAAATCCATCAGTGACCAAACATTGTGCTGCCCATTCTACTTGTCCTCTGCAAAAGGCTCTCTCCATCCTTTTGGTTGAAACAACCCTTTGAGCCCCATTAGATAAGCCTTGAAGAACCACCTCCTTACCCTTGAATTTGAATTTTAGTTCCATAGTTTGATAGTTCTGGGAATACTCACCAAGTGAATTCAACCATTGCACACCCAAAACTACATTTATCTCACCTATGCTAACCACATAGAAGTCATCGTGAACTCTGTGTCACCCCAATGTGATGTCAAGATGTTGAATCCTTCATGTACATGGGATAGTAAATCCATTAGCCACAATCAAAATAAACCCGTCAAAGTTCTCTATCTTCAACTTCATCCTAGTCACCAAACCTACATCAATAAAATTTCAGGTAGCCTCACTAACAATCAAAACTATCATCTTATGACCTTGCAAAACTCCAAGAACTCAAAAAGGGTGATACCTAGGTGCTCTTGAAAGAGTGGCAACTGTGCTTCCTAAAGAATCCCCTTTTGTATTGTGTTCCTTTGTATCCTCTACAATCTCAGCCTTGGGTTCTTCTATCCCTAAGTCATCATCTGATACTACCTCTATGAAATGCACTTGTCCCTTTCTCAAACATGTATGCCTAGGGACCCATGGCTCCCTACATGAAAAACATAGTTTCTTCCTTCGTAGTTCATTCTTTGCCTCATCATTCCTATTGGGTCTTGAAGGTTGTTGGCACATGATTAAAAGTTTCAAATTTCTCCATTGTTATGCCTTTGTGCTTCCCCATGCTTTGGTTGGGTCTTAGAAGTGCTTAAAAGTCCAAAAAATTCTAAGTTTGAGTTTTTCCTTTTCATTTTTGAGTCCTTGTAGGTTTTCAGGTTCTGTAGGGATAACTAGTGATCTGAGAAGGAACTTTTCTTGGCCTAGACCACTTCTTTGTTCCTTTATCCCTAATTCCTCTAAGATCTTGAGTTCCCGACCTACACTCTTCTTTAGCTTCAAGGTGGTTTTGATGATGTCAGTTTTCTTGTGGATGAAAATTTTTCTAAATGTTGGGTCTTTTTTTGGTGATTTCCTTCCTTTCTAGGTTTTTAGGTCTCCCTTGCCACATGGAGCTTTTTCCCAAATTTCCAAGTTTCTTTGCTTCCCCAGTTTCTCTCTTTTTTCCTTGGTCCAAGCTAAAACATTTTCCTGGCCCGAACCCTCTTCCTTTTCTCAGCTTCCTTTATTCCACTTCAGATTTTTGGGAATCTAGGAGTTCTTGGAACTTTGTTCCAAGATCCCTCAATTCCTTGATTCCCTGAAAACCCAATTTCCTAGGCCCCTTCCCTCATCCTTGCTTGCGTATTGCCATTTCAGGTTTTCAGGTCCTGCCAAAACCTTTTCCCTTGGTTCCTTGGTTCCCTGGTTCCTCGAAAACCCAAAACCCCAATCATTTTTCCTTGTGTACTTCCCTAGTCTAGGTCAGAATATTTTCTTGAAATGGACTTCCTTTTTTCCCTCTTCCTTTCTAGTTCTGGACTGGAACTTTTTCCCAGCCCAGACCTCAGCTCGCCAAAGTGTAAAAATCATGAAGATATTTCAACCACCCCTAGGACTACTATTAATGATCTTTTTGAAGCTTGATAGCTGAGTAGGTGAATTCCAAACCCTCCATGACTACTATGGACATGAATATGATGAGTTTCTTTTACTTAGGTATGGTCCAACGCTCCAAGTCGGTGTGATTTTCTGGTAGGAACCATGTGGACATGATGCAAGCAGCATGGTCACACACTTTTCATTTATTAGTGGTCAAAGTTCACTCTTCCATGTCTCCTTGGTTGGAATGAGTATATAATGTATTTTGGTATTCATTTGCAAGGAGGGAAAAATCTTCTGGTTGCAGAGTAGAGCTGAAAAGATAGAAAATCTTGTATGGAACCCTAGAGTTCCACCTAGTTATTGGTTTTAGAGCATTTATATTGTAATTTTTTGGATTCTCTTTCAAGGGAAATGAAAGGAGTGAAAAAACTTCTGGTTGCAGAGCAGAGATGAAAAGATCAAAACTCTTGTATGGAACCCTAGAGTTCGGCTCAGTTATTGGTTTTAGAGAATTTATATTATAATTTTTTGGTTTCTCTTTCAGGGGAAATGAAAGGACATTGTAATCTTCAAATAATGAGCTGAATGTGTAGTTTTAACTTCTTTTCAAGTGTCTCCATGGATGTTTTCTAAGTTTTTGGTATCTTAGAAACATACCCTAATCACATTTGCTAACTTGAATATTGCTCATGATTGGTTAATTTCTGCCAATTATAAAACACCTTTGTACTATTTTGTGAGGTATCCTTCATGTCAGTATATGAAACTTATGAAATATTCATGGATTATTAAAAACTGCTTATAAGTGAGTTATGCAATCTTCTAGTTGTCTATTTATTGTATAACACCTAGGTTATGTGATAAATTGTTAGCTAAAGCCTTTGTTGTTGCCTTGATTAGGTAGCAAAACCTGATTACTTTGGTGTCCCCTTTGAGTGTTTATCCAAACTTTGCTACCCTGGTTGGAATATGCACCAATCTATTTCTTGCTCAACCTTCATTTTCCTTCACACATTCATTCACAACATAAACCCACAAAAAGTTTACTTTAATATTTCTTTTTGTCTCACATGCACCCATGTCTAGATGTGCTATTATATTAGGGGCTTTGTAAGAAATATTTTAGACTCTACATGGTTGCATATCTGCTACATGAAGGTGTAATACCCCTGAATTCCTCAAACCAACATATAGGCTGCTTAGTGACATAAAATTAGAGTTTCCTATGCATTGGGTATGGTTTGACATAGGGTTTGGTTTCATATTGTCATCAATCCTTCTCTTGTAGACCTTAGGGAATACCCCCCTTGGTCTCATAGAGCCAGAAGAAACTTTTACCCACCTTATGAAAGTTGACCTTAGTTACCTCTTCCTGAGCATAAGTTTGTGATCTTTATCTTGAGTTTGACACCCTTGGTACTTGAGAACTGATCAACTTTAGGGATTTTAGGAGCATCAACTTTGAGCACCAAAAAAATTGACACTATTGTTGGGGAAATAAAACTAAGTTTCTAGTTTGTCCTGAATTCTCTGCTATAAAAGAAAATTTTCTCTTCCCAAGTGAAGAGTGGTGACTTTGTTTGATTGAGAACCCATCAAAAGCATAAAGAATAGGATTAGAGATGGAAAGAGGGAATCATTCAAGGAATTCACAGTAACCTAATGATATAGAAACACACTCAAGGATGTAACATAGTGCCTAGAAAGCTACAAACAAAGGTATGCCTAATAAGTACACTCCTCAAGGAAATGATGTTGGTCCTTCTATTAAAGATGATGTGCACGATGATCAATATCCATATACATCAAATGATTTTAGTGATAAGGTAATTTGACCCAATAGAAGAAATCATAGACATGATGTTGGCATGCCAAATGTTTCATTTAACATGATTTGAGGGGATAGAGGCACATCCCAAGAACTGCAGTATGAGGATTTTGATACACTGAATCTTGCAGGCATAGGAAATGGTAGGGTAGGATCACATACTAGTTCCTTGGCTTCTACACATGAGATTGAACTTGAACAAGATGCTCCATTCTATGATGTCAATGTTGCTATAGAATTAGAAAATGAGCATATGGAAAGATAAATTGATGAAAGGTTGAATCTTCTTAATCATCTTAGACAAAGATAGAGGGAACTACAAGTGCAAATTGATTTGCAACAAGATCAACTTGTGCAAAATGCTCAACAACAGTATTAGGCTCAACCTCAAAATGCTCCTATTCAACCTACAACTAATCAGCAACCTAATTAGTGACAACCTAACTAGTAGACACCCCTAGGAATGGAGAGATATAGACAATTTTTTTGATATGGCATCCCAGATACCCCAATACAATACCAAATGAAATTAGGGGTAAGGTGCCCAAATTTCAAGGTAATAATGATGTCACTGGTGAATACCTTAGAAGGTTCATCAATGTGACCGATGAATATGAAGTTCAAAATGAAATTTTCATGATGAAACTTTTTGTGCAGTCACTAGAGGAAAGTGCAAAAGAATGGTACATAATTCTTTTGGATAGAAACATTGACTCATGGGAGGAATTCATGAGATTTTTTAGGTTGTAGTATGGAGATAAAGTTGATCCTAAAATTGCAATCCAGAAGTTAACATCAATAAAAAGGGTATAAATGAGACTGTTGCTAAGTTCAACAATATGTTTGTCATGACAATGAGGAAGATGCCTCCCAATCTAAGACCTAAAGAGTCCATGTGTCTAGTTCTTTATTATGAAGCATTTGATGCAAAATTAGGATATTGTCTTCATGACAAGAATCCTTAGACTTTAAGAGAAGATTATGCCATGTAAATCAACATAAAATGTAACATGAGGCCATTCACGAAGCATGTCGAATGAGTTGATGTGAAGATCTTGAAACCAAATGTAGCTACCTCAATTAAGCCATTTACTACTAAAGACAAGCTAAACAAGACAATGAGTGCAATGAAGGACTTGTCTTACAGAGTTGCAAGAAATGAGAAAGGTTTGCCTCCTAACAACTTTTCTTCCCATTTTAATGAGGGACAAAGGTCACATAATAGACCCTACAACACTAATTAGTCTAATAGGATAGGGAAAAATGATAAACAGGTTGGTCCTAGGCAAGGAAATCAAAGGGGTCATGACAAGGATGTTCCTGATCCTTTGAGGAAGGATCATGTTAATGTTCAAGATGATGCTTTGTGGTATGAAGCATGCTTCTTACCTCATGATCCAACCAACTGTGCAATGGTAGTTGAGCTATTAAGAAGCAAAGAGTTCCCAAATGATGAGAGAGCCCCTGAATATTATGAAGCTGTAGATATAAATCAATTTGATGGATATGAGGAAGATGAATTCTTCCAATATGACTTTAATGAACACCAAGAGTATTATGAGATATCGACCCATGATTTTTAACATCTTAAAGAACTCATACAATATAGGTACCAAAGAGAAAAACCCTCAAATGAAGAAATCAAATCTCTTACTAATGTCACTATCATGCAAGTTCAAAGTGAATATCAACTCAAAATAGGTAGGTAAACCCCCAAGGTGACAATCAAAATGTAGCAGCACCAAATGTATCCAATACAACTGATGATAAAGAAAAACTAAGAATGAACACTGATGTCAAGAAGGGTGACACTGTAGAAAAGAATGGGATAAACAAGGATACAAAGAAGTCATCACAAAAGAAGAAAAAGTCACCTACACCTACTGCCCCTGTGCAAATGCAATATATCCCAAAGAAAAAATAGGTAAATACACAACTAGGCAGTATTCAAAATCTAAAGGTGATGGATGTTGGTAACTTTCAAGGTCAAATAAAGAAATGTCCTCAAGGGGAACAATCTGCAACTAAGGTGGTTGCGAATAGTAAAGATGGGTGGGTAATGCATTTTATTCTTGATAATAATGCAACAACATTTCCTTTATCAACTCCTCTACTTGAATATGTTCCAATTTATATGGACCTAAGTTTCAGCCAAATGAAGGTTCTAGTTCCACTCCTTGAGATGTTCAGAATCCCTAAACATAAGGGTAGGACCTTGCCATATTTTATTGCCCCAAACATATATGAAGTGTTGGCAAGAGACCCTATTTAGCATTGATAAGTGTTGTCATTAATGGAAACTAAGATTGTTCCACACATCCGCAGTACATTATCTGATCATACCAGAAGTCAGAATGATAATCTATCTAAGTCTGGGAGCCTAAAACAAAGCATATAGCAGAGTCCAGTATTTTGGTTAGTGGATCTCTCTAGTTAATCATTATGTGTTGCAGATCTGAAGTAGTTCAGAGGGACACCAAGACAATCTAAATCCAATTTTTTATCTTCTGGTGATAAAGGGATCAAAAGTTATGAGCATAAGAATACCGGGTCCTATTATGATAGAACAATTCAGTGAAGAACATGCAGACTTATGTTAATCCTTTTGCGGACCCAATAGAAGTGTTTTGATGAACTATGTATGAGATAGAATGTTAGTGGCTGACATGTATGATGATCTACATGTGTTATTTTTGGTACGCATCAATATTAGTGTATGGATCTAGCTGACAGAGCAGAGCATTCTTAAAAAGTTCTAAGTATTGTTGTTGTTGCCGATTGGCAAGTGATTACAATTCAAGATAAGCATATATAGCTGATGATTGTGCATATTTTGTGGGTGTGTTGTGATTATGGAGAAAAGGTGAAAGGAGCAGAAATCTAAAATCTGAATGATGGCAAAATAGCAAGAAGAGTAGATTAAAGATGAAGTGTATAAAGTCAGTATTTGCACTTAACCGGAACTGATATCTAGCATTGGCAAATGCATCCTACCAGTTCAAAATCTCTGTAAATCTCTTGTAAACTTTTCTGTAGGCAGTGAGCCTCCACTTGAGTAGTGAGCTTGGGGCAATAAGCTCGAATACAAGTGTATTCCCATTTATAAAATACTTTTAACAGGGTATTAATTTTTGTGGGTTAACCCCCACCGTGGTTTTTCCCTTAACCAGGTTTCCATGTTAAAATCCTGGTGTCAAATGTGTCAATCATGTTTTTGCTCAAATGCTATTGTTTAATGCTGGAATATTTATATCATTGATTTAATTTTAATTTGTGAAAGAAGAATAATAGTAGAAAAAGATTAAATAGAGCAACAACTGATTCACCCCCCCTCTCAGTTGTCTGGACCTATTCCAACAATTGGTATCAGAGCTAAGTTCCGTTGAAATAGTTTAACAACTTAAGGAAGATCTAGGAAGACAATAGAATGGATGAACATGACCTTCAAGGGCAACTTGATATCACCCTAGATGATCTTGAGCAGTCCAAGGAAGAAGTTGAAGAGCTGGAAGATGACCTCAAAAAGGCTAAAGACTTCATTAAAATTTTAAAAGAAAAATTGAGCAAATCCAATTTAAAGGGAAAGGAGCAACCACTTCCATTGGGAAAACCTTATGAAGACAAGGCCCTAGATGAGAACACAAAGGAATGTGAAAAGTTAACTAAAGAAGTTACTATTCTAAAACATGAGATGGAAACTGGAGTGATGAGACTAACCAAGGAAATTGAAGATAAGAAGAAAGATGAAGAAGAGTTAAATCAAAATCTGAAAAAGAGTTCTGAAGAATGCTGCAAATTGGATGCTATAGCTAGCCTTCTAGAATCTAATCTACAAGAAAGCAGAGACAATGAAAGAGAACTTGAGAGACAGATTATTACACTCATACATGACCTAGAAATTGCAAATGAGTATAAGGAGAAGTTCAAGATAAGCTCATCTAAACTTGAAGCACTCATTGAAGGGCAGAAAAAGGATGTTGATAAGCATAATCGTAGGTATGAGAAAGGTGAAAGCTCTGGATCTGGATAGAGCAATGTTCAACCTAGGAATGAGAGAAATAGATCTAGAAAAGCTCCAGTAAGACATCCAAATGCTCAAAGATATCCATCATTCAATGGAAATTATTTCAACTGCAACAAATTTGGTCATAGAGCTACTCAGTGCAGAAGTAGAGTAAATCAAAATGGTCCATCCTGTTACACTTAGGGCACACAATTGAGAGGGGGGTGAATCAGTTGTCCAAAATTTCCACACTTAAATCTTCTTAGTGATTAGCAATATATCATTCATGAAACATAATGCAATTAAATCAAAAGCAGAAACCCATCAACACATAAGACACCAAGATTTTGACGTGGAAAACCCGGTTAAGGGAAAAACCATGGGGTGATTAACCTAAGATTGTATTCTCTGTTAGAAGAATAGAAAGAACAAATGGCACATGCCAATTAGGGCTCACTGCCCGAGCACACTGCTCACAAGAGGCTCGCTACCTACAAGAGACACACTGTCTACAAAGAAATAAGTATCACCTACTTGAACTGGAAAGTAGCATCTTCACCATGCTTGAATCAATTCCATTTAAGCCCAATACTTCTGCTCTGCCTTTCACTCTCCTTCTTTCTACCACACTCTCATCTCCACAAGGACAACTTTGAAATGACTTCGCAACCCCTTACTTATACAAGACATCAACTTAGGAATGATCATCTAAGTCATCAAACATCTATAAGAACATCCGCAAGATGTGTAACTCATCCGGTCGGCCAGTCTCAAGAAGAACATCATCATCCAGAGATTATTCTTCAATTGCGGGCTCCAACTCCAATGCAGACCACCAATATGGGCTGGGCATGATCCAAAGACCTTAACAAGATATCCTGACTGACCAAGAACATCCGTACTTCATCTGTTTACTGAAAACCATCTCTCCTTCATCCAGAACCTCAAGAACACAGTCTGTCACTACTGTCACAAAGGAATACATGCTTCTGGACCTTCAAACCATGAACCAATATAGATAACACTCTAGAGAGACCTCCTTAACACTCCCTCAAATCCGCAGAATAGGAGAGTGTATTTCTGGATCTCACCAGACCTATTTGTATCACTCTGTCACCACTTAGCACCTACCGGAACTGGTTTACTTGAACTGCCATAACTTCTTTAGATCTTCATGTGGACCTCTAAAATCTCTACTGAACTATCTTAAGATACATATCTACAAACCCTTTAATCCACATCTTCTAATCCTCATCCTATCTTGGACTTTTGCCTTACTGTCATCACTGTTCTTCACTGTTCCTGATTGAGACTAATTTTCTCAATATCCTCAGCTCGCAGCTCATCCAATCCTTATCATTAATGTAACATGAGTATGTTGACATCAATGACAACACCGGTTAGGCCCATACTTGTAACACATCCTTCTCTTCTCAATGCTTCAGGTGTAACAGGTATGGTCATAGATCAAATGAATGCAGAAGTATGACAATGAATTAATCCTAATAGTAGAAGAATTAGCAATTCTTTCAATGGATGCTGCTTTGTTTGCAATGGGTTTGGACATATGGTTAATGAATGCAGATCAAGAGAAAATTAGGTTTATAAGAAAATAAATGTTGTATGCTTTAACTGCAATAAATCTGGTTATATTGCAAGGTTCTGTAGAAGAAAAGATAATAGAAGAAAAGGTCTGGTAAATAGAAAACCAGATGAGCAGAAACAAGATAGAGGCAAAAAGAAAATTGATGTGGATGAGATACGGAGTGAAATGAACAAGATTTGGATAAAGAAAGATATAGTAAACAATGATAATGAATCCGCACCGGAATCCGGTGATGACAATTCCTCAGGGAATTAAGTCAAAAACTCTGGCTTAGGGGGAGCTACATAGAACATTAAATTCCCCCAGTTAGTAAGTGGGTGCTTGAATTTGCACATTAATAGAAAATACTCTAAATTGGTCTAGAACCTATGGAAGGATTTCTGGAAGAAAAGATGTTGATATGAAATCTTGTGGATTGATACATGAAGAACTGTCAAAATAATGTAACCAGATATAATTAGGGCAACACATTTATTACAAAGGCAAATTAGGTAATGCGAAGCTTTAAAAGGTCACTTGATCACTCATTTGAATCATCTTGCATTTGAAGTAAACAAGAAGAAGAGCATTTGAGCTACAGAGTCCAGAGACTGAGGCAGAGAACAAATTCAATCGACAAGTGATCAACCCTAACACCGCGAAAGAAAAAGGTACCTCTTTGTAAATCTTTGAATCTGAAATCTATTAAAATGGCTACCCCTCATGTTATTGACATTATCGAAAGGCCTCGATCCAAATTTAAGAAGCATCCTCACAAATCAATTCAATTCGATCCATTAGGTGCTTTTTCAAGTGTTCCGTATGGCATGCTACATGTAGAAGACATTAGCATTTACATTCATGCAAATATAGATGAGTTTGGAGACTCAAGGCATGTAGATTTGTTTGAAAAACAACTCATGGATGAAAATAAAGAACTTAAACCTAAATATAAGATTCTACAAGATAAACACTTTGTTGAGGTTATGGGGTTTCCAACATTTGATGAGGATGAGTGGGTCCGTTACGTCTTAAGTTAGATACATGATGAATTCATTTGGTTGTTAAAACCATTCAAAATTACCAGGGATGCTATTAGAAATGTAACTAGTTTAAACTCAACTGGAGGATTTCCCATGCTGAAAGCTATGAAAAACCAGATAGTAACTAATGCTACCAGAGCTAAGTTTGATAGAAGAGCAATGACCATTAATGATATTATAGAGCCGGATGTCAAATTCACCTCCATGGTGATTGGGTACAAGATTTACCACTCGAGCAGAGAAAATTCTATTTCTGGAACAACCATTTATGTTGCATACAAGATGCTAAAAGAAAATGTTGATTATGACTTGTGTGAACTATTGCAGAATCAACTGATTGAAAACTTGAACAAGATCAAAAGGGATAAGAAGAACACCTTCAAGTATGGTACACTGATTCTATGTCTATTCTTTTACTTTATGAATGAGGTACCTAGGGTAAAAGGTGTGCACTGGACTAAGGATGAGCTAGTTGCCATTCAAATCAGAAATCATCTTCGCAGCATTGGTGACTTCAATGCTCAGAAAATGACAATATGGGGTTACTTCAAGAATTTTTAGAATATGATGCACTCAAGAGAAAGAATCCCCAATTCAATTGTTGACAAATACAAAAATGAAATATGCTTCATGGTTGATACTGATTAGTGTTTAATGGAAATAGTGGAACTCAAAACTGTTTGGATCATGCCCATGGGGTATGAAGTAGATGAAAGGATCTTGGATATGTATGCTCAACATTTGCTAAGAAAGCCCAAAGACACAATGGTTGAAAGATTTGGAACTTATAAGGAGCTGAGTTTAAAGTTGCATACTGAGCTCAGAGAACCTGAAACCAATAGGAGAGTAAGAAAAGAAGTTGAGCAGCTAGCTGAAAATCTTGGCCTAACTAAGGAAGTTGTGAAGAAATTTAGAGAAAGAACAGAAAAGGATGAGAAAGAAAAAAAAGATAAGAAACAAACAAGTGATTTGGTGGAATTCACTTCCACTTTAAGAACTACTAGAAGTTCTACTACTGCTTCTGCTCCTTCCAAGACTACAAAATCGGAAGCAAAATCACTCGAAAAATGGGAGAAAAGGAAGAAAACAAAAGCTTCCCGGACCTATGAAAGCATAAGAGAAGATGAAGTAGATATAGACTCTGACATTGAAATCAAGGAACTAAAGGTCACTGGAACAAAAGCTGCAAAGTTAACCAAAGAAAAGTTCTATGGAAGCCAAAAGGCTAGCAAAAAGCAAAAGACTGAAGAGTATAAGAATATGTTGAGAAGCCCACACTCTCCCTAGAAGATGTGATAAAATCAGTCACTATGGATGGTAATCTAAAATCCATGATTGAATTCTATGATGAATATAATGATATGGATAAAAGGGTATTGGAGGAAGCAACGGTCAAATATCTCAACATCTACAACAAGGCACTAATTGAGATAACTTTTGAGTTACCACAAAGTCTGGCAAATATCTTGGAGTTGAGAAAAGAAAATGCCAAATGCAAGGATGTCAAGATTAGAGAACATGAACTAATAAATCTGTGTCCTCAAATTTCTCCTGATCAAATAGATATGATTTTCAAGGAAGTCAAAGATGATTTTAAAAGCAAAAGGAGAATGAACAAGCTCATGCTTGGAGAAACAAGTGAAATAGTTGAAGAAAATCAAGAGATTCTTTTAAAAGCATTAAAGAAGTACAATTTTCCCATAGTCTCAAAAGAACTGCTGGATGGTGAAGAAGAGAACATTATTGAGTAGCAATCTAAGTTGGGTGAAGCCTCTGTTCCAGAAGTAGAACAAGCAATTCAAGAGAATACATAAATGTTGGATAAAGTAGTTGGTGTAGAAGATACTCCTAATCCACCTGATTCTTCAGAAAAAGAGGATAATATTACTACCTCACAGAGTCCTCTAGATTAGATAGCAACTGATGAACAAATAAAAAGGAGTTCTTCTGTAGAGAACACAAAGAAAGATAGAGCAGAAGAAGATGGTGAAAATGTTGAAGCACCTAAATCAGATGTTGAGAAATCAATGAACAAAAGGATGGTTCTGAAATGACTGCAAGAGACACTACAGATGAAGTAAAAAGTCTTCTTGAAAAAGAGATGAGTGAGCTTGATGAATCTGAACTACTCCAAGGTCTAGCCAATCCGGATGCTCTCTCTCCAATTCAACTGATGAAGATAGCATCATTCACCCAAGTAAAGGCTAGAGAGAAGATGTTAAAATTCCACGAGGAAAATGAGCTACTTGGACTTGCAACCAGAGTTTTGGAGAAATTAATGCCAACCTATTAGAAGAACCAAAATGATTCCCCCTTCGAACATCTAAAGAATCTTGTAAGTTTAGTAAATTCACATTTTGAGTCCTTTGAGAAGTCTGCGGAGGTAAAAGTTTAGAAAGAATTCTTAGATAAGAAATTTTGTGAAATAAAGAACCTGATAGGAAATGATAGAAGAATACTTGGTATTAGCATAAAGATTATTCAGAATGCTCTAAATGATGGAAGTGATATGTACAAATTCTGTTTATCATGGCCCAAAGTTAATAAGGATATTGAGAAAAAGATAAAGGAATAAGAACAAAAATTGTCAAATCTCTCTCAAAATTTTGATCCCCTAATAGTTTCACCCATAAGTCAAGAATATCAAGTAATCAACTGGACCAAGGAAATAAAGAAACTTGTTAAAGAGAAAAGCAACATTATGAAAAGAATGTGTGAGCTCCGGGGATTAATTGCCCCTAAGTTAGAGACAATGTATAATGCCTTATCTGAAGCTCATACTGTAGTTCAGACCGGTGTTCCATCAGATTTGTCAAAAGTGGAAGCATACTCATTTGTGTTAAATGGGCATATTTCAATTTTGGATGGAATGAAGAGTACTTGGGCCTCTGAACTTGTACAAATAAAAGCTAGTTTTGCAGACATCCTAAAGTTCATGTGAATGGAACTTAATAACAATGTATACAGAAATTTTGAGAGAATCTTGGTTTGTGGATCCCACCCTTTGCCATTGATGTCAAAGGGGGAGTTGTACAAAGACACTTAGTCATTTTTCACTAAGTGTTGCCATCAATGCCAAAGGGGGAGATTGTTGGCAAGAGACATTGCTTAGCATTGATAAGTGTTGTCATTGATGGCAACTAAGATTGTTCTACACATCCGCAGTGCAGTATCTGATCATACCAGAAGTCAGAATGATAATCTATCTAAGTCTGGGAGCCTAAAACAGAGCATATAGCAGAGTCCAGTATTTTGGTCAGCGGATCTCTCTAGTTAATCAATATGTGTTGCAGATTTGAAGCAATGTAGAGGGACACCAAGACAATCTAAATCCAAGTTTTTAGCCTCCGGTGATAAAGGGATCAAAAGTTATAAGCTTCCAAATACCGGGTCCTATTATGACAGAATAGTTCAGTGAAGAACAAGCATACTTATGTTAATCCTTGTGCGGACCCAATAGAAGTATTTTGATGAACTGTGTGTGAGATAGAATGTTAGTGGATGACATGTATGATGATCTACATGTGTTGTTTTTGGTACACATCAATATTAGTGTATGGATCTAGCCGACAGAGTAGAGCATTCTTAAAAGTTTCTAAGTATTGTTGTTGCCGACTGGCAAGTGATTACAATTCAAGATAAGTATATATAGCTGATGATTGTACATATTTTGTGGGTGTGTTGTGATTATGGAGAAAAGGTGAAAGGAGCAGAAATCTAATATCTGAATGAAGGCAAAATAGCAAGAAGAACAGATTAAAGATGAAGTATATAAAGTTAGTATTTGCACTTAACCGAAACTGATCTCTAGCATTGGCAGATGCATCCTACTAGTTCAAAATCTCTGTAAATCTCTTGTAAAATTTTTTGTAGGCAGTGAGTGTCCCCTTGAGCAGTGAGCTCAGGGTAGTAAGCCCAAATGCAAGTGCATTCCCATTCATAAAATACTTTTAACAGGGTATTAATTTTTGTGGGTTAACCCCCACCGTGGTTTTTCCCTTAACCAAGTTTCCACGTCAAAATCTTGGTGTCAAATGTGTCATTCATGTTTCTACTCATATTCTATTGTCTAATGCTGGAATATTTATATCATTGATTTAATTTTAAGTTGTGAAAGAAGAATAACAGTAGAAAAAGATTAAATAGAGCAACAGCTGATTCACCCCCCCTCTCAGTTGTTTGGACCTATTCCAACATGAAGATCAACCAACTCCCTTGGATGATCCTACAGATGATGGTAAGGCTAACAATCAAAACATACCTAAAATATACCTTGGCATAGTATCCATAAGTAATCTAACCATGGTTGATCCCTTTTATACTTCATTATTGATTAAGGGATGGTTGGTGCACAATTGTATGTTGGATTCTAGTGCATCAAGTAATGTGATGCCTCTATAAATCATGAACTTGTTGGGATTGACAATCTCTAGATCGTATGGCAAGTGTTATGCAATGGATTTTAGGGAGGTAAATCTCATTAGGGTAATTAATGATGTAGAGGTATAACTGGGCACATACCTGGGTAAGTGCTTCTTGATAGACAAAGTTTTTGTTGATTGTCCAACTAAGTGGGGTATGTTGTTGCCTTGAGAAAATGGGTAACTTCAATAGGTGGTAGGATACAAATGGACCTGTCTTATGCCACCTGTTGGGACCCAAAATAGCTACAACCTTAAACCCTAAACATTTCACAATCACCAAGGCCAGGGGTGTTGTCGAGGTGATTGAAAGAGGTTTATCAACAATTCAAGGGTGATCTTGGCTAACAAATAGGAGTGGGTATATCCCTCTGCACTTCAAGCTCAGCTAGACCTATGAGGGATATTCCTAGAGGCATGAAATAAAATAGAAACAAACATATACAACCATACCCTACATACACTTGACCTCGAAAGCTATCACTAGGTCAAGACAAACTGGCTGCACAGGCCTCTGTGTTAAAATTATTATTGCACTATGCATTTGTACCCAAACATAATTTTATTACATTCCTTAAGATGAATCCACTTAACTTCTTAGACACAAGATACATGGTGTAGGCATACATGTTCATGATTCACTAATGATGAAAACCATTTTGCATCACTTCAGATTTATCCTTGGTTATAAAAAAGAACCATGAACAACATGAGAAACACTAAACTAAACCTACTCCTATTCCTACAGCTAACATGATAGGTGTTTCATTAAAATGATGATTGATCCGTCTCCAATATGGACTGGTGCCTACTCCATTAAGCAACTGAGTCATAGAATGCAAGGGGGAAAGAAAATATACAGCAGGGGATCGACATAACTAAACATATATTCACATATATATCATAGATGGATCTTTATGCAATAGACATACTTAATAACCCAAAAAAGAAATGCAATGATTCATGAGCAACAAAGAAATGGCAAATACAAAGCCTTGTATTAAGTTGGGTGCTGTCACACACCTCCAAATCCTAGTTACAATCATGCCAACAAATGTGGCAAGGGAAAACATACAACTGTGATTATACATTCACCAAAATCATTAAAAACTCCCATGGAGACATACCAATGCTACAGATCTACTTTACACATCTTTCCTGCACTCTATTGGATACATCCCTTCACTTACAGACCACATTGGCATGATTTGATGCCCTAAAATCCTCCTTAGGTGCTTCCAGACCAGACAATTGGTTTAGCGACCAACCCTTTGAAAAGAGCTTAAATGCTCTATTTATAGCATGAGTCAATCCAATCTGAGGGTGAAATGGGAGGGAAAAAACTCACCAACTCCACCAACCACATTAAAAACTTGTTCCTCATCCACCCACTTCACATTTATTGTGTTCCTAGAAGTTGTCAGTGCATTTATGTGTGTTTTTCGGGTGATATACATATCAAGAAAGGCCAAGAAGTCAACCTTTGACAAAATCGGTCTTTGGAGGTCAGGTCTTCCACCTTGCAACTTATAATATCTTGAAGAGGAAGGAGGGAAGCCTCAACTCCACCTATGTATATATATGAAGGCGTCAGGGGTCGTGCCTTGGGCCTTCTTCCTTCCGCTTTCCAAAAGGAAGAAGGAAGAAAAGGAAGTCGGCCTCTAAAAGACATAAATGCTGTTGAATAGTTCAGCAGACTTTGGACCTTAGGGCTTCTCCCTGACACTTGCCTTATAGAAGACCGAAGGAAAAAGGAAAATAGGACCTAGGGGGACTACTTGAGATAACCCCTGCCCAAAATAGGGGGGGAGGACTTGGGCGCCCGCGCCCTAGTCCTGCCCTATTTTGGGGCAGTCCCAATTTTTGGGTGTCAGCGTGTGACCGTTATTTGGGTCCTATGTGGACACGATAAGTTTGAATTATGAAAATCTTGGCTAGAGTGTTTGTAGTTGCATATAAAAACATGTTTAGGCATTCATTTAGAAACTAGATGGCAATTGTGATGTTCATGCGTTCTCAAGGTGATTCAAGGCTTTCATTGTGTTGCAAGAGCAAATTTGTGTTGTCTATGTGTTTGTGTTTGCAGATTTGAGCATCCATTTCCCTATGGACTGAAGAGCATCTTCCTCCCATGAGATCTTCACTACAAGGTGACATTTAGTGTGTTTGTGATCATTTATTCATTTAGATTTTGCCTCTGCTTCACAAGGGCATGCACTCTCTATCTTAAAAAAGGTGTTTGGAAGACTTAAGTGTCCTTCTAGGGCTTGACTGAGGCAATCTCCTAAACACCACAACCCCCTCCCAAAGTTTTCATGGTTGCAGGTTACAGGTTGATGATGCAAACAAAGTGAAGTTGTAGGAGGGCATATTGGAGTGTTAGAATTGCAGAACAACATGAAAAACAACACCCTGGACTTGAGCGCCCGCTCATTAGTCCTTAAAGTTTCGTGATGGGAAAACCTTTGGTGTAGCAGGAATAAATTACAAATCTTGTCTATGGATCCCAACAAAAAATAGGGCACTGGACTTGGGTGCTCTCTCTTTTGTCCCCAAATTTTCCACCTTGGAACCCTGAAAACAGGTGCATAGTCATTTGTAATTTTACAACTTTCTATAGAGGCATTTTCTGTTATTCGTCTGTTTACTGTCATTTTCACATAATTAGGGTTTTGATGGATAATTGAGCATAGGAGAAGGAAAATTAATAATCAAATACCCTAATCCAAGTTTCCCTACATTTGTAAGTGACCAAGGACCTGATAGGGCTCTGCCACTTGATCCGAAGGTCCTTGAATGTAATGGGTGAAAGGAAGATTTAAACACTAAACTAAACAATCCAAATTTTACCCTAAATATTTTGGTGAACCTGTGTTTTCATTGAAGTTGGCACCTTGCTAATTGTTTTACTTTAGATTTGGTTTGATTTCATTCATTCATATAGTCATTCATCTTATTGCATTGAGAAAAATTCAAAAAAATTGGAAAATTAAAAAAAAATTACATTTTAGGGTTACTATTATGCATCAATTCATTCTAGTTTCATCTAATTTCTAATTTTTGCATTAGATCTGAGATAAATTACATAAAATTACAAAAATTAATCATTTTCATTACATTTTCATCATATAATTACTAGGGTTTTGTAGAAATTTTGACAATTTTCATATAACCTAGTAATTCCAAAATCTAGGGTTAGTAGGCAAAATCTTCTTTCAGATTTTTCTACTAATTTTAGAGACTCATTCAAATTTTGATTTGGATGTAGTCTTGCATTTTGGTGTAAATTTATATTTTGATTTCAAAAATTTGCATTTTGCATAGAAAATTTAAACAAAAAACTAGCAATTTTCATGCATTTTCATTAGATTTGCACTTGCATTTTGCATCTTAGGGTTTGGAAATTATTTTCATATCTGAGTATATTTAATTTTCATCATAAATTAGATTTCAAAACATTTATATAGCATTTTGTGTCAAGATCTCAAACCTAGGGCTTCAAAAACCTTGATTTTCACTAGATTTGACCTTATCGACTCTCTAAATTTGCACCATAGGCATGTTGTGAAGGATATTTTTGCACAAATTGGTTTGTATCAGGGTAATAATTTTCTTCCCCTCCTAAAAATCTTACAACACCCTTTTATCGGGCTCTTGTAGTGAAAATTTGGTGAAAAACTACACATTTTCGCTATTTTTGCCCTAGGGTTTGGCCTAGTTTGCACTCCAAGTGTGTTGTAAAAAATTTTATGGATTGCAGTGACTGATATCATTTCCATTATTTTCTATACCTCCTAAAATTCTTTACAACACCCCTTTTTCTAGGTCTTGGAAATGAAAAACTGTGAAAAATAGCGTATTTTTGCTATATTTTCACTAGGGTTTCACCTTAGGTGGCACTAAAAGTGTGTTGTGATGGATATTTTAGCATTAAGTGGCTGTTATTACTGATATAATTTTTTTTCCATCATCATTTTCCTCTGAACACCCTTTGTCATGCTCTTTTGCATCGAGATTTGGTAAAAAAATTGCATATTTTGGCCTATTTTCACTATATTTTGACTTGTCGTCATCTTAGATTTGCATCAAGAGTGTGTTGTGATGGATCTTATTTCTGTATTGAATTGATATCAGACATATAATCTGCTGCCCCTGATCAAAATCCTTACAACACCTTTGCTTTCATTCATTGGCATTGAAAAAGTACAAAAAAATCAAGCATTTAGGTCATTTTTGCATATAGTTTTGCACTTGTCTTTTACATCAAATTTGAAAAACTTTTAAAATCTGATTTTTCATCTCATTATGGCATCTTCATGTTATTCATCTTTGAAATCTTTACATGAGTATATCCTAGATTTTGAAAATTTCTCTAATTTCACTAATGAGAATCCTCATGTTCTAGAACACATAGCTTATATCAGTGGTATTGATGCTTCTATATGTTCTACATATAAGTTGCAATTAATTTGTTATACACATGATTTTAGTAGCTTCACTTTACTCATAGGGGCATATCCTTTGATATTAAAAGATTTAACCAAATTCATCTCTAGGAATACTCATGAGAAAGATGAGAGTGAAAAGCCTTTTTCCGCCACAGAGTATGATGATGATGATGTACCTTCCTCTCATCCCATTGCTCTCCTTGGCCAAGATGTAGCATTAGTGGATGAGAAAAGGTATCTCACATTAAATACTTTAGGGATGGATGTTGGGTGCAATCAAGAGGGAAACAATGTTAATTCGATACTTATTAATAGACTTGGTAGCACTATTCCTAAGATGGTTATGTGGGGGGCACCTAATGCACCCTCTTGCTTAAAACGGGTGATTACTATCCAAGGTCCTCAACAACCACCTAGACCTCTCAATTACATCTATGACTATGCAAAGCAAATTGCTCAAGGAAATTAGGGTGTTCAAAATGTGATTGCTAACACATACAACACCTGTAATAACAAGCAAAGTCAACGAGCACTGCATGTGCCTGTCTCTCTTCCATGTTCTCAATCTATGCTCCCTCCACCACCTTGTCTTAGTCATAAAAGTGGTCAAGAGTATGATCTTGTTGAACAACTTTGTGCTATTCCAGCTAAGATCTCTCTTTGATTCATGTCATGCCTAGTTCTTTATCTTACAACATGATTCTTGATAGACCCTAGATCCATGCATTGGGGGCAATTCCTTCTACTTTACATCGTTCAATTAAATTTATAGTCAACGGTAAACTTCATACTATTCACGCTGATCCTAAACCAAATAACTATTCAAATATTGAAAAGCAAAAACTAGTTTACAATCATATGAGCTTAAACAATTTGTGAGGTGATCTATCCATGCCTCTTCCCATAGATAATATTATGTAAGACTCTAGAACATTGAATGCACTCTTTGGTGATGATTGGGGCCCATTAGATTTTAACCCTTGTAGTATAGGGGAATATAAAATTAATAGCCTTGACAAATCAAAAGTAGCATCAATCTCACCTAAGCACTCTTTTGAAGCACCTAAGAAACCTAAAGTCCCCTTGGTTGAAAATAAAAATAATACTCTCACTTATACCATAAATTATGAGACCTATGAGGCTTCACCATCGTATAAGGAAATGCCATCCCTTTATGGTCAAGGATTTAAAATCCTTTATAACAATTGTGAGTATGTAGGTAAGGGATGTGGTGTAAATCAACAAGGCATTCAAGTACCTATAGAATCTTCTTCAACACATTACTCAAGTAGCATTGGATATAATCCTTTTAAAGAAAAGAAAGCTTCCCGTCGTCCTAAACTTAATGTTAATTCAACAAGATCAAAACAACATGACAGATATGTATGTTCTTAACAATGGTACCCTAACATGTATGTATTTCTAACCCTTATCTCTCTCATGATGTGCTTCCCCTGTGATGTGTTATGTGTTGTTTAGGCCTCCTGGGATGACACTTGATTCTCATGTAAGGTCCGAGATACTAGGAGACCACCTCTGTTGTGACCTTCTTTTATTTGTATCATCATTCTTCTATATTGCCTCTCTCTGATTTCATTGTTGTGTGTTGTGTCTTACGGACATAGCGTTGCAGTTGGTCACTTGGGGGCACCCTCCTACATGACTATCCCTAAGACACTTGTTTCTCCTCTCTTATTTATTGTTTCCCTTCCTCTAGTGTTTCTATCTAGAGGGCAGATGATGAAAAATATTTATATTGATGCAGACCTAGTGTCCCTTTCGAGAGCAGTCAAAAAATGGACTTAGTTCCTAATATGACGATGGGGTTGTAATAAATTATCCGATGCTTGGCTAGGAGAAGCACTCATGCTTTCTGCGTAGTGATTTTGATGGTATTCTATCTCATTTACAAACCTTAACAATACTGCTACTCTATGTACCTTTGTTTGTCTTTGAATCTAGCCTTGGTGGTACTCGATTCGTAGAGCTTCATGATATAACCCCACGGTTATCCTCAAACTCTAAATTTGTTGTATAACCTTAGCTCTTTGTGTGGTTAATCATATGCATTGTTGTTTATTATGATTATGGACACTAACATGTTTCTTTCAGGGATGTGTTTGTGGGAACATTTGGTGATCGTAAAGTACATGTCACCTTTGGGGGGTATGGGTTTTGTGAGAGCTTGTGTTCCCTTGTGTGTTTTCTTCCTACCTTAACGTGCTTGATATTGATACCTGATATCAACCACCTTAAGTTGGGGGCATACATAAGGTAAGATGTCTATTGTAGATGTTAGCTATGTGCTTGTTCTCAGATGCAGTTTAAAGACCAGCTTGATGAGTGCTTCCTACATCCTGAGTTTGTTTGCAATCAATCAATCAATCATGTAAGCCCTCTGCGGAGACAAGATATCATGTATATCCTTTTTATCTTAAGCCCTCTGTAGAGGTGGGGATGGTGTATTTCTCAGAGCAGATTGCATCATCCTGTCATTTTTAAAAGTCCTCTGCAGAGGCGGGGAGTGGTTCTGTGACTAACTCAACCCTTAAGCGTGTTTTTGGTGATTGTTGTGGTGAAGCCCAATCGTTGATGTGTGCCTGTAATGTGCCTGAGATGGTGTTGAACCTAGAAATAAGGACACTCCATCGCTTGTCTGTTGTGTTTTCTCCATGTCTTCAAGTGTGTGTGTTTTGCGTGCTTGCTTTGTTTGGTGTGTCTGTTGCCCCATATGTAGTGTAAAGACTAGCTCGATGAGTGCTTCCTACATTTTGGGAGGTTTTGCATGTCTTGCATGTGTGTTGCCCCATATATACAGTATAAAGACTTGTGCGATGAGTGCATCCTGTATTATGGGAGGTTTGTTTACTTTCCAGTACTTGCATTTGTATTTCATATATATGAGAAAAACAAAAGAAAAGAAATCATGCTTGTCTTCCATGCATTAATGTGTCTTCTATGCATTTGTTGTCTTCTCCATGTTCTGCATGACTATAACTGTCTTCTCTATGTTTTATGTGCTTGTTACTATTTTCTATGTGATTGGCGTGTTTTCTCCGTGCTTGGCGTGTTTGTTGTGTTTGTGACCATACTTTAATGCATGTATTGGCCTTGAGTTTATACATACATTAAAGTGTGGGCTAAATGTAACATTAGAAAATGTCCCCTTGGGGGCTTTTCCCTCATAAGGTTTAGCTCCTAGGTCCTTAGTGTGCATTTAGGGCATTTTACATCATATTTCAAAACCCCGATGAGAAAACCCCTAAGTGTCTTGACAAATAGGACCTAGGGGGACTACTTGAGATAACCCCTACCCAAAATAGGGGGGGAGGACTTGGGCGCTTGCATCCTAGTCCTACCCTATTTTGGGGCAGTCCTAATTTTTGGGTGTCGGCTTGTGACCGTTATTTGGGTCCTATGCCAACACGGTTATTTTGAATTACAAAAATCTTGGCGGGAGTGTTTGCAATTGTATATAAAAGTATGTTTAGGCATTCATTTAGAAACTAGATGGCAATTGTGATGTTCATGTGTTCTCAAGGTGATTCAAGGCTTTCATTGTATTACAAGAGTAGATTTGTGTTGTCTATGTGTTTGTGTTTGCAGATTTGAGCATCCATTTCCTCATGGAATAAAGAGCATCTTCCTTCCATGAGATCTTCACTACAAGGTGACATTTAGTGTGTTTGTGATCATTTATTCATTTGGATTTTGCCTCTATGTCACAAGGGCACACGCTCTCTATCTGACAAAGGTGTTTGGAAGACTTAAGTGTCTTTCCAAGGCTTGACTGAGGCAAGCTCCTAAACACCACAACCCCCTCCCAAAATTTTCATGGTTACATGTTACAGGTTGATGATGTAGACAAAGTGAAGTTGCAAGAGGGCATGTTGGAGTGTCGAAATTGCAGAACAATAGGAAAAAGAACATCCTAGACTTGGGTGTTGGCAAGAGACACTATATGGATTCATGATTGTTGTCATTGATGGCAACAAAGTTCATCCCACACATCCACAGGACATGGTGTGTCTCTACCGAAAGTCAGATTGAAGAATGTTGTGGTCCAGTAAACAAGAACAGAGCATGTGGCGAGGTCTGACAGTTAGGTCCGGATCTCTCAGAGGAAGTATCTTGGTGAAGTACAGATTTGGGGAAGTCAAGAGGACTACCTTGAGTGATAGATTCCAAGGATTTAGCCTCCGGTGATCGATCAAGAAAAAGATATGAATACGTAAGTATCGGGTTTCTAATTGGCAGTGTGAACAGAGGAAGAACTGACTGGCAGAACATCAGACATTATTCTGGATGTGTTACTGATGATGGAAAAGGTTCTTAAGGCATAAGTTATGTTTGGCTGACGTGATTGATGACTTCTACAAGTATATGCTTGATCCGCATTACTTGATGTGCAAGGATTCAGCCGACAGATCAGAGTTTGTGAAAAGATTGACTATTCTGGATGCCGACTAGAAAGGTGATGAAATCACTTGTGCGGATATATATACAAGATGGATTTAGTTGTGAGAAGTGTCATGGTTGTTGGTGGCGTGCGAATAAAAGCAGAAGAGCAGAGCAAAAGCAATAAGAAAGGTCTGGTATGTGAAAGGAAAGCAGCATAAAAGAAGAGGAAAGATGAAGTATAGCAGATCAGTGTACTGAGCCTAACCAGAACTGAACTCCTGCATATGTAGATGCTCCAAATCAGTTCAAGTATTATATAACACTCCTTTTGTAGACAGTGAGTCTCTTGTAGGCAGTGTGCCTCTTGTGAGCAGTGTGCTCGGGCAGTGAGCCCTAATTGGCAAGTGCCAATTTGTATTTCCATTCTTCTAACAGAGAATACAATCTTGGGTTAATCACCCCGTGGTTTTTCCCTTAACAGGGTTTCCACGTCAAAAATATTGTGTCATGTGTATTTCTATTTCATAGTTATGTTTGCTTAGTTGAATTAATGCTGCATTGATTATTAAGAAAGTTCAGAAAGCAGAAATAATTAGGATAACTGATTCACCCCCCCTCTCAGTTATCACAATTGGTATCAGAGCCAATTTCCTCCTAACAAAGTCTAACAGCTTGAGAAAGATCTAGGAATCCAAATGGATGATTATGGTTTAAGGGAGCAACTCAAGACTACCCTTGAAGATCTTGAGCAGTCAAACTCTGAAGTCAATGAATTAAAGGAAAGACTCAAACAGGCTGATGATTTCATGAGAGAACTAAAAGACAAATTAAGTCTCTCTATGAAAAAGAGAAAGGAGCTGCTTCAGCAATTGGCAAGTTAAGGTGAAGCAAATGATGCAAATGAAGAGCTAAAGGAGAAAACCAAGTTATGTGAAAAGTTATCAAAAGAAATCATAATGGTAAGACATGAAATGGAATAAGGAGTTATGAAGTTTACCCAAGAAGTTGAAGAGAAAAGAAAAACTGAAGATAATCTAAGACAATCTCTCAAAGAGAAATTAGAAGATTGCCACAAGATGGATAGAATTATCAAACATCTTGAATCTGATCTTGAAGATGCTAAAGATAATGAAGAAAAACTTGAGGATCAAATTGTCTCTCTCAAAAGGGATCTTCAAACAACAAATGAATGTAAAGAGAAATTCAAGATAAGTTCTACTCAACTTGAAGTTCTTCTTGGAAGTCAAAAAAGGGTAGATGACAAGTGTGGTTTGGGATATGAGAAACGAGAAAGCTCCAAATTCGGTTAGAAGATTTTTCCAGAAAATCCAAGGAACAGGCCTAGAAGACCTCCGGTAAGGCAGCCTAATGCTCAAAGATATCCATCCTTCAATGGATACTTCCACAACTGCAATAACTTTGGTCATAAAGCTAATCAGTGTAGAAAGAGAATGAATCAGACTAATTCATCCTTCTTCAGACAGTGTTTCAACTGCAAAAGGTATGGTCACAAATCTCATGAATGCAGAAATATGCAAATGAACAAATCATTCAATGGTAGATGCTTTGCATGCAATAGAATAGGTCATATGGCTAATCAATGTAGATCAAGAGGATATCAGTCAAATATGCAAAGAAATGTTGTTTGCCAAATTTGCAATAGATCCGGTCATAGTGCAAAATTCTGTAGAAGCAAGAATCACGACAAAAGAGGTCCGGTACATCATAATCAGAATCAAGATAAGGGAAAACAAAAAGTGAATGCAAATGAAGTTTAAAGTGAGATGAACAAGATTTGGGTGAAGAAAAGTATAGAGAATATAGGGGATGGGTTTGCACCAGACTCTGGTGCTGATATTCCTTCCAGAAACTAAAAGGTGAGCTCTGGCTCAGGGGGAGACACAAAGAAAACCTTGTTCCCCCAGCTAGTCAATTGGTGCCGGAACAGGCACAAGAAGAGTTACGGATTAATGAATTCATAAGGGAAACATGCAAATAAACTATGGTTAAGATTTGGAAGATCCGCAAGATGTTTAAAGATCTAGATTGATCCGGTTCTTCAAGTCATCTGAATAAGGCAAACTGGAATAACTTAGGTCGAGCATTTATTGCAACTTGACATTAGGGTTTGCAGAGCAATATAAGGGTTTTCTCATTAAGCATTTGCTCATTCTGCATTCAAGAAGAAACGAAAAGTGAAGCTCTGCAACAAAATTATTCAAGCTCATCAAAGATCATTTGCAGAAGTTAATTCATCTCTAAATCCTTGAATGATGGGTACTCCAAATATTGTAAAAATCTCTGATAGGCCTCGCCCCAAATTCAAGAAATATCCATACAAATCTTTGGAAGTAGATCCCCTAGGAGCATTTTCTAGTGTTCCACATGGTGTGTTGCATACAGAAGACATTAGGGTTTACATACACACGAATATTAAAGAATTTGGGGAATCAAAGTTAATGGATATCTATCACAAACAGTTAATAGATGATTCTTTTGAGATTAAACCTTAGTATAAAGCCATCCAGGATAAGCATTTTGCTCAGTGCATTCATTTCCCCTATTTTGAAGAAGATGAATGGGTTCGGTATGTGTTGAGTAGAGTGCATGACAATTTCTTATGGTTGAATAAACCATTTAAGATCACTAAAGATGCAATTAGGGCAGTAACCGGTCTGCACTCATCCGGTGGAATACCTGTTCTCAAGTCTGTCAAGAATCAGACAGTAAGTGATGCAACCAGATCAAAATTTGACAAGAGAGCTATGACAATTGAAGACATCACTGAACCAGATGTCAAATTTGCATCCATGATAATTGGTTACAAGATTTATCACTCCAGTAGGGAAAATTCAGTATCGGGAACTGCAGTTTACACAGCCTATCAAATGCTAAAAGAAAATGCTGACTATGATCCGTGTGAACTTCTTCTAAGCCAATTTTTGGAAAATCTGCAAAAGATTAAGAAGGATAAGAAGAACTCCTTCAAGTATGGTGGCTTGATACTCTGCCTATTCTTTTATTTCATGAATGAGCTTCCCGCATCCAATGGCTGGGTATGGCAGAATGACAGACCAGTTGCCATCCAAATCAAAGACTATTTGCATGGGCTTGGGGATGCTAAAGCAAGAAATATAGCCCTGTGGGAATATTTCAAGAATTTTCAGAACATGATGCAAGCAAGAGAGAGAACTCCCTAGTCTCTTGTTGAGAAATACAAAGACACAGTATGTTTTATGGTAGAGACTGATCAGTGCCTAATGGAGGAAGTAGAACCAAGAACTGTATGGATCATGCCTATGGGGTATGAAGTTGATGAACAAATTGTGGAGCTGCATGTTCAACACATGCTAAGTCAGCTAAAGGATCCAAAGGCAAAAAGGTTTGGAACCTTTGAAGAGCTAAGTATAAAAGTCCATGTGGAACTCAGACAACCAGAGATCAAGAGGAAGGTAAGAAAAGAAGTTGAAGATGTTGCAAAAGGCTTTGGCATATCAAAGGAGGCACTTGATGCCAATAGGGAAAAGATGGAAAGGGCTAAGGAAGAGAAGAAAAAGGTAGAAAAGAAAAGTGAGGAAAGTGTTCCGGCAAAATCTTCCACCCGAACTAGATCATCAAAGAAATCAACACCTGTTACTGCTAAAAGCTCAAAACCGGAAGTCCAGGCATCTGGAAAAGGAGAAAAGAGAACAAAGAAAAAGGCAACAAGGTCTTATGTTAGCCTAAAGGATGATGAGGAAACTAAATTAGATGAGGAGATAAAGAAACTAAAGAAGAAGAAGAAATCATCTGGTGAACACTCTACCAGTCAAGGAGAAGAAGAGAAGGAAGAGGAATTTGTTGAAAAACCCACTCTATCCTTAGATGTTGTAGTGAAAGCAATCACTGTGGATGGGAACCTGCAACCTTTAACAGAATTCTATGATGAATATAATGAAGCAAATAAAAAGATTCTGGAGGAAGCCACAGTTAAGTTTTTGAACACTTACAATAAAGCTTTTATTGAAATTATCTCTCTAATTCCCAAAAGCTTAGAGAAAAGGCTTGAAATGAGGAAGAACAATGCTCGAGCAAAAGATCTAGAAATCTGGGAACAGATAGCAATTCAACTATATCCTTCAATCGATCCCAAGATAATGAATATGGTATTCAAAGATTGTAAGGATGAGTTCAGGAGCAAAGCAAGGATGAATCAACATATGCTTGGTGAGACTGACAAGGTAGCCAAGGACATAGAAGAGATTCTCTGAAAAGCCTTCAAAAGATTTAATCTTCCTATTATAGAGGACTTGGGTACTGACCCCTCGACCACAAGTGTTACAGAAGAGTCTTCTGAGAAAATAACAGAAGAGGTTATGAATACCGGTGTAGAAACAGCTAACGACTTGGAATCCTCTGCTCTGGAAGAGGTGGCCCATGAACAGACTAACATCACTCCTCCGGTTTCCCCTATTGTCTCTGGATCTAAAGGAGAAGAAAGAATACAGGAGAAAGAAGTAGAGGTGAAGGAAAAAGAAGATGACAGTACCAAGGTTGCAGAAGGAGAGAAGACCTCAACAGAGAAGACCACAACTACTAGTGGTAAGAATGTAGAAGGAGAGAAAGCTCCAAGAGACATCTCTAAGAATGTAGAAGAGAAGAAACATTTGTCTCTGGCAAGAGACACTACAAAAACTATCCAAGAATTATTGAACAAAGAAACAATGGAGATTGATGAACCGGAGCTTCTACAAGGACCATTTAATTTTGATTCTCTTTCTCCAGTATAGACAATGAAGATAGCTTCATTTGCTAATGTAAAGGCTAAAGAAAAACTCCTAAAGTCTCACATGGAAGACTGTAAGTTGATAGAAGTTGCTTCCGGAGTGCTAGAAAAGATTATGCCATCATTTTAGAAGGATCCCACAGCCTCCTCATCTGGTAATCTCAAAACTCTAGTCAATAGTGTTAGCACACATTTTGATTCCCTAGAGAAGTCAGCAGAAGATAAGGTCCGGAAGGAATTTCTTGCAAAAAGATTATCAGAGGTAAAAGGATTGATAAGTAATGATAGAAGAAATATGAATATTGGGATAAAGAGCCTAGAAAATGCTCTTAAAGACGGTGGAGAAATGTACAAATTTTGTTTATCATGGTCCAAAACAATAGTGGAGGTTGAGAAGAAAATGAAAGAACAGGAGGATAAACTGATAAAACTTTCTCAAAATTTTGATCCACTTACTACATCCATAATAAATCAAGAATGTCAAATGGTTGTAGTTTTGAATGAGATTAAGAAGCTTGAAAAAGAGAAGAAAAATAGAATCAGTGGGTTGAGTGAGCTCAGAGGGATAATTGTCCCTAAGTTAGAGGCCATGCATGAGGCCATAAAAGAAGCTCAAATCACAGCCCAGACAAATGATCCAACAGATCTAAAAAGGGCAGATGCGTTTGCATTTCTATTGAGTGGTCATATATCAATTTTGGATAGAATGAAGCAAAGTTGGGTTACAGAATTCATTCAATTGAAAACAACTTTTGCAGACATACTTCAGTATATGTAAGTATTCCATATGTGTATACTTATGTGGACAAGGTTTTGAAAATTTTGGTATGCGGACCCTACCCTTTGCCATTGATGTCAAAGGGGAAGTGAGGAGCAGTGAAAAATGAGGAATCCAACTAAGGGAGAGCTCTGGAAAATGTATATAATAACAGAGCATTAGCCAAGGGGGAGCATAGTGTAAACACTTAGTAATTTTTCACCAAGTGTTGCCATCAATGCCAAAGGGGGAGATTGTTGGCAAGAGATACTATATGGATTCATGATTGTTGTCATTGATGGCAACAAATTTCATCCCAGACATCTGCAGGACATGGTGTGTCTCTACTGGAAGTCAGAGTGAAGAATGTTGTGGTCCGGTAAACAAGAACAGAGCATGTGGCGAGGTCCAACAGTCAGGTCCGGATCTCTCAGAGGAAGTATCTTGGTGAAGTGTAGATTTGGGGAAGTCAAGAGGACTACCTTGAGTGATAGATTCCAAGGATTTAGCCTCTGGTGATAGATGAAGAAAAAGATATGAATACCTGAGTATCAGGTTCCTAATTGGCAGTGTGAACAGAGGAAGAATTGATTGGCAGAACATTAGACATTATTCCAGATGTGTTACTGATGATGGAAAAGGTTCTTAAGGCATAAGTTATGTTTGGCCAACGTGATTGATGACTTCTACAAGTATATTCTTGATCTGCATTACTTGATGTGCAAGGATTCAGCCGACAGATCAGAGTTTGTGAAAAGATTGACTATTCCGGATGCCGACTAGAAAGGTGATGAAATCACTTGTGTGGATATATATACAAGATGGATTTAGTTGTGACAAGTGTTGTGGTTGTTGGTGGTGTATGAATAAAAGAAGAAGAGTAGAGCGAAAGTAGTAAGAAAGGTTTGGTATGTGAAAGGAAAGCAGCATAAAAGAAGAGGAAAGATGAAGTGCAGCAGATCAGTGTACTGAGCCTAACCGCAACTAAACTCTAGCATATGTAGATGCTCCCAATCAGTTCAAGTATTGTATAACACTCCTTTTGTAGACAGTGAGTCTTTTGTAGGCAGTGTGCCTCTTGTGAGCAGTGTGCTCGGGCAGTGAGCCCTAATTGGCAAGTGCCATTTTGTATTTTCATTCTTCTAATAGAGAATACAATCTTGGGTTAATCACCCCGTGGTTTTTCCCTTAACAAGGTTTCCACGTCAAAAATATTATGTCATGTATATTTCCATTTCATAGTTATGTTTGCTTATTTGAATTAATGTTGCATTAATTATTAAGAAAGTTTAGAAATTAGAAATAATTAGGATAACTGATTCACCCCCCTCTCAGTTATCACATTGGGCACCCACTCATTAGTCCTTGAAGTTTCATGACAGGAAAACCTTCAGTGCAACAGGAACAGGTTGCAGATCTTGTCCGTAGATCCTGACAAAAAGTAGGGCACTGGACTTGGGCACCCACTCTTTTGTCCCATACTTTTTTGCCTCAGAACCCCAAAACAGGTGCACATTCATTTGTAATTTTATAGCTTTCTGTAGAGGCATTTTTTGTTATTCATTTGTTTACTGTCATTTTCACATAATTAGGGTTTTGATGGATAATTGAGCATAAGAGAAGGAAAATTGATAATCAAATACCCTAATCCAAGTTTCCCTACATTTGTAAGTGACCAAGGACCTGATAGTGCTCTACCACTTGATCCAAAGGTCCTTGAATGTAATGGGTGAAGGAGGATTTAAACACTAAACTAAACAATCCAAATTTTACCCTAAACACAACCAATACAAAACAACCTTCACTAGCCCATGAGGAACACTAGTCTATATGAGAATGCATTTTGGATTAAAGAATGCAGGGGCCACCTTTTAGAGGGAAATGGATTTTTCATTTGCTAGACTAATTAATGAGATCATGGTGGTTTATTAGGATGACTTGACAAATTACTCCAAAAATAACGATGATCATTGCAAACATTTAGAGCTGAGTTTTCAGAGATGCTTGGAATATAGGATTTCCTTAAATCCTAAGAAGTACATTTTTGGGGTAGAAGAATGTAAACTCCTAGGACATATTGTGTCCAAGGAAGGTGTGATGATTGATCCAGAAAGGGTCAAATAAATTGACCTCATTCCTCAACCCAAGACGGTTAAAGAAATTCAGTCCTTCTTTGGACAAATAATATTTTTAAGGAGATTTATCCCTAACTTTACTAAGAAAACAAAAGCTATCTCTAAGGTGCTTAAAAAAGGATAGTGGCATGGCTAGGATAAAGAATCAACTGAATCTTTCATGAGAATTAAAGGAGCAATTAAGGAGGCACCAGTGTTGGCTAGCCCTGATTATTCCAAGCCTCTTCAAATATTCTCCTTTGCTTCTTTCTACACCATTGCTATAGTACTACTCTAGAAAATGCTAATGGATATGAGAAGCCCATCACCTTCTTTAGTAAATCATTACGAAATGCTGAGCTAAACTATTCTATCATGGAAAAATATGCCCATGCCCTTGTCAAGGCAATCAAGAACTTTAGGCCTTATCTCATGGGAGCAAAAATTACTGCATATGTCATACTGTCATGAACAATATCTTTTCTCAGTAAGAGGCATCAGGAAAAATATGTAGGTGGATTAAAAAGATCCAGGAGTATGACATGGAGGTTTAGACCACAAAGCTGATCAGAGGTTAAGGTCTTGCCAAACTGATGACAAATACAAATTTGGATGCAACAGAAGTGGTGCAGTCATGGTTAGGAGGGTCCTCAAAGAGAATAGTCCAGACCGTGCAACAAGAATAAACACAATGGAAACAACTCAAAGATACGAAGCAAATGCAAATTTAGTCATTTAGTATATTATAGGATTCAAATACAAATCGGCCGGCAATATGCAAGCTCACAATTAGGGCTCACATCCCTGATTACATAATATCAAAATATGTACAAGATATAGATTTGAAGCTCCTTCACAAAGAATTCAAACTATCGATCTTCTAAATTATGCTAAATGCTTTCCTAGGATCTATTACATCAATATATATCATCTCTGAAACCATAGATTCCTTTGGGTCGGCTAAGAAGGTTACAAACTTCAAGAAGGAGGTGTAACGTGTGTACACAGATAGGTTGGACCTAAATGAATAGAACTCAATCCCAAATGCATAGAATGATGTCTGGATCTCATGGAAGGTTGGCCATGAACCATACAACTTTGAATGATGTGCAATTTAGCTCCACAAGTCATGGAATGCTCCGCAAGTCTTCTCCTTTAGCTGATTGTCTAAGATTGTCAGGATGCTCTGTTTTGAGAAAACAATTGATCTTTTGATAGCGATATCTTACCGATACCTAATCCAAATGATTTGAGATTTGGATATGATGTACATGGATGAATCTAGATGCTAAGTGTAGCTCCGCAAGATCTGAAATGCAACTGTGACAGAATGCGAACCAAAATATAGAAACTACTACTGACTAAACTACCTGAACTGAACTGGAAAAGAAACAAATTAAAATGTAAACAAACTGAAATGCAAATATTTTTGGTTGATGCAAGATTGCTCTTGAACCATGGATGCTCCTACATCAAGAAGTAAATTGGGTAACCTCTAGTTTAGTACCTCCTCCGTGTCCTTTGAAAGATGATCCTTGGTATGGAAATGTAGTTTTCTATTTAGGAAACTTAAATTTCCCTCTCAAATTGAGTGATCATCAAAGGAGAACTTTGAAGTTGGCATCCCAGAAGTATGTAATGATATTATAGGGCCAATTTATGTGGAGAAACCTTGATGGAGTGCTTCTAAAATGTGTAGATCATGAGTAGTCTATTAAGATTATGAATGAATGCAATCAAGGGATGTGTGGAGGACATTTCATGTTGAAGAAAACTACACACAAAATAAGTAGGGTAGGACATTGGTGGCCCACATTGTTCAAGGATGTGGCCCAATTTGTTAGGAAGTGTGATCCTTGCCAAAGATTTGTAGGCAAGATGAAATTTACAGGCACACTTCCCCTCACATCCATGTCAGCTGAGGCTCCATTCAGTAGTGGGGTCTTGATTTAATTGGGAAAATTATTGAAAAATCTAGCAATGGATATAGATGGATCCTTGTAGCCACTAATTGCTTCACCAAATGGGTGGAAGCAAACCCTACAAAAAATGCAACATCTAGGGTTGTGATTGACTTCTTGCTGAACATCATCACAAGATTTGGTGTGCCTACGAGAATCATTGCTGATAATGTAATGTGTTTTATATCCCATGATCTTCTAAAAAGAGAGTGTTTCAAGAATGAGAGAACACACAAATACTCATGAGAAAACTAATGGTTCAAACCAAGAATGCATAAACTTATAGCTCACAATTACATGATGAAAAATATGCAAGAGTACATATAGAGAAGAGATGGAGCAAATGTAACCAATAGGAGAAGTGACTATAACTATCCAAAATAGGTAAGAGTTACAAACATGGAGGATGCCACCTACCCTCATTAGTTATCCACTCCTAACTATCATGCCCACATTCGCCATGTGGTTATGACACAATAATGACATGTCATGTCCACATTTTCCATGTGGTCATGACACAAATTACCAAAAAATTTTCCACCTGACTCTACAAACCCCCTCACACACAACATGCGTACTCAGTGACACACGCACACAACATAGTTGTTTCAACAACTAATGTCATGTACATCACCCAAAGACGGGGAAGGTCAATCTCAACGGGATGATGCGAGATGCACTTCGCCATCCATATGAAATGTAAGCCACTAAGGGGGTGTATGTCGCAAGGAGCAACACTAGGAGGGTTAGATTCTGCTTTGGATTCTAACCCTAGAGTCACTAGAATGAAGTGAGTTGATTATGATAAAAATCAAAATCTAACCTTAGGTCCACTATAGACCTAAAGATCTAAACATTTAAATAATATAATAACAAAATTTGACTTATACAATAATCTAACATTTATTGCAAAAAGGAATAAATTAATCGAACCAGTAATAAACAATTAACTCAATTAAATCTATATAAATTTCAGCAACATAACGGTTCAAAATGGAATAAATCTTGTAGTGATTTCGACAACATAACGCCATCTCATCAACTATAGGAGGTATGTAAAATTAAATTAAAATAAACTCTACATTTTAACCCCTAAAAAATAAATAATTAAACACACATATATAAAGTCTAATTACCCTCTCCCAAAGCTATAAACTAAATTTAATTTAAATACTTAAATCCACACTATAGTTTCCTTTCCAACATGATAATAAAATTTAAAAACAATTAAAGGAGCAAAGAGGATTGATTATTTCTTGCCACATAAATGAATATTTAAATCTCAAATAAATAAATTGAACACAAAAGGAAACAACTCATTTATAAAAATAGGGAAATTAAATACACCCACATGGATATAAGGTAAAAATCATCCTCATCAACTATGGGAGAAAAAAAATTTAAATTAAATAAAAAGTAAAACTTTTACTATACCCCTTTTTAAAATTTTAAAACAAAATTAACTACCTTTAAATAAAATTTACTAATTACTTTTCAAAAAAAATTAAAATGATATTAAATAAATTAACTGAACTAAAGTGCATTAATATTCCAATGGTAATAAATTAAAAAGAAATAACTACAATTATTAAATTCAGTAGTATCCACTTTAAAACATACAAATCAACTATAGCACTTGAATATGATGGATTAAAAAGAATTAAATACATCACCTCCTATGGTTTAAATGATAAATCCCACCACTCACTAAGCAAGATTAAAAAAAAGTAAATAAGTGGTTAAAATTTTAAACAAACTCCCTAATACTTAGGGCAACACAAAGCCCTAGAAAAAAAAACTTATAAAAGCAAGTTAAAACCCAATTGTTTTCACAAGTTTAATTTTTTGGTTTTATTGGTTTGTGCAGATTGCAAGTTGAGGAGTGGGAAAATCCCTTCCCAAAAGGGAAGGCATTTTCCCCCAAAAAAGTTTTCTAACAAATATTTTTTTATTACCCTATGTTTTCTATTTTCATTCTCTACACGTTTAGAAATTGTTTTCTAACATTCTTTTAATTTTCTAACTCTATTTTCTATTTGTCTCCATTTGTGTATCACAGGATTTAAAGTAAATAAAACTACTATTTGCTAAAAATAAGTTTACTAAAAAGCTTAAGTTTTGATTCAGAGGTAAAAAATGGATAACTACCTACTTGTATTTATATATATATACACTGATCTAAAATACACAGAGAAATAGGGCAAATGAAACTTACATAGCAATACAAAATTAGCTACAGTTATAAATATGAATACTCTAGTTTTAAAAACACACACATATAAATATTTATGAATGCTTCAACATCAAGTAATAAACGAACGTAGAGCCGAACTATAGAATTAGGACAGAGTCAAAATATTTTAGCACTGCTGCACAACAAAGGAAAGGTAACAGGGAGTGGGGAGGGGGTGAGGACTCCACCGCCCCCTCCAATGCTCTGTGGAGGGGGGAACGGGGTCCTCAAACCACCCCACAGCATAGATAATGAGCAGGGAAACCGCGGGTGCAGGGGGTCGTTTGGCCCCTGCGTCCCACTTTCTTTTTTTTTAATTTAAAATTTGAAACCCTAGCTCGACGGGAATACATTCGATGTATTTCAATGACTAAGAAATATATTTTTTGTACTACTGCTTAATGTTGATTATTTCTTAATGTTAAATTATATATATATATATATATATATATAACTATATATATATATATAACTGGTTATTTTTATTTATTGACTGTGTAAAACCAGTGAGCTCATAAAATAAAACAAAGCTAATTATTTCTATAAAAAATATATATATCTATTTATATATATAGACCATATATCTATACATATAGATATTTCTATATATGTATTTTTTAGAATTAACTAAAATACAAAGATAAAATATAACAAAATAGGTATTAAAATGTACACTAACACAAGTAGTTCAAACCATAAGGTAATCTAATATTGTTTTCATTTTCTTTCACAAATAAGCATGAGGCTATATATATATATTTTAAACAACAAGATAGTAAAGTTTCTAATTTCATCAAGAGGCCTATAACACATATCTTCTTTCTGCATTGTTTTCACAAACCAATAAGATAACAATAATGAGAGAGGGAGAGAGATATTTTACTTCCAACATTGAAAAATAGGAATCTTAATAACTCTTCTATTTATGATAACAACCAATATTTACAAAGAAGCCAAGGTAGCTACAACCCTCAGGAGTTCAACACTCAATAAGTACAAAACTACTATTACAACCCAAAATAGGGATGAGGCATATCTATGCTCTCATTACACAAACTACAACAAACATTGAACTCCATGTTTCCTTTTCAAATCTAAACTCCTCTATAGCCACCAAATGAACCTACAAACACACATAAACAAGGTAGCCATACCCATGGGAAGCTCACCTCCCAACCTAGGCCTAAAATAGGCCACCCCCAAGCTAGGAGATCTTACAACCAACCAAGGTTCAAAGCACAACAATGCAACACTCATATAAAACACAACACCCAAACCAAGGCAAACACAAAACTAATCCTTCTTACAATGGATTTAAAGAGGGTGAGAGAGTGGACTCACTCTACTCAAGGAGACCGACACTCTTAGCGCATTTTAAATTACTTGGCCTCTTGCCATACTTCCCATATCACAAAAACAAGGCACTCTTGCCATAAACTAAAAACTTCTCCAAACTCCAAAATAAGGCCCTTGGCCACAAAATAAACACCATAACCAAGAGGGGAACCAAGGAGGTTCTCATCCTCTCTCATCCAATACTAAGGTGAGCTCTCTCATAAGGAGAATCACCCAAACAACCCATAAACCCAACAACACATAAATACTCTAATAACATAACACATCATAATCATAAAACTCTTTCCAAAGTATTACAACCAAAGCAAAAGGGTTAGAAACTTGAAGAATACCTCAAGGGCTTCAAGAATGGAGTAAGTTTTGGTGAAGAGCTTCCACAAGTTCTCCCACAATCTCCAAATCCTTCACTCTCCCAACACAAGTGTAAAATTTTCAAAAAAAAAAGAACAAAAGAACCCCCCTCTCATCAAAATGGGAGAGATAAATAGAAGAGGCTCACAAACTCTAATGGATGAGAAGGTGACACTTGTCACCTTCTCCTCCATCCACATAACCCTCTCTCAACCCCATATGAATGTGGTGGTGACACTTGTCACCACCCCATTCCACAATGTTGCAAGTATGGGCCTAACTGGTGTTGTCATTGATGTCAACATACTCATGCTGCATTGATGGCAAGGATTGGATGAGTTGTAGGCTGAGGAGATTGAGAAAATTAGTCCTATCAGGAACAGAGAAGAACAATGAAGACAGTGAAGTAAAGATCCTAGCTAATATGAAGGTCAGAGGATGCGCATCAAAGGGTTTGTAGATATGTGTCTAAAGGTGATCCAGTAAAGATTTGAGAGGTCTGCATGAAGATTTGAAGAAGTTATGGCCAAATGAGTAAAACTAGTTCTAGTAGAAGTTCAGAGGTGACAGAGTGACACAAATAGGTTCGGTGAGATCTAGAAATGTAATATCTTGTTCTGCGGATTTGGTGGAGTGTTTAGGAAGTCAATGTGAATTGACAACTCAATTGGTTCGTGGTATGGAGGTTTGCAAGCATCTATTCCAATATGACAGTGATGATAGACTATGTTCTTGAGGTTCCGGATGAAGGAGAGAATGATTTTAGTAAGAAGAGGTAGTGTGGATGTTCTTGGTGATTCAAGAAAGCTTGTGGGGGTCTCTGGATTGTTTCTAGTTCTTGTTGGTGGTCCGCATTGAAGATTGAGCTCGTAATTGAAGAATTACTTCCAGATGATGATGTTCTTACTAAACTTGGCCGACCGGATGAGTTACACATCTTACAGATGATCTTGAAGATGTTCTGTGAAGCATGGTGTGTTCCTCAAAGAAGATTGAAGTCCCAGATCTGTGTGGCCAACAGTGTGGTGATTCGCATGAAGTCTTTTGTAATTAGTCAAGTTGTATTTGTGTATTTGCTCTGTAAAGCATGTCCACTTTGTTGATTATCCCAAAGTCGATGTGTTGTATAAATAAGAGTTGTGAAGTCATTTCAAAGGGATCTTGGTGAAGATGAGAGAGTGGTAGAGAGGAGAAGAGTGAAAGGCAAAGAAGAAGTGTTGGACTTAAATGGAACTGACTCAAGCATGGTGAAGATGCTATTCTCTAGTTCAAGTATGTAATATTTATCATTCTGTAGACAGTGTGTCTCCTGTAGGTAGTGGGCCTCTTGTGAGCAGTGTGCTTAGGCAATGAGCCCTAACTGGCATGTGCCATCTTGTTCTTCTTATTCTTTTAACAAAGAATACAATCATGGGTTAGTCACCCCGTGGTTTTTCCCTTAACCCAGTTTTCCACATTAAAATATTGGTGTCATATGTGTTAATGTGGTTTTGCTCTTGAATTATTGCATTGTATTTTCATGATTGATTTATTATTCTTACAAGAAGGATTTAAGTGGTTAATCAAAGGAAAGTTTCGAGACAACTGATTCAGCCCCCCTCTTAGTTGTCAGTCCTGAAGCTAACCATTGGTAAAAGAGCTAAGTTCACCTAAAAGAGCTTAACCGCTTGAGGAGATCCAAGATGTCTTCCTATAAGAAGGATAGTCTAAGGTTTGATGGAACCAATTGCACTCTCTGGAAAAGCCGCATGGAATGTCAATTGCAATGTATGGGAATGCAATATTGGATCATGGCTTCAAAGAAGTATGTTCCTCCAAAGGATGGTCCGACAAGTATAGATGAAATAAAAGATGCTGAAGATAATCTTCAGGCTAAAGAAGCTTTACTAAGTGCCTTATCTGATTTAGAACTTACAAATGTCATAGATTTAAAAGATGCATATGAGATTTGGGAAAAACTAGAACTTCTGCATAAGGAGACAAATATGTTAAATGCACCAAGCTACAGAGTCTGAAAGGAAAATTCAAAAACCTCAAGATGAATGAAGATGAAAATATCACTACATTTATGCCAAAAGTAAATGAGCATGTTTGTGGCATTAGGTGTGCTGGTGGAATCTTGGATGAAGATGACATTGTTGCCAAAGTTCTCAGATCCCTACCTTCTTCTTACAAATACAAGGTTGCTGCTATTGAAGAATTTAAATCTTTTTCAAATATCACAAGGGATCAATTGGTTAGAAAATTAGCTGCATTTGAATTGGTCAAGTTTGGATATGCACCCCCCAAGACTGAATCTGCATTCAAAGCTAGTGCCTCTGTAAAAGGAAAACAAAAGTTTGATCTAGGAGAGAACTCCTTAAAGAAACTATCATAGTATGAAAAAGCAAGAAAAGATTTGGATGAAGATGAAGTAGAAGCTGTTCAACTTGAAGCCCTTATTACAAAAAGACTGCCAAGAGGATCCGGTAAGTATGAAGGAAAATTACCTTTTAAATGTTTCAACTATAATAAGATTGGTCATTTTGCCTCAAGGTGTCAGGAAAGATTTTCAAGGGCAAATCCAAACAGATCAAGATTCTAAAAGAAATGTTACTATGTTCATGAAAATGATGATGATGAAGGATTAATAGATGATGGATTAGAGACAAGAAACAAATCTGGAAGTGACTGGGTGTTTATTGCCATCAAGGAAGAAGATCCAATACCCTCTGAATCTGTCAATCATAAAATGATAGAAAGAGCTCTGGTTGCCCAAGTTGAAGAAAAGGATGAGTGGGTCATTGACAGTGGATGCTCCCACCATATCACAGGTAAAAAAAATAAGTTCATAGATTTGGAAAGATATGAAGGAGTGGTAAAATTTAGAGATAATTCTGTTGGCAGAATCAGAGGTAGAGGAACTAGTTCTTTTGATGGAAAGAAAAAAACTAGTAATGTACTGTATGTTGAAGGTTTGAAGCACAATCTTCTCAGTGTTGGACAATTGGTGGACAAAGGCTATGATCTCTGATTCAAAAATAGAAAATGTAAGATCTTTGAACATTCTAGAATAGCGATTGCATACGGTACTCAAACAAAAGGTAACATCTTCCACTTGGTTGGTACTGACAAAAGTTGTTTATTTGTTCAAATTGATCAGAGTTGGTTGTGGCATAGGAGAATGTATCATGTGAATTTTGATAATATCATCAAGATAAGTAACACTCAGGCTGTAAGAGATCTTCCAAGACTGGTGAAACCTACCAATAGTTTGTGTAAAGAATGTCAGTTGGGTAAGCAGAGTAGAGTCACACTTAAAAGTAAGGAACAATCTTCTACCAGATTGTTGGACTTAGTACATACTGATCTATGTGGACCAACAAGAATCAAGAGTTTGCAAGGTGATAGATACTTCATGTTATTAATTGATGACTACTTCAGGATGATGTGGGTGACTTTTCTGAAAGGGCAATCTGAGGCTCTTGAGAAATTCAAAATATTCAAAGCTATGGTAGAGAATGAAATTGGATTAAACATAAAATATCTCAGGTCTAATAGAGGTGGAGAATTCACATCTGGAGAGTTCATATAATTCTATGAGAAACATGGGATAAAAATATAGTTATCTACTCCAAGGACTCCACAGCAGAATAGAGTAGTGGAGAGAAAGAACCGGACCATCCAGAAAGCATCTAGAACCATGATGATAGAAGCAAATGATCCTCAGATCTACTGTAGAGAAACTGTAAGCATTGTTGTCTATACTCTTAATCAAGTACTAATTAGAAGCAATACTGGTAAGACCCCTTATGAACTCTAGTTTGGCATCACTCACACTGTGAAGTATTTTAGAGTCTTTGGTAGAAAATATTACATTAAAAGAGATGACCTTGGCAAATTTGATGCTAGAAGTGATGAAGGAATATTCTAGGGTTATTCTACTCAAAGTAAAGCATACCGATGTTATAACAAGAGATTAAGAAAGATTATAGAAAGTACAAATGTGAAGGTTGATGAAGGTATTGAAAAACCCTCAAGGTTTTATGAATATGAAGAAGATGATCAGAATGATGTTTTGGTCCAAGAAGTCCAAACCCCTTCTAAAATTTAGATCTAGACTGATCCGGGGAATCAGGAAGAAGAAATAAGTTTGAATGAACCTGTTTAAGAAATAAAAGTACAAGAAATTTCCCAAACTCCCAGGTATGTAAGACTGAATCACTCTGAAGATCATATCATAGGTGATAAAAGAAAAGGTTTTCAAACAAGAAGAAAGATTTCTCAAGACTTAGAAAAGTATTGCCTGATTTTAAAGATTGAACCAAAAACAGTGAGTGAAGCATGCAATGATGAAAGCTGGGCTAAAGAAATGAAGGAAGAGCTGATGCAAATTGAGAAAAATCAGACTTGGGAACCTGTTCCCAGACCTAGAAACAAAAATGTGATTGAAACCAAATGGGTCTTCTGGAATAAACTGAATGAAGACGGTGAAATAGTCAGAAACAAAGCCAAATTGGTCTGTAAGGGTTATTCCCAAGTAGAAGGAGTTGATTTTGAAGAGATTTTTACTCCGGTGGAAAGAATTGAAGCAGTCATATTATTTCTTGCCTTTGTTGCCTTCAAGAATTTCAAAGTATATCAGATGGATGCCAAGTCTGCCTTCTTGAATGGTGACTTGGAAGAAGAAGTATACATTGAGCAACCGGATGGATTTCAATTGTTTGATCATAGTGATATGGTCTGCAAATTGAAGAAAGCACTGTATGGACTCAAACAAGCCCCAAGAGCCTGGTGTGAAAGACTGGATAAGCATCTTTTAAAAATTGGTTTCAACAAAAGTACTATTGACAGTAACTTGTACTTCAAAATTGATCATAAGAATATCTTGATTGTTGAAGTATTTGTTTATGATATCATTTTTAGAGGAAGAGATGGTATGTGCAAAACTTTTGCAAATCAAATGAAAAGTGAATTTGAGATGTCCATGTTTGGGGAAATGAATTTCTTCTTAGGTATGCAAATCATTCAAACAAAGAAAGGAATCTTCATTTCACAGACCAAATATGTGAAAGAATTGTTGAAGAAATTCAGGATGGAAGACTCAAAACCAATGAATACTCCCATGGTAACCAGATGTAAACTGAGCAAAAATGATGACTCTCTTAAGGCTGATAAAAAAAATATATGTCAATGATTGGAGGACTATTGTATCTTACTCAAACTAGACCTAACATTATGAATGTTGTTGGTCTTGTTGCTAGATTTCAATCTGATCCTAGAGAATCTCATGTCATGGCAATCAAGAGGATTCTTAGATATCTAAAAGGAACAGTTGAGTGTGGTTTATGGTATCCTAGAGATCATGATTTCTCTCTTCATGCATATACAGATGCAGATTGGGCAGGGGATGTGGATGTCCAGAAGAGTACCAGTGGTGGAGCATTCCTTTTAGGGAAAAGATTGGTCTCTTGGTTGAGCAAGAAACAAGAGGCAATATCTCTATCCACTACAGGAGAAGAATATATTGCAGCATTAGGTAGTTTCACTCAAGTATTGTGGATGAAGCAAATGCTAAGAGACATTAGAGTGGAGTATGAAGAACCTATCACAATCTTCTGTGAATCAATAAATATATAAAAAAATCTAGTGTTGCACTCAAAGACAAAACATATATCCATCAAGTTTCACTTTTTGAGAGAGCATGTGAACAAAAATGAAGTCAAATTAGAGTTTGTGCCCTCCAAAGATCATATTGCAGATATTTTTACCAAACCTCTACCTAAGGACTGTTTTGAGTATATCAGGGAGAAGTTAGGGGTTATTAACTCTCTAGTTCTGAATTAAGGTGTACTGATGTGCATTAGTCTGGTGGATCTCACAGTCATATCTCATGGTCCAGATTGATGATAGGAAGCTGCTACTTAGGGGGAGCAGTCTATATGATTCTAAGCGATGCAAGTATGTGCCATTTGCCATTTATGTCAAAGGGGGAGAGAAGACATGTGAGAAACAAAAATTGGTTGCTGATCAAAGGGGGAGTAGTAAAGGAAGAGAAGACATGTGAGTGGTTGTTGTTGATAGGGGGAGTTATGTCAGTCAGTGAGGAGAAGTTCTTGTCTTGATGGTTAAAATAAATTTTCACATCATATGTTACCATCAATGACAAAGGGGGAGATTGTTGCAATTATGGGCCTAACTGGTGTTGTCATTGATGTCAACATACTCTTGTTGTATTGATGTCAAGGATTGGATGAGTTGTATGCTAAGGAGATTGAAAAAATTTGTCCTATCAGGAATAGAGAAGAAAAGTGAAGACAATGAAGTAAAGATCCCAGGTAATATGAAGATCAGAGGATGCAGTAAAGATTTGAGAGGTCTGCATGAAGATTTGAAGAAGTTATGGCCACATGAGTAAAACTAGTTCTAGTAGAAGTTCAAAGGTGACAAAGTGACACAAATAGGTCCAGTGAGATCCAAAAATGTAATATCTTGTTTTGCAGATTTGGTGGAGTGTTTAGGAAGTCAATGTGAATTGACAACTCAATTAGTTCATGGTCTGGAGGTCCGCAAGCATCTATTCCAATATGACAGTGATGACAGACTGTGTTCTTGAGGTTCTAGATGAAGGGGAAAATGATTTGAGTAAGCAAAAGTAGTGTGGATGTTCTTGGTGATTCAAGAAAGCTTGTGGGGGTCTCTGGATTGTTTCCAGTTCTTGTTGGTGGTTCGCATTGAAGATTGAGCTCGTAATTGAAGAATTACTTCTGGATGATGATGTTCTTCCTAAACTTGGCCAACTGGATGAGTTACACATCTTGCAGATGATCTTGAAGATGTTCTGTGAAGCATGGCGTGTTCCTTAAAGAAGATTGAAGCCCCAAATCTCTGTGGTTGACAGCGTGGTGATTCGCATGAAGTGTTTTGCAATTAGTCAAGTTGTATTTGTGGATTTGCTCTGTAAAGCATACAGACTTTGTTGATTATCCCAAAGTCGATGTCTTGTATAAATAAGAGTTGTGAAGTCATTTCAAAGGGATCTTGGTGAGGATGAGAGAGTGGTAGAGAGGAGAAGAGCAAAAGGTAGAGCAAAAGTGTTGGACTAAAATGAAACTGACTCAAGCATGGTGAAGATGCTATTCTTCAGTTCGAGTATGTAATATTTATCATTCTGTAGACAGTGTGTCTCCTATAGGTAGTGGGCCTCTTGTGAGTAGTGTGCTCAGGCAGTGAGCCCTAATTGGCATGTGCCATCTTGTTCTTCTTATTCTTTTAATAGAGAATACAATCTTGGGTTAGTCACCCCATGGTTTTTCCCTTAACCAGGTTTTCCACGTTAAAATCTTTTTGTCATATTTGTTAACGTGTTTCTGCTCTTGAATTATTGCATTGTGTTTTCATGATTGATTTATTATTATGCTGCTGAATTACAAGAAGGATTTAAGTGGTTAATCAAAGGAATGTTTTGGGACAACTGATTCACCCCCCTCTTAGTTGTCAGTCTTGAAGCTAACAATTGGTATAAGAGCTAAGTTCCTGTAAAAGAGCTTAACCGCTTGAGGAGATCTAGGATGTCTTCCTATAAGAAGGATAGTCTGAGGTTTGATGGAACCAATTACACTCTTTGGAAAAGCCACATGGAATGTCACTTGCAATGTATGGGAATGCAATATTGGATCATGGCTTCAAAGAAGTATGTTCCTCCAAAGGATGGTCCGACAAGAATAGATGAAATAAAAGATGCTGAAGACAATCTTCGGGCTAAAGAAGCTTTACTAAGTGCCTTATCTGATTCAGAATTGACAAATGTCATAGATTTAAAAACTGCATATGAGATTTGAGAAAAATTGGAACTTCTACATGAAGGAGACAAATATGTTAAATGTGCCAAGCTACAGAGTCTGAAAGGAAAATTTGAAAACCTAAAGATGAAAATATCACTACATTTATGCCAAAAGTAAATGAGCTTGTTTGTGGCATTAGGTGTGCTGGTGGAATCTTGGATGAGGATGAGATTGTTGCCAAAGTTCTCAGATCCCTACCTCCTTACAAATACAAGGTTGCTGCTATTGAAGAATTCACATATTTTTCAAATATCACAAGGGATCAATTGGTTGGAAAATTAGCTGCATTTGAATTGGTCATGTTTGGAGATGCACCCCCCCAGACTGAATCTGTATTCAAAGCTAGTGCCTTTGTAAAAGGCAAACAAACGTTTGATCTAGGAGAGAACTCCTCAAAGAAACTATCATAGTATGAAAAAGCAAGAAAAGATTTGGAAGAAGATGAAGCAGAAGCTGTTCAACTTGAAGCCCTTATTGCAAAAAGACTGCTAAGAGGATCCGGTAAGTATGAAAGAAAATTGCCTTTTAAATGTTTCAACTATAATAAGATTGGTCATTTTGCCTCAAGGTGTCCGGAAATATTTTCAAGGGCAAATCCAAATAGATCAAGATTCTAAAAGAAATGTTACTATGTTCATGAAGATGATGATGATGAAGGATTAATAGATGATGAATAAGAGACATGACACAAATTTGGAAGTGACTGGGTGTTTATTGCCATCAAGGAAGAAGATCCAATACTCTTTGAATCTGTCAATTATAAAATGATAGAAAGAGCTTTGGCTGCCCAAGTTGAAGAAAAGGATGAGTGGGTCATTGACAGTGGATGCTCCCACCATATCACAGGTGAAAAAAATAAGTTAATAGATTTGGAAAGATATGAAGGAGGAGTGGTAAAATTTGGAGATAATTCTGCTGGTAGAATTAGAGGTAAAGGAACGATTTCTTTTGATGGAAAGAACAAAACCATTAATGTACTGTATGTTGAAGGTCTAAAGCACAATTTTCTTAGTGTTGGATAGTTTGTGGACAAAGGCTATGATATCTGATTCAAAAATAGAAAATGTAAGATCTTTGAAAGTTTTAGACTAGAGATTGCATTCGGTATTCAAACAAAAGGTAACATCTTCCACTTGGTTGGTACTGACAAAAGTTGTTTATTTATTCAAATTGATTTGAGTTGGTTGTGGCATAGGAGAATGTGTCATGTGAATTTTGATAATATCATCAAGATAAGTAACACTCAGGCTGTAAGAGATCTTCCAAGACTGGTGAAACCTACCAATAGTTTGTACAAAGAATGTCAGTTGGGTAAGCAGAGCAGAGTCACATTTAAAAGTAAGGAACAATCTTCTACCAGATTGTTGGACTTAGTACATACTGATCTATGTGGACCGGAAAGAATCAGGAGTTTGCAAGGTGATAGATACTTCATGTTATTAATTGATGACCACTCCTAGATGATGTGGGTGACTTTTCTGAAAGAGAAATCTGAGGCTCTTGAGAAATTCAAAATATTCAAAGCTATGGTAGAGAATGAAATTGGATTAAACATAAAATATCTCAAGTCTAATAGAGGTGGAGAATTCACATCTGAAGAGTTCATAGAATTTTGTGAGAAACATGGGATAAAGGATAGTTATTTGCTCCAAGGACTCCACAGCAGAATGGAGTAGTGGAGAGAAAGAATCAGACCATCTAGGAAGCATCTAGAACCATGATGATGGAAGCAAATGTTCCTCAGATCTACTGGAGATAAGTTGTAAGCATTGTTGTCTATACTCTTAATCGAGTACTAATCAGAAGCAATACTGGTATGACCTGTTATGAACTCTAGTTTGGCGTCACTCCCACTGTGAAGTATTTTAAAGTCTTTGGTAGCAAATGTTACATTAAAAGAGATGAAGACCTTGGCAAATTTGATGCTAGAAGTGATAAAGGAATATTCTTGGGTTATTCTACTCAAAGCAAACCATACCGATGTTATAACAAGAGATTGAGAAAGATTATAGAAAGTACAAATTTGAAGGTTGATGAAGGTATTGAAAACCCCTCAATGTTTTATGAATATGAAGAAGATGATCAGAATGATGTTTTGGTCCAAGAAGTTCCAAGCCCTTCTAAAATTCAAATCTAGACTGATTTGGAGAATTAAGAAGAAGAGATATGTTTGAATGAACTTGTTTAAGAAATAGAAGTGCAAGAAATTCCCAAAACTCCCAGGTATGTAAGACTAAATCACTCCGAAGATTAGATCATAGGCGATAAAAGTAAAGGTGTTCAAAAAAGAAGAAAGATTGCTCAAGAATCTGAAAAGTATTGTCCGATTTCATAGATTAGACCAAAAATAGTGAGTGAAGCATGCAATGATGAAAGCTGGGCTAAAGCAATGAAGGAAGAGTTGATGCAAATTGAGAAAAATCACACTTAGGAACTTGTTCCCAGACCTAGAAACAAAAATGTGATTGGAACCAAATGTGTCTTCTGGAATAAACTGAATGAAGATGGTGAAATAGTCAGAAACAAAGCTAGATTGGTCTGCAAGGGTTATTCCCAAGTAGGAGTTGATTTTGAAGAGACTTTTGCTCTGGTGGCAAGAATTGAAGCAGTCAGATTATTTCTTGCCTTTGCTGCCTTGAGCAACTGGATGGATTTCAACTGTCTGATCATAGTGATATGGTCTGCAAGTTGAAGAAAGCACTGTATGGAGTCAAACAAGCCCCAAGAGCCTGGTATGAAAGAATGGATAAGTATCTTTTGAAAATTTGTTTCAACAAAGGTATTGTTGATAGTAACTTGTACTTCAAAATTGATCATGAAAATATCTTGATTGTTGAAGTATTTGTTGATGATATCATTTTTAGATGAAGAGATAGTATGTGCAAAACTTTTGCAAATCAAATGAAAATTGAATTTGAGATGTCCATGTTTGGGGAAATGAATTTCATCTTGGGTCTACAAATCATTCAAACAAAGAAAGGAATCTTCATTTCACATACCAAATATGTGAAAGAATTGTTGAAATTCAAGATGGAAGACTCAAAACAAATGAATACTCCCATGGCAACTGGATGTAAACTGAGCAAAGATGATGACTCTCCTAAGGATGATCAGAAAAAATATAGGTCAATGATTGGAGGACTATTGTATCTTACTCAAACTAGACCTGACATTATGAATGTTGTTGGTCTTGTTGCTAGATTCCAAGCTAATCCTAGAGAATCTCATGTTATGGCAATCAAGAGGATTCTTAGATGTCTAAAAGGAATAGTTGAGTATGGTTTATGGTATCCTAGAGATCATGGTTTCTCTCTTCATGCATATACAGATGTGGATGACCGGAAGAGTACCAGTGGTGGAGCATTCTTTTTAGGGAAAAGATTGGTTTCTTAGCTGAGCAACAAACAAGAGGCAATATCTCTGTCCACTCTAGAAAAAGAATTTATTGCAGAAGCAGGTAGTTTCACTCAAGTATTGTGGATGAAGCAAATGCTAAGAGACATTAGAGTGGAGTATGAGGAAGCTATCACACTCTTTTGTGATAATTCAAGTGCAATAAATATATCAAAAAATCTAGTGTTGAACTCAAAGACAAAACACATATCCATCAACTTTCACTTTTTGAGAGAATAAGTGAACAAAAATGATGTCAGATTGGAGTTTGTGCCCTCCAAAGATCAGATTGCAGATATTTTTACCAAACCTCTACCTAAGGACTCTTTTGAGTATCTCAGGGAGAAGTTAGGGGTTATTACCCCTCTAGTTCTGAATTAAGGTGTGCTAATGTGCATCATTTTGGTGGATCTCACAGTCATATCGCGTGGTCTAGATTCATGATAGGAAGCTGCTACTCAGGGGGAGTAGTTTGTATGATTCTGAGTGATGCAAGTATGTGCCCTTTGCCATTGATGTCAAAGGGGGAGAGAAGACATGTGAAAAAAGTGGTTGTTGATCAAAGGGGAGTAGTAAAGGAAGAGAAGACATGTGAATGGTTGTTTTTGATAGGGGGAGTTATGTCAGTTAGTGAGGAGAAGTTCTTGTCTTCATGGTTAAAATAATTTTTCACATCATATGTTGCCATCAATGATAAAGGGGGTGATTGTTGCAAGTATGGGCCTAACCGGTGTTGTCCTTGATGTCAACATACTTCGGTTACATTGATGTCAAGGATTGGATGAGTTGTATGCTGAGGAGATTGAGAAAATTAGTCCTATCAGGAACAAAGAAGAAAAGTGAAGACAATGAAGGAAAGATCCTAGGTAATATGAAGATCAGAGGATGCATATCAAAGGGTTTGTAGATATGTGTTTAAAGGTGATCCAGTAAAGATTTGAGAGGGCTGCATTAAGATTTGAAGAAGTTATGGCCACATGAGTAAAACTAGTTCTGGTAGAAGTTTAGAGGTGACAGAGTGACACAAATAGGTCCAGTGAGATTCAGAAATGCAATATCTTGTTCTGCGGATTTGGTGGAGTGTTTAGGATGTCAATGTGAATTGATAACTCAATTGGTTCATGGTCTGGAGGTCCGCAAACATCTATTCCAATATGACAGTGATGACAAACTGTGTTCTTGAGGTTCCAGATGAAGGAGAGAGTGATTTCAGTAAGCAGAAGTAGTGTGGATGTTCTTGGTGATTCAGGAAAGCTTGTGGGGGTCTCTGGATTGTTTCCAATTTGTGTTGGTGGTCTGTTGAAGAATTACTTCCAGATGATGATGTTCTTCCTAAACTTGGCCGACTGGATGAGTTACACATCTTGCAGATGATCTTGAAGATGTTCTGCGAAGCATGGCGTGTTTGTCAAAGAAGACTGAAGTCCCAGATCTGTGTGGCTAACAGTGTGGTGATTTGCATGATGTCTTTTGCAATTAGTCAAGTTGTATTTGTGTATTTTCTTTGTAAAGCATGCAGACTTTGTTGATTATCCCAAAGTTGATGTCTTGTATAAAGAAGAGTTGTGAAGTCATTTCAAAGGGATCTTGGTGAGGATGAGAGAGTGGTAGAGAGGAGAAGAGTAAAAGGAAGAGAAGAAGTGTTGGACTTAAATGGAACTGACTCAAGCATGGTGAAGATGCTATTCTTTAGTTCAAGTATGTAATATTTATCATTCTATAGATAGTGTGTCTCCTATAGGCAGTGGGCCTCTTGTGAGCAGTGTGCTTAGGTAGTGAGCCCTAATTAGCCTGTGCCATCTTACTCTTCTTATTTTTTTAATAGAGAATACAATCTTCGGTTAGTCACCCCATGGTTTTTCCCTTAACTAGGTTTTCCACCTTAAAATCTTGGTGTCATATGTGTTAATGTATTTTTGCTCTTGAATTATTGCATTGTGTTTTCATGATTGATTTATTACTATCCTGTTGAATTACAAGAAGGATTTAAGTGGTTAATCAAAGGAAAGTTTTGGGACAATTGATTCACCCCCCCTCTCAGTTGTTAGTCTTGAAGCTAACAATTGGTATAAGAGCTAAGTTCCTCTAAAAGAGCTTAACCGCTTGAGGAGATCCAGTATGTCTTCCTATAAGAAGGATAGTCTGAGGTTTGATGGAACCAATTACACTCTTTGGAAAAGCCACATGGAATGTCACTTGCAATGTATGGGAATGCAATATTGGATCATGGCTCCAAAGAAGTATGTTCCTCTAAAGGATGGTCTGACATGTATAGATGAAATAAAAGATGCTGAAGACAATCTTTGGGCTAAAGAAGCTTTACTAAGTGCCTTATCCGATTCAGAACTGACAAATGTCATAGATTTAAAAACTACATATGAGATTTGGGAAAAACTAGAACTTTTGCATGAAGAAGACAAATATGTTAAATGTGCCAAGCTACAGAGTCTGAAAGGAAAATTTGAAAACCTGAAGATGAATGAAGATGAAAATATCACTACATTTATGCCAAAAGTAAATGAGCTTGTTTGTGGCATTAGGTGTGCTGGTGGAATCTTGGATGAAGATGAGATTGTTGCCAAAGTTCTCAGATCCCTACCTCCTTACAAATACAAGGTTGTTGCTATTGAAGAATTCACATCTTTTTTAAAAATCACAAGGGATCAATTGGTTGGAAAATTAGCTGTATTTGAATTGGTTGAGTTTGGAGATGCACCCCCCAAGACTGAATCTGCATTCAAAGCTAGTGCCTCTGTAAAAGGAAAACAAAAGTTTGATCTAGGAGAGAACTTCTCAAAGAAATTATCATGGTATGAGAAAGCAAGAAAAGATCTAGAAGAAGATGAAGCAGAAGCTGCTCAACTTGAAGCCCTTATTGCAAAAAAGACTGCCAAGAGGATCCGGTAAGTATGAAGGAAAATTGCCTTTTAAATGTTTCAACTGCAATAAGATTGGTCATTTTGCCTCAAGGTGTCCAGAAAGATTTTTAAGGCCAAATCCAAATAGATCAAGATTCCAAAAGAAATGTTACTATGTTCATGAAGATGATGATGATGGAGTAATAGATGATGAATCAGAGACATGAAACAAATCTGGAAGTGATTGGGTGTTTATTGCCATCAAGGAAGAAGATCGAATGCCCTCTGAATTTGTCAATCATAAAATGATAGAAAGAGCTCTGGCCACCCAAGTTGAGGAAAAGGATGACTGGGTTATTGACAGTGGATGCTCCCACCATATGACAGGTGAAAAAAATAAGTTCATAGATTTGGAAAGATATGAAGGAGTGGTAAAATTTGGAGATAATTCTGTTGGCAGAATTAGATGTAGAGGAACTATTTCTTTTGATGGAAAGAACAAAACCATTAATGTACTATATGTTGAAGGTCTAAAGCACAATCTTCTCAGTGTTGGACAGTTGGTGGACAAAGGGTATGATCTCTGATTCAAAAATGGAAAATATAAGATCTTTGAAAGTTTTGGAATAGAGATTACATCCGGTACTCAAACAAAAGGTAACATCTTCCACTTGGTTGGTACTGACAAAAGTTGTTTATTTGTTCAAATTGATCAGAGTTGGTTGTGGCATAGGAGAATGTGTCATGTAAATTTTGATAATATCATCAAGATAAGTAACACTCAGGCTATAAGAGATCTTCCAAGACTGGTGAAACCTACCAATAGTTTGTGCAAAGAATGTCAGTTGGGTAAGTAGAGCATAGTCACATTTAAAAGTAAGGAACAATCTTCTACTGGATTGTTGGACTTATTACATATTGATCTATGTGGACTGACAAGAATCAGGAGTTTGCAAGGTGATAGATACTTCATGTTATTAATTGATGACCACTCCTAGATGATGTGGGTGACTTTCCTGAAAGAGAAATATGAGGCTCTTGAGAATTTCAAAATATTCAAATCTATGGTAGAGAATGAAACCGGATTAAACATAAAATATCTCAGGTCTGATAGAGGTGGAGGATTCACATTCGGAGAGTTCATAGAATTCTGTGAGAAACATGGGATAAAAAGACAATTATCTGCTCCAAGGACTCCATAGCAGAATGGAGTAGTGGAGAGAAAGAACTGGACCATCTAGGAAGCATCTAGAACCATGATGATGGAAGCAAATGTTCCTCAGATCTACTGGAGAGAAGCTATAAGCACTGTTGTCTATACTCTTAATCGAGTACTAATTAGAAGCAATACTAGTAAGACCCTTTATGAACTCTGGTTTGGCATCACTCCCACTATGAAGTATTTCAAAGTCTTTGGTAGCAAATGTTACATTAAAAAAGATGAAGACCTTGGGAAATTTGATGCTAGAAGTGATGAAGGAATATTCTTGGGTTATTCTACTCAAAGCAAAACATACCAATGTTATAATAAGAGATTGAGAAAGATTATAGAAAGTAGAAATGTGAAGGTTGATGAAGGAGTTGGAGTTTTTTCCCAAACTAGATGCTTCTTCCCAGTTATCCCTACAAAGTAACCATCATTGATCAATAGGATTCCTGGGCCAGGGGCCAACAGTACAGGAGATAGACTCTATAAATATCTCCTCTTCTTCTTTAGGCTCTGCAGAACCAAGGGGGTATTCCCTATTCAACATCTATAACTTATGCCTATGAACTTACTTGGATGTTGATACAAAGTAGATAAATCTTCTCTTTTACAGACCAAAACTGTAAAATAAGTGCAAAGGGGCTAGCTTTGGGCCTATGCTCATTTGTAGACAGAGGATTTTGGTCCTAACACTACTTCTAATATCCTAAAGGTTTGTATTTTAAGTTTGAGTTTGTTTTGTATTTGGATGCAATACTGGGACTTTGGATTGTAACCTCAATACAAGACTAGACTGGTGCCTATCCAGGGCTCGGAGTCAATAGACATATATATGTGAATGTTTACTATAGAATTAAAACAATAATCAAATTTCAATGGGTTTGTTGCAATGTCTGCCTTACAGACACTACCCAAGACTAAGTATTCAGTTATTTCTGCTTAGAAACATCCTCACTGCAATATATTCTTCCTAACACTTAACCTAAAACTATTAATCCACTCCTTGAGTAGAAGTAAAATATCAAGCATTCAACATAGCAAACCCATATTCTAGAATCTCAAACACCCCTTGGCTGTTTAGATTTAGAAGAAGAACACATTCAACTTAGAGACAAATAAAAAATACATGCAATGAAGCATTACTCATTTAAATCAACATGAAACTGATGAATTCTATGCATAAAACATTTAACATACAACTCATAAACTCACAAGGCACCAAAATAGAGCCACCAGCAGAATTGTATCTTATTACAACACCAAAAAATTGCCAAATCTTTAACCACCAAATGAGTAACACAGTTTGCATTTTATAGAAAGACTGTGTACTCAGAAATAATTAGAATGGCGCCTAAAATATTCAATGCAGTAGGGGGGACAAAGAGGGAAAAACAGGTAGAATTGGGAACATCACCACCGCCTGAAGATTTTCTTCATCAAATTTGGTGGTTGGCCAATCAATCATACCCATACCTTTCTGCAAATAGCCATTAATGGCATACCAACCCATGGCCTCTGGAAATGCAGCTAACTGCGTACTTCTAAAGTTTTCCTGCTCAAAAAATAGCTGCAGAAACAAAGGAAATCCATCGCTGAAAAAACTTTGAAACATAACCATCAATTTCCCCCATCGTTGAAATCCACGGCCTCAAAATACTTTGAAAAGTCACCAGCCAATGAAATTGTGCCATGTAGGCACCTTGTGCTTCTATCGCTGACTTTTCCACCATCTACTTTGCCCTCAAAATCCTTGCATATGCAGCTGAAAATGAAATTGTATATACATACAATCTTTTGCATACAAGGCAGACTCCAAGACGTTATGAAACAAAATTGAACTTGCACTCAAGTCTGGACCTTGTACATATCTCCCTTTGCACATTGGCATATACAACACACTTTACATACAAGCCACAGACTTCAAACTATGATAAAGCCTATCGCAATCGCTTTAAAGTCCAACTTGTGTCCTAACCTTTTGCATCTTCACTTTGTATATTGCACATACAAATGCAATATACATTTTGCAGACCCCAGCCATTATCCGCCATAGTACACTTTCTTTTTCGCGTCCGGGTTGCATGTTCTCCCCTTGTATATGACCAATGTATGTCGCATATACAATGCGAACATACAAGTAGATTATACATACAAACATCGGACTTCAACTTTTATTAACCGGGATGCATGCTCATTTCAGATCTGGCTTGTATCTTTGGAATGCATGTTCCCTTGTATGTGCAAACATACAATCGTACTTGCATATGCATCTGGTGGGCCCCATCTTTTGTATATCGGCCCTTTGCACTTTTCACTTTGCATATACATTCTGCTTTGTATGTGAGGCGGACCCCACCAAATGTATCTCCTGCTTTAAATGTTGCCGAATATACAAGACCCCTTGTATCTTTTTTCAATGTATATGCATCAGCCGTCGGGCAAACTTTGGAGTTTACTACTGATGCATCCTGTCTTGTCGATGACCCTCTGTTACTGTAGCAAATGCATGTCAGGTTTCTTTGTATATTTTTCATTGTATAAACCCAATGTAAGTTGGACATACATTCACTCTTGTATCTATTTCCCTTGTATATTTTCTTGTATGCGCCCAATGTATCTAGCCGTTGTATGTCTAAACATACAACACAAATATACATGCAAACCTTCTCATACAAGTAGGGAATATTCTTGGAATCTGCGATAGATTCCTTAATGCATATATATAAACCTGATATGCATTTAAAATGTATACAAATCAATTTTCTCACTTTTTGAAGGCCGACTTGAACAATTTGGGCATGCCATTGTACATTTGGACTTATACAGACAAACGGCCATGCACATATAACTATTTTTTGCATTTTTCAACTGAGAAGGCCAAAAGACTTAAAAATTTTTCTGGTTGTTGATGAAAGAGTTTGCAGATGTTCTAGTTTGAAACTCTAACCCTAGGTAAGCATCAACACTGGCTCCGATTGGGGATGTACATGCGCAAGGCTGCAGCGAGAACCAGACCACTACGAGACAAACCAAGCAAAACACCAAAAACGTAGGACACCGACTATACAGGTTATGCATAGACTATTTACACTTAATTTACAAATGTGCATAGAAGATAATCACTTATGAAAAATAAAGTTTAAGGAATTGACCATGCATAGGCAATTCCAGTAGCTCACCATTCATGGCCTGGAGAAAGTAGGAATCTTCTCTATGAGTATTGCTAATTTGGTATGGGCCCACCCATAAGGGTTCAAATTTGCCATGCTTGCCTTTATCTTGATTCTTTGCATTTCAAACAAGGACCAAATCACCTATCTAAAACTTTCTTTCTGTAGCCCTCTTATCAAACAAATATTTTACCTTTTGCTATTTCCTGGTATTTGTCTTCTGTGCTTCTCTTCTCATTTCATCTAGGGCAACCAGTTGATTTATCCTTTCATTCATTGATTCCTCAATCTCTTCATCATTTTCTTGTATGAACCTATAAACTGCAAAGAGATTATTTATAGGTAACTTAGCTGCTGTACCATACACTAACTCAAAAGGTGACTTGCCAATTGCTTTCTTTACTATTATCTGGTCAGCCCATAGTGCCATTTTTAACTTCAAAACCCATGTCCTTTTGTTCTTGCTTACCATTTTTTTGATGATTTTCATGAGGCTTTTGTTACTTGAATCTGCTTGACCATTTCCTTGTGGATGATATGGTGATGCATATGACAAATTAATCCCATACTTGTTGTAAAAATTAACAAATTCACCAGATCTGAAGCACATGGCATTGTTTGTGACCACTTTGACTGGTACTCCAAATCTAATAATAATGTGTTCCAGAATGAAATCCATCACCACCCTGCTTGTAGCTTTCTTAGTTGGAATGGCTTCAATCCATTTAGTAAAATAGTCAGTAGCAACCAAAATCCAACTATGTCCTCCACTTGATTTTTCTTAAATTTCCCCTATAAAGTCAATTTCCCACTGCCGAAATGGAGCTTCCACAGTTACAGTCCTAAGGGGTAATGCACCTTCATACTTGAGTTTTCTTGAAAACCTTTGGCAAGAATCACATCTTCTTACCAACTTTTGTGCATCTGAGAAAAGAGTTGGCCACCAATAGCCTGCTCTAAGAATTTTGTGAGCTGTTGTTTTGGCAGTGTAGTGTCCACCACACATTCCTTTGTGCATGTCATTTAAAATACCAGTAGCTTGATTTTCATCCACACATCTAAGTAAGACACAATTAGGATTCTTCCAATACAACTCACCCTGAAGAATTATGTACTTGATTGCATGTAGCTTCAAGGTCCTTTTCTGACTATCACTGAAATGGGAAGGACATTTCAAATTCTGCAAGTAATATACAATATCCTTGTACCATTCAGATTCTGACATATTAACAATTTCACTTTGAACCGCATTCACTTGGCATGCTTCCAGATTTGACTGTGTCATCATCTTAGCCAAACCTTGTCCCCTTACCAATTTTGTGATTTGTATTTCAATGTTGAACTCCTGTAATTTATTTATCCACCTACATCTTCTTCCTGTCACTTCTTGCTGAGTGAAAATATCCTTGATTGTTGCATTAGGCACATATGCAACTACCTGAGAGCCTACTAAATATGGCCTAAAGCTTTTGACTGCTTTAACCAATGCATATGGTTGCTTCTCCATGATATCATATTTTAACTCAGCTGCCTGCAATGACATGCTAAAGAAAGTAATAGGCTGTTCAAAACCCTCTTCATTTTTCTGTAATAAACATGCAGCAACAGTATGAAAATAAGAAAATGAGAACAATTGGAGTGGCTTAGAAAAATCAGGAGATTTTAACACAGGAGCCATCTTTATAGCTGCTTTGATATTCTGAAATGATTTAGTTGCCTCATTTCCCCATTTGATGGTTTCTCCCTTCTTCAGCATTTTAGAGATATCCTTTGTAATCTCTACAAAGTTGGGAATGCATCTTCTAACAAAATTTATCTGTCCAAAGAAGGACTGAATGCCTTTCATTGTTTTAGGCATTTGAATTCTATCAATTGTAGCAACCCTTTTAGGATCAATCCTAACTCCATCCTTGGAAATGATATGTCCCAATAGTTTTCCTTCCACTACCCCAAAAACACATTTCTTTGGGTTAAGTGAAATGTCATATTCTAATACCCTAATCAAAATTTGTTCTAGGTGCATACAATGTTGCTCCTCCTTTTTTGAATAAGTGGTTAGATCATCTTGATATACAACCAGAATTGAATCAATCAATCCTGCAAAAGTAACATCCATGGCCCTCTGAAATGTGGCACATGCATTTGTTAGTCCAAATGGCATTCTTACATATACATAGGTTCCCCATGGAGTGGTGAAGGCAGTTTTGTATTGTTCAGATTCTTTTACCTTCACCTGATTATTCCCTGAAAATTCATCTATCATGGATAGAAGCCTACAACCAGTCACCTTCTGCAGCATAGCCTCCATGTTAGGCAATGGATAATTATCTTTTAAAGAAGATACATTTAGATTTCTAAAGTCAACACAAAGTCTTATATCACCATTTTTCTTTTTGACTGGGACAAGGTTGGACAGCCAAGTTGAGTGTCTGATAGGCACAATTATTCCAGCCTCCCTAAGCTTCATAAGTTCTTGCTGCATTTTTGGAGCCAAAGTTGGGTTAATAGGTCGCTATTTTTGTCTGAATGGCTTAGCTCCAAGCTTCAAAGGAATCTCATGCTGGAATAAGTCCTCTCTATAAGCTTTCAGGTCCTCATATGACCAGGCAAAGACATGCTTATATTTTTTTAGTAATGCAATCAACATACTTCTGATGTGTGGCTTCAGCTGTTTGCCAATGTATACCCTTTTGGGGGCATAAGATGTCCCCAAGTTTATCTCCTCCAAATCATTCTTATTTGTAGGCGATGCCTTTGTAACAAACTAGTCTCTATTGTCAAATGCTCTCTCTAAAGCAACCAGCCCTCTAGGGATTTTATTTGTTTTGAGTTGAATTACCCCTTTCCCCAAAAGAGTTTCTTTACCATCCACAACCTATACAAAGTTTTGAAAATTAATCTCCTAGTTCTCATATTCATCTATGCAGTGAAGGAACCTTAACAGGTCTTTATCATCATCAAACACCTGCCAGCTGCATATATTTTCTGGTACTGCAAGTCTGATCTTAACTTCAACATTTGTAACATCAGACAAAGTGATATCATCTGGCCTTATGGCCACATTAGCTAAAAAATCTGCCATGACATTCTTTGACCTTTCTACCCAGTTTATTGAAAATGCATCAAACAATTCAATTGTATCCCATACAACATGCTTATATTGTTTTAACCTTTTATTTTTTGAAGCATACTTGTCCCTCACTTGGGAAACAATTAATTCTGAATCTCTATATACTTTTAGCATCTTAATACCATGCTTCAGAGCAACATTCAATCCTAGTAACAGAGCCTCATATTCTGCAATATTGTTTGTGCAAGCAAATTTCAACAGGAAAGAGAACTTCAGAAGTTTACCTGTTGGGGATAAAAATACAACTCTAGCACCAGAACCCTCCTTTGAGCAAGCTCCATCAAAATACATGGTCTAGAGACCCTGTTGTTCAAGTTCCTGAATGCAAATATCTTTATCCTTGTTTCCTTGATCATCTGAGAAAACTTTGAAATTCCCACAATCAGTATCCACAAAATAAATATGCTCATCTGGATCTTGATCTTCCACTGTTTCTGATAACCTTTCTTCTCTGACTAGTTTGACATCTTTGCCATTCATTAGCATCATGGCATATGATAGGTCTAGCTTCATACTTCCTCTAATCAATGCTGCCCATCTTCTTGACAACAACATACCATATTGTGGCTTTATATCAACCACTGTTATGTTCATTTTGTAAGTCTTTTATGGATATGCAGATAGCATAAAATTCACATCTTTCATGATTCCAATAACTGGCACCTCCCTAGCATCCATTGCATAGCATTTTCCACATGCCTTGTCTATTTAAATCAATCTAGCTTGTTGCATGATAGCCAAAGGCATAATATTTGTTGATGCTCCAGAATCAAGCATACAATTCCTGATTGTTTGTCCATTAATAACAAGGGAGATGTAAAATGGCTCGACCTATGAAGGACACTTTGTCGTTGTCACCCCCAGATAGACTTCAGGAACCTCATCCTCATCAACACACAAGGCCTGTTTCTTACCTTGAATTTCAACACTTTACTCGGCCTGACAAGCTACTTCTGAGATTAAGGACAATGCCTTATTCTTGAATTCTTCAACCTTCATCATCTCCATCAATGGAACATAGACCTTTACCTGGGACAGAACCTAAGTTATGTCAAAGGGAGCATAATTTTGTATAACAGTTGTAGCCTGACCTATGGTTTTACTCTTATCTTGAGCTGATCCAACCTTGATTTTAGTGGCCTTTTGACTGTCATCTATGACCTGAGAAATCTTGTTTTTATCCTCATCATTTTGGGGAGCTTTAATTTCTGATCTTTGGGAGTCATGACCTAATTTTTGCTTAGAAATTTTCTTATTACTGTTCCATTGCATCTTTTGTGGTTCAACCACTTTATGATTTTGCACTGGTTGGTTCACAAATGTGTTCTCTGGTTGACGTAGATCACTAACCTGAGCCCTACCTCTAAGGTTATAATTGATTTTGACCTGAGCCACTGCTGTAGCCATGAGAGCTCTAATCTCATCATCAGAAGGCCTTCTCAAGTTATTCAAAAAAATATGTGAGTCCTGAGCATTCACATAATTGTCTTCATCCTCATCACAGGGAAACTGCTGGCAGACCTGAGTCCCATAACTCACACTTTCGTCAGCATCACAAGAAGAGTATTCCCCTTTTGTGAACAACATATTGACATTATCATCCTCCATATAATGCGGTTCATTGCATTCATCACAGGCAACAACTTTATTATATAAAGATTGAGCAATCATACACTGCGACTGTGAGTGAGGCATTTGACATATTATGCACCATTGGGTGTCATCAGCAATATTAACAGCCTTCTTCAAAGGATTAGGAGTCTCTTTAACATTTTGAGCTCTTTGATTTGCATTGCTATTCAGGAGGATGGGTTTAGCATTATGCCAATTAGTGTTATACGGCATATCATGCAGTGATGGTCTCTTATCTTGTCTTTGGTAAACCTGCCTGTCAGGACCTAATCCCTTTTCATTTTTAGCAAGTATATAACTTAAGTCCTTAACAACAGTTGTCAATTTATCTAATTTATCCTCAGAAGAAGATGCATTACCTTGTGTACCTTGAGACTTATTTGGATTTTGTAAAATCTTCACATCATCCCTTTTGTTTGTTTTACTAATGCTTTCCTATTATTTTCAATATTTGTTGCAATCCTGAAAGCATCCCTAAGGCTAGTAGGTCCTTTATCCTTTAATCCATAAGTTGTCTTAGCATCAAAAGCATTTATGTACAACACCATGCACATTGGTTCATTAGGCCTCATATGAGGTGGTAATTTGTTCAACACTTTAGTGAACCTAGAATTAAAATCTACAACCTGCTCATTTGACCCTTTAGTGATACTGGTGAATTCATTTACAAAAAAGCTTGGGTCAGTCTTATTACGATACTGCTCCTTAAAAATCCTTTTGAAATCATCCCATGATGAGATACTCTAGTCAGGTAGACTTTTATACCATTCTCTAGCTTCATCAACCAAGGACTGCATAAATAATTTTATAAATACATCTTCATGCTCAACTTCAAAATTGTCCATAATATTCTGAAAAGCCTTCAAGTGGTCTTCAGCTGATATAACATTATTTCCTAAAAATCTTGGTATTTGAGGTCTTACATGTTTATCAATGGGGTTAGGGTAACCAGGAATACCATCAAAAACAAGCTGCCTGAATCTATCCAACTGCATCGACTGCATACCAAATTGGTTAGCATTGGCATTCCTATTTGCATTCTGATTTCTTACATTGTTCATTGGTATCCTAACATTATTTGCATTTTGTCTCTGATCATTCTGTTGATACTGGACTTCATTTCTTTGTTGGTTTCTCAGCGCATTTGCATTGTCAAGGATAGGAACTGAATCATGCTAAGCAATTTTCAAAGCTTGCACTTTTTGTTTCATGTAATCTCTAATCTTCACTGCCTACAAATATTCTAATTTAGCTCTTAGGCTCTTGATCTCTTCAGCTAATTGTTCATCTCTGGGCATAGAAGAGGATGGCCCCATTCCATTTTGGCCATCATCATCATCCCTTAGGGACTCAATTTCTTCAAATCTGTCTGAGTGATCTAAGAAAGGGCATTCTTAAACACCTCTGATCTCATTCTCAATCCACCACCCTATTGTCTCTCATACACATCTTGGATTTCAGTCTCTGTATTTGAAAAATAGGGTAGCTACTACTCTGAATATCTAGGATTATTTTGATTGTTATTGTGATTTCTGGGGCTGGGAGAACCATCTTGACTGGCTTGAACAGTCCCTTTTTTCCTATACATCATTTTTCTAGGCAATTCTTCAAACAAAGGATTATGCAGGTATCTTCTCCCTTGCATACAAATTTTTACTTTACCGGTTGGGAGATTTTGTTCGGAGTCGCCACCTACAACTAGGAATTAATTTTCACAAGGGTTCTTACACAAAGCATTCCCTAGTAGAGTCGCCAAATCTATTGGAGTTTTTTCCCAAATTGGATGCTTTTTCCTAGTTATCCCTACAAAGTAGCCATCATTGATCAATAGGATTCCCGGGCCAAGAGCCAACAGTACAAGAGATAGACTCTATAAATATCTCCTCTTCTTCTTTAGGCTCTGCAGAACCAAGTGGGGTATTCCCTATTCAAGATCTATAACTTATGCCTGTGAACTTACTTGGATGTTGATACAAAGCAGATAAATCCTCTCTTTTGCAGACCAAAACTGTCAAATAAGTTCAAAGGGGCTAGCTTTGGGCCTATGCTCAGTTGTAGATAGAGGATTTTGGTCCTAACACTACTTCTAATATCCTAAAGGTTTGTATTTGAAGTTTGAGTTTGTTTTGTATTTGGATGCAAGACTGGGACTTTGGGTTGTAACCTCAATACAAGACCAGACTAGTGCCTATCTAGGGCTCGGAGTCAATAGACATATATATGTGAATGTTTACCATAGACTTAAAACAATAATCAGATTTCAAGGGGTTTGTTGCAATGTCTGCCTTACAGACACTACCCAAGACTAAGTATTCAGTTATTTCTTCTTACAGACATCCTCACTGCAATATATTCTTCCTAACACTTAACCTAAAACATTTAATCCACTCCTTGAGCAGAAGTAAAAGATCAAGCATTCAACATAGCAAACCCATATTCTAGAATCTCAAACACCCCTTGGCTGTTTAGATTTAGAAGAAGAACACATTCAACTTGGAGACAAATAACAAAATACATGCAATGAAGCATTACTCATTTAAATCAACATGAAACTGATGAATTCTATGCATAAAACATTTAACATACAACTCAAACTCACAAGGCACCAAAACAGAGCCACCAGCAGAATTGTATCTTATTACAACACCAAAAGTTTGCCAAATCTTCAACCACCAAACGAGTAACATAGTTTGTATTTTATAGCAAGACTGTGTACTCAGCAATAATTACAAGGCATTTCAAAAATTCTGCTAGATACACCGCACCATTAGAATGACGCCCAAAATATTCAATGCAGCAGGGGGGACAAAGAGGGAAAAGCAGGTAGAATTAGGAATAGCACCGCCGCTAGAAGATTTTCTTCATCAAATTTGGTGGTTGGCCAATCAATAATGCCCATACCTTTCTACAAATAGCCATTAATGGCATACCAACCCATGGCCTCTGGAAACGCAGCTAATTGCGTACTTCTAAAGTTTTCCCGCTCAAAAAATAGCTGTAGAAACAAAGGAAATCCATCGCTGAAAAAACTTTGAAACAAAACCGTCAATTTCCCCCATCACTGAAATCCACAGCCTTAAAATACTTTGAAAAGTCACTAGCCAATGAAATTGTGCCACGTAGGCACCTTGTGCTTCTATCACTGACTTTTCCACCAACTACTTTGCCCTCAAAATCCTTATATATGCAGCTAAAAATGAGATTGTATATACATACAATCTTTTGCAGACAAGGCGGACTCCAAGATGTTATGAAACAAATTTGAACTTGCACTCAGGTCTGGACCTTGTATGTATCTCCCTTTACACATCAGCATATACAACACACTTTTAATACAAGCCACAGACTTCAAACTATGATGAAGCCTATCACAATCGCTTTGAAGTCCAACTTGTATCCTAACCTTTTGCATCTTCACTTTGTATATTGCACATACAAACGCAATATACATTCTGCGGACCCCAACCATTATCCGCCATAGTACACTTTCCTTTTCACGTCTGGGTTGCATGTTCTCCCCTTGTATATGACCAATGTATGTTGCATATACAATACAAACATATAAGCAGATTATACATACGAACAACGGACTTCAACTTTTATTAACCAGAATGCATGCTCATTTTAGATCCAACTTGTATCTTTGGAATGCATGTTCCCTTGTATGTGCGAACATACAATTGCACTTGCATATGCATCCGGTGGGCCCCATCTTTTGTATATCAGCCCTAAACACTTTTCACTTTGCATATAGCGAATGTATATTGCATATACATTCCGCTTTGTATGTGAGGCAGACCCCACCAAATGTATCTCCTACTTTAAATGTTGCCGAATATACAAGACCCCTTGTATCTTTTTTCAATGTATATATGCATCAGCCATCGAGCAAACTTTGGAGTTGACTGCCGATGATCCTGTCTTGTCAATGACCCTTTGTTACTGTAGCAAATGCATGTCAGGTTTCTTTGTATATTTTTCATTGTATAAATCCAATGTATGTTGGACATACATTCACTCTTGTATCTGTTTCCCTTGTATATTTTCTTGTGTGCACCCAATGTATCTGGCCATTGTATGTCTAAACATACAACACAAATATACATGCAAACCTTTTCATACAAGTAGGGAATATTCCTGAAATCTGTGACAGATTCCTTAATGCATATATATAAACCCGATATGCATTTAAAATGCATACAAATTGATTTTCTCACTTTTTGAAGGCTGACTTGAACAATTTGGGCTCGCCATTGTACATTTGGACTTGTACATACAAACGGCCATGCCCATACAATTGTTTTTTTCATTTTTCAACTGAGAAGGCCAAAAGACTTAGAATTTTTTCTGGTTGTTGATGAAAGAGTCTGCAGATTTTCTAGTTTGAAACTCTAACCCTAGGTAAGCATACACAAAAGGTATTGAAAATCCATCAAGGTTTTATGAATATGAAGAAGATGATCAGAATGATGTTTTCGTCCAAGAAGTTCAAACCCCTTCTAAAATTTAGATCAAGACTGATCTGGAGAATCAAGAAGAAGAGATAAGTTTGAATGAACTTGTTTAAGAAACAAAAGTGCAAGAAATTCCCAAAACTCCCAGGTATGTAAAACTGAATCACTCTGAAGATTAGATCACATGTGATAAAAGTAAAGGTGTTCAAATAAGAAGAAAGATTGCTCAAGACTCAAAAAAGTATTGTCTGATTTCAAAGAGTGGACCAAAAACAGTGAGTGAAGCATACAATGATGAAAGATGGGCTAAAGCAATGAAGGAAGAGCTGATGCAAATTGAGAAAAATCACACTTGGGAACTTGTTCCCAGACCTAGAATTAAAAATGTTATTGGAACCAAATGTGTCTTCTGGAATAAACTGAATGAAGATGGTGAAATAGTCAGAAACAAAGCTAGATTGGTCTGCAAGAGTTATTCCCAAGTAGAAGGAGTTGATTTTGAAGAGACTTTTGCTTCGGTGGCAAAAATTGAAGCAGTCAGATTATTTCTTGCCTTTGCTGCCTTCAAAGATTTCAAAGTATATCAGATGGATGTTAAGTCTGGCTTCCTGAATAGTGACTTGGAAGAAGAAGTATACATTGAGCAACCGGATGGATTTCAATTGTCTGATCATGGTGATATTGTCTGCAAGTTGAAGAAAGCACTGTATGGAGTTAAACAAGCCCCAAGAGCCTAAGTATGAAAGACTAGATAAACATCTTTTAAAAATTGGTTTCAACAAAGGTACTATTGACAGTAATTTGTACTTCAAAATTGATCATGAAAATATCTTGATTGTTGAAGTATTTGTTGATGATATCATTTTTGGAGGAAGAGATAGTATGTGCAAAACTTTTGCAAATCAAATGAAAAGTGAATTTGAGATGTCCATGTTTGGGGAAATAAATTTCTTCTTGGGTCTACAAATCATTCAAACAAAGAAAGGAATCTTCATTTCACAGACCAAATATGTGAAAGAATTGTTGAAGAAATTCAGGATGGAAGACTCAAAACCAATGAATACTCCGATGGTAACCAGATGTAAACTGAGCAAAGATGATGACTCTCCTAAGGCTGATTAGAAAAAATACAGGTCAATGATTGGAGGACTATTGTATCTTACTCAAACTAGACTTGACATTATGAATGCTATTGGTCTTGTTGCTAGATTCCAAGCTGATCCTAGAGAATCTCATGTCATGGCAATCAAGAGGATTCTTAGATATCTAAAAGGAACAATTGAGTATGGTTTATGGTATCCTAGAGATCATGATTTCTCTCTTCATGCATATACAGATGCAGATTGGGCAAGGGATGTGGATGACCGGAAGAGTACCAGTGGTGGAGCATTCTTTTTAGGGAAAAGATTGGTTTCTTGGCTAAGCAAGAAACAAGAGGCAATATCTCTGTCCACTGCAGAAGAAGAATTTATTGCAGAAGCAGGTAGTTTCACTCAAGTATTGTGGATGAAGCAAATGCTAAGAGACATTAGTGTGGAGTATGAGGAACCTATCACAATCTTCTGTGATAATTCAAGTGCAATAAATATATCAAAAAATCCAGTGTTGCACTCAAAGACAAAACACATATCCATCAAGTTTCACTTTTTGAGAGAGCAAGTGAACAAAAATGAAGTCAGATTGGAGTTTGTGCCCTCCAAAGATTAGATTGCAAATATTTTTACTAAACCTCTACCTAAGGATTGCTTTGAGTATATCAGGGAGAAGTTGGGGGTTATTACCCCTCTGGTTCTAAATTAAGGTGCACTGATGTGCATCAATTCGGTGGATCTCACAGTGATATCTCATGGTCCAGATTAATGATAGGAAGCTGCTACTCAGGCAGAGAAGTCTGTATGATTCTGAGTGATGCAAGTATGTGCCCTTTGCCATTAATGTCAAAGGGGGATAGAAGACATGTGAAAAACACAAAGTGGTTGTTGATCAAAGGGGGGGTAGTAAAGGAAGAGAAGACATGTAAATGGTTGTTGTTGATAGGGGGAGTTATGTTAGTCAGTGAGGAGAAGTTCTTGTCTTGATGGTTAAAATAGTTTTTCACATCATATGTTGCCATCAATGACAAGGGGAGATTGTTGCAAGTATGGGCCTAACTGGTGTTGTCATTGATGTCAACATACTCTTGTTGCATTGATGTCAAGGATTGGATGAGTTGTATGCTGAGGAGATTGAGAAAATTAGTCCTATCAAGAATAGAGAAGAACATTGAAGATAGTGAAGTAAAGATCCCAGGTAATATGAAGATCAGATGCTGCGCATCAAAGGGTTTATAGATATGTGTCTAAAGGTGATCTAGTAAAGATTTGAGAGGTCCGCATGAAGATTTGAAGAAGTTATGGCCACACGAGTAAAACCAGTTCTGGTAGAAGTTTAGAGGTGACAGAGTGACACGAATAGGTTCGGTGAGATCCAGAAATGCAATATCTTGTTCTGTGAATTTGGTGGAGTGTTTAGGATGTCAATGTGAATTGACAACTCAATTGGTTCATGGTCTGGAGGTCCACAAGCATCTATCCCAATATGACAGTGATGACAGACTGTGTTCTTGAGATTCTGGATGAAGGAGAGAATGATTTCAGTAAGCAAAAGTAGTGTGGATGTTCTTGGTGATTCAGGAAAGCTTGTGGGGGCCTCTGGATTGTTTCTAATTCATGTTGGTGGTCCGCATTAAAGATTGAGCTCGTAATTAAAGAATTACTTCCAGATGATGATGTTCTTCCTAAACTTGGCCGATCGAATAAGTTACACATCTTGCGGATAATCTTGAAGATGTTCTACGAAGCATGGTGTGTTCCTCAAAGAAGATTGAAGTCCCAGATCTATGTGGCTGACCGTGTGGTGATTTGGATGAAGTCTTTTGCAATTAGTCAAGTTGTATTTGTTTATTTTCTCTATAAAGCATGCCGACTTTGTTGATTATCCCAAAGTCGATGTCTTGTATAAATAAGAGTTTTGAAGTCATTTTAAAGGGAACTTGGTGAGGATGAGAGAGTGGTAGAGAGGAGAAGAGTGAAAGGCAGAGCAAAAGTGTTGGACTTAAATAAAACTGACTCAAGCATGGTGAAGATGCTATTCTTCAGTTCAAGTATGTAATATTCATCATTCTGTAGACAATGTGTCTCCTATAGGCAGTGGGCCTCTTGTGAGTAGTGTGCTTGGGTAGTGAGCCCTAATTGGCATGTGCCATCTTGTTCTTCTTATTGTTTTAACAAAGGATACAATCTTGGGTTAGTCACCCTGTGGTTTTCCCTTAACTAGGTTTTCCACGTTAAAATCTTTGTGTCATATGTGTTAATGTGTTTCTACTCTTGAATTATTGCATTGTGTTTTCATGATTGATTTATTATTCTGCTACTGAATTACAAGAAGGATTTAAGTGGTTAATCAAAGGAAAGTTTTGGGACAACTGATTCATCCCCCCTCTCAGTTGTCACTCTTGAAACTAACACACAAGACTACACATTCCCCCACAAGTGCTCTCACACATGTGTGAGAGCATAGGGGAATGTGAGCACACAAAGGAAGCTTTTTATGAATGGGGAGGTGACACTTGTCACCTCCTCACTCATCTAAGATACACTCTTCCCTAGAAGTGCTCTCACACATGTGTGAGAGCATGGGAAAGAGGTTCACACATGGGAGAAGCTTCTAAAACATGAGAAGCAAGGGTAACCTTACCCAAGTGGGTGAGGTTGGGGTTAAGTGGGATGGTGACCTTCCAACCACCCTCACACTTCCCAAACTCGTCACTTGACCTTAGGGTCAAGTTTGGGCTACCACACAAGGTCTAAATCAAGTTTAAATAGGCTAGAAATGGTCCTATGTCCTAGGGTCAAAATTTGACCATAAGGAACCCTTAGAAACACATAAAATCACATAAAAGTGGCTTCAGACATTTAGCAATTTAAATTAGTGCAAACCCAACATTACATTTTTACAACACTTTAAGAGATAAATAAAAAAAGTAAGAACTATACAAAAGGTCATAAATCAATTACAACAATTATCAACATTCTCAATTAGATGTGACCTTAGTCCTACTTATGACTAGATCGGTTGAACAAAGGATAACACATGGTCATTGTCCGACCTCCGAATTTCCATGGGTATGGAAAAATAACCTACACACTTCCAAGCACACATCAATAGTACATGATATAATAGTTGAAGCAAATGAAAGCATGCATCTCACACACATGATCGCAATATACAACATCCAGATAATCCATGCTAAAATAATGTCTCTCAAAACATCCATTACTCATAAGTAGAATTCAGGATCACATAATAAGGAGCTAACATCAATCTCGATATCTAAACACATATCGATAGCATCAAATGACATCTAGCATATAATAACATATCATCAACAAGGAAATCTAACATGTCATCTAAAAAACCATAATGCATAATCCATCTATCTAATCTAGTAAGAGATAAGGTTACAAGGTCCAAGTGCAGGATCAATAGTCCCGAAAATACACAAGGCTAAAATAAATCCATCGAAAGAGTACCATAAGAAAAATAAACTTGGTGAGGTAAAAGTTGGCCTCACATCCTCCCCCCTAAGACTATACTTCCTCCTGGAAGTCAGCAAAGAGGTGGGGATAGAGTGCCCTCAAACTAGCTGCGTCCTCCCATGAAGCTGAGACCTCATCATAACGGTCTCGCTGAACTCTGACATGGTCTAGCTCTCAGCCTCGAAGGCCCAACATTTGATGAGCCAAGATGTGGATTGGGTCCAAAGCCAGTGGTCTGTCCGATTCTACTTGTAAGGCATCCCAGTCCAAAACATGTGACATGTCAAAAATATAATGTCTCAATATAGAAATGTGAAACACATTATGGATGTGTGACAGACTAGGTGGTAAGGCAAGACAGTAAGCTATGGGTCCTATCCGCTCCAAGATCTCAAAAGGTCTAACAAAATGAGGTGCGAGCTTAGAGCCCTTGCCATAATGGATTAGACTCTTATCTGGCTGCACTCTCAAGAATACCTTGTCACCCATGAAGAAGTTTCGATCTAATCTCTTGTCATCAGTATACTACTTCTGGTGATTCTATGCTTCCTATAATCTCTACTTGATCAAAGTGACCTGCTGCTCCATATCCTACAGTAACTCTGGTCCAATAGCCACTCTATCCTCTATATGATCCCAACTCAAGGAAGTCCTGCACGACCTGCCATACAAGGCCTGATAGGGAGGCATACCCAACAAGCTGTGATGCCCATTATTGTAGGTAAAATCCACTAGATACAAGTAGTCCTCCCATCTAGATTGGTGATCCATAACATACATGTGAAGCATGTCCTCTAACACCTGATTCACCCTCTTAGTCGACCCATCTATCTCAGGATGATATGCTAAACTAAAGTTGAGCTGAGTACCCAATGCATGCTGTAAAGCCCTCTAAAAGGCTGAAGTGAACACTGAATCTCTGTCAGATATGATATGATAGGGTACACCATGAAGTCTCACTATGTCATTCAATAAAACCCTCACTATTGTTGGTGCATTGTACATCGTGCGTACAGGGGAAAAGTGGGCTACCTTGGTTAACTTGTCAACTATCACCATGATGGCATCATGGTGGTGAGCTGACAATAGTAGACCAATAATGAAATCCATGGAAATGGTATCCCATTTCCACTCTAGTATCTCGTGCAGGTAAAGTAAACTTTCTAGATGCTGATGCTTGACCTTCACCCTCTGGGACTCAAGCCAACGTCCAACAAACTTTGCAATATCTCACCTCATACCTACCCAATGGTACAACTGCCTCAAATCTATATGCATCTTCTTCACCCCTGGATGTGCTGCATAAGGTGCTCTATGAGCCTCTGATAAAACCAATGATCTAAGATCACCTACAAGGGGAACATAGATGCACCGACGATGTCGAATAAGATCATCTGCCTTAAGAGTATACCCTGCAAACTTGCCCAAAAGGGTGTTGCAAGTATGGGCCTAACCAGTGTTGTCATTGATGTCAACATATGCCTATTGCATTAATGATAAGGATTGGATGAGTTGTGTGCTGAGGATATTGAGAAAATTAGTCTCAATTAGGAATAGCGAAGAACAGTGATGACAGTAAGGTAAAAGTTCAAGATAGGATGAGGATAAGAGGATATGGTTTAAAGGGTTTGTAGATATGTGTCTTAAGGTGGTCCAGTAGAGATTTTAGAGGTCGGCATGAAGTTTTGAAGAAGTTGTGGCCACTCAAGTAAAACTGGTTCCGACAGGTGTTCAAAGGTAACAGAGTGACACAGACAGGTCCGGTGAGATCCAGAAATGCATTATCCTATTCTATGGATTTAAGGGAGTGTTTAAGAAGTCCTTGTGATGTGTCAAATTGATTGGTTCATGGTTTGAAGTTCAAAAGCATCTATTTCTTTGTGTTAGTGATGACAGACTGTGTTCTTGAGGTTCCAGATGAAGGAGTGAAGGATTTTTGTAAGTAGATGAAGTGCAAATGTTCTTGGTGATTCATGCAAGCTTGCGGAGGTCTTTGGATCATGTCCAGTTCGTGTTGGTGGTCCACATTGAAGTTGGAGTTCACAATTGAAGAATAACTTCCGGTTGATGGTGTTCTTTCTGAGACTGGCCGACCAGATGAGTTACACTCCTGCGGATGTTCTTGCTGATGTTTGCTGACTTAGATGATTATTCCTAAGTTGATGCCTTGCATAAATAAGGGATTGTGAAGTCATTTCAATGTTGTCCTTGTGGAGATGAGAGTGTGGTAGCGAGGAGGAGAGCGAAAGGTAGAGCATAAATATTGGGCTTAAATGGAACTGATTCAAGCATGGTGAAGATGCTATTTTTCTAGTTCAAGTAGGTGATACTTATTTTTCCGTAGACAATGTGTCTCTTGTAGGCAGTGGGCCTCTTGTGAGCAGTGTGCTTGAGCAGTGAGCCCTAATTGGCATGTGCCATTTTGTTCTTTCTATTCTTCTAATAGAGAATACAATCTTGGGTTAATCACCCCGTGGTTTTTCCCTTAACCAGGTTTTCCACATCAAAATCTTAGTGTCTTATGTGTTAATGTGTTTTTGCTCTTAATTCAATGCATTGTGCTTTCATGATTAAGTTATTAACAAGCTGCTAAGTTACAAAGCAGATTTAAGTGTTTAATTTGAAGAAAGTTTTGGACAACTAATTCACTGCCCCTCTCAGTTGTCTGTCCTGAATCTAACAATTAGTATCAGAGCTAAGTTCCTCTAAAAGAGCTTAATTGCTTGAGGAGATCCAGGATGTCATCCTACAAGAAGGATAGTCCAAAGTTTGATGGAACAAATTTTAATCTTTGGAAAAGTTGCATGACATGTCACTTGAAATGTATGGGAATACAGTACTGGAACATGGCTTCAACGAAGTATACTCCTCCACAGGGTGGCCTGAAATCCCCAGCTGAAATCACAGATGCTGAAAATAATCTGCGGACTATAGAAGCTCTTCTAAGCGTGTTATCCAATTCAGAGATTTCAAATGTTGTTGAACTACCAACTACTTTTGAGATTTGGGAAAAAATGGAACTTTTGCATGAAGGAGACAAGTATGTCAAATGCGTAAGGTTACAAAGTCTGAAAAGAAAATTTAAAAATCTGAAGATGAGAGAAGATGAAAATATCACTACTTTTATGCCAAGAGTAAATGAGCTTGTTTGTGGAATTAGAAATGCTGGTGGAGTCTTGGATGAAAATGAGATTGTTGGCAAAATTCTCAGATCCCTTCCTGCTTCTTATAAGATCAAGGTTGCTGCCATTGAAGAATTCAGAGCCCATTCAACTGTCACAAGAGATGAATTAGCTGGTAAATTGACTGCATTTGAAATGACCAAGTTTGGAGATGCCCCTCCTAAAACTGAATCTGCATTCAAAGCCAGTGCCTCTGTAAAAGGTAAACAAAGGTTTGATCCGGGAGAGAACTCTTCAAGGAAACTATCATGGTATGAAAAGGCAAGAAAAGACCTAGAAGAAGAAGAAGCAGAAACTGCTCAACTTGAAGCTCTTATTGCAAAAAGACTGCCAAGAGGATCTGGTAAGTATGAAGGAAAATTACCTTTTAAGTGTTTTAATTGCAATAAGATTGGTCATTTTGCCTCAAGATGTTCGGAAAGATTTTCAAGGCCTAAACCTAACAAATCAAGGTTCTAAAAGAATTGCTACTATGTCCATGAAGATGATGATGATGAAGGAGTAACAGATAATGAATCGGAATTAGGAAACAAATCCAGAAGTGATTGGGTGTTTATTGCCATCAAGGAAGAAGATCCAATGCCCTTTGAATCTGTCAATCATAAAGTTATAGAAAGAGCTCTGGCTGCACAAGTTGAAGAAAAGGATGACTGGGTTATTGACAGTGGATACTCTCACCATATGATAGGTGATAAAAGTAAGTTCATAGATCTGGAAAGGTATGAAGGAGGAGTGGTAAAGTTTGGTGATAATTCTACTGGTAGAATCAGAGGAAGAAGAACTATTTCTTTTGATGGAAGGAACAAAACTGGTAATGTTCTGTATGTTGAAGGATTGAAGCACAATCTTCTCAGTGTTGGACAGTTGGTGGACAAAGGCTATGATCTTTGATTCAAGAATGGAAAATACAAAATATTTGAAAGTTCTGGAACATAGATTGCACCCGGTACTCAAACTAAAGGTAATATCTTCCACTTGGTTGGTACTGGCAAATGTTGCTTAATTGTTCAAGTTGACTAGAGTTGGTTGTGGCATAGGAGAATGTGTCATGTGAATTTTGATAATATCATCAAGATAAGCAATACTCAGGCTGTAAGAGATCTTCCAAAATTGGTGAAACCTATAAACAATTTGTGCAAAGAATGTCAGTTGGGAAAACAAAGCAGAGTCTCATTTAAAAGCAAGGAATAATCTTCTACCAGATTATTGGACTTAGTTCATACTGATCTTTGTGGTCCGGCAAAAATCAGAAGTGTGCAAGGTGATAGATACTTCATGTTACTAATTGAAGACTATTCCCGGATGATGTGGGGAACCTTTCTGAAAGAGAAATTAGAAGCTCTTGAGAAATTCAAAATATTCAAGGTTATGGTAGAGAATGAAATTGGATTAAAATTGAAATGTCTGAGGTCTGATAGAGGTGGAGAATTCACATTCGATGAGTTCATAGATTTTTGTGAGAAACATGGAATAAAGAGATAGTTGTCTGCTCCTAGGACTCCATAGCAGAATGGAGTAGTTAAGAGAAAGAAATGGACCATCCAGGAAGCATCTAGGACCATGATGATGAAAGTAAATGTTCCTCAGATCTATTGGAGAGAAGTTGTCAGCACTGCAGTCTATACTCTCAATCAAGTTCAAATTAGAAGCAATACCGGTAAGACTCCTTATGAACTTTGGTTTGGCATCACTCCTACTATGAGGTATTTCAAAGTCTTTGGTAGCAAGTGTTACATTAAAAGAGATGAAGATCTAGGTAAGTTTGATGCTAGAAGTGATGAAGGAATATTCTTGGGATACTCTACTTAAAGTAAAGCCTACCAGTGTTATAACAAGAGATTGAGGAAGAATATAGAAAGTACAAATGTGAAGGTTGATGAAGGAATTGAAAAACCCTCAAGGTTTTATTAGTATGATGAAGATGATTAGAATGGTGCTCTAACTCAAGGAGTCCAAGTCCCTTCTGAAATTTAGATTCAAACTGATCTGGTGAATCAGGAAGAAGAGTTGAGTTTCAATGAGCCTGATCAAGAATTAGAAGTGCAAGAAACTCCTAAAGTTCCTAGGTATGTAAGACTGAACCACTCTAAAGATCAGATCATTGGTGACAAAAGCAAAGGTGTACAAACTAGAAGGAGAATTACTCAAGATTCAGATAAGTATTGTTTGATTTCAAAGATTGAACCTAAGTAAATGAAGCTTGCAATGATGAAAATTGGACTAAAGCAATGGAAGAAGAACTGACGCAAATTGAGAAAAATCACACCTGGGATCTTGTTCCTAGACCTAGAAACAAGAATATGATTGGAACAAAATGGGTCTTTCGAAAAAAACTAAATGAAGTTGGTGAAGTAATTAGAAATAAAGCTAGATTGGTCTGCAAGGGCTATTCTCAAATAGAAGGAGTTGATTTTGAAGAAACTTTTGCTCCGGTGGCAAGAATTGAAGCAGTCAGACTATTTCTTGCTTTTGCTACTTTCAAGGATTTCAAAGTATATCAGATGGATGTCAAGTCTGCCTTCCTAAATGGTCACTTGGAAGAAGAAGTGTACATTGAACAACCGGATGGATTTCAATTGTCTAATCATAGTGATATGGTCTGCAAGTTGAAGAAAGCATTGTATGGATTGAAGCAAGCTCCAAGAGCCTGGTATGAAAGATTGGATAAGCATCTTTTGAAGATTGGTTTCAACAAAGGTACTACTGATAGTAACGTATATTTCAAAATTGATCATGAAAACATCTTGATTGTTGAAGTGTTTGTTGATGATATCATTTTTGGAGGAAGAGATAGTATGTGTAAAACTTTTGCAAATCAAATGAAAAGTGAATTTGAGATGTCCATGCTTGGTGAAATGAATTTCTTCTTGGGTTTGCAAATCACTCAAACAAAGAAAGGAATTTTCATTTCTCAGACCAAATATGTGAAAGAATTATTGAAGAAATTTGGGATGGAAGATTCAAAGCCAATGAATACTCCCATGGCAACTAGATGTAAGTTGAGCAAAGATGATGACTCTCCCAATGATGATCAGAAAAAGTATAGGTCAATGATTGGAGGATTGTTGTATCTCACTCAAACTAGACCAGACATTATCTAGGCTATTGGTCTTGTTGCTAGATTCCAAGCTGATCCTAGAGAATCTCATGTCATGGCAATCAAGAGAATTTTTAGATATCTAAAAGGGACAGTTGAGTATGGATTGTGGCATCCTAGAGATCACGATTTCTCTCTTCATGCATATACAGATGCGGATTGGGTAGGAGATGTGGATGACCAAAAGAGTACCCGTGGTGGAGCATTCTTTTTGGGGAAGAGATTGGTTTCTTGGCTGAGCAAGAAATAAGAGGCAATATCTCTGTCCACTACAGAAGCAAAATATATTGCAGCAGCAGGTAGTTGCACTCAAGTTTTGTGGATGAAGCAGATGCTAAGAGACATTAGAGTGGAGTATAAGGAGCCTATCACAATTTTCTGTGATAATTCAAGTGCAATAAACATATCTAAGAATCTGGTGTTGCATTCAAAGACTAAACATATATCCATCAAGTTTCACTTTTTGAGAGAGCAAGTGAACAAAAATAAAGTCAGATTGGAGTTTGTGCCTTCCAAGGATCAGATTTGTAGACATCTTTACTAAACCTCTACCTAAGGACTCTTTTGAGTATCTCAGGGAGAAGTTAGGGGTTATTGCCCCTCCAGTGATGAACTAAGGTGCACTAATGTGCATTAGTCCTGTTGGTGCCTGAATTCACTGTCAATTAATTTAGTAATTTTCATGCAGGCACCATCCCAAAATATCCAAAAGGTTCTAAGTTTGGCACCCCTTCAGTACTTTTCAGCATCTGCATCTCATTTCTTGAGGAGGGGTCTTCGTCTTTTCTCCATCGGCATGGGTTTGTTTTTGTGTCTTCGACATTTCGGTTTGAACTTGAACGCTTTTTTCTCTAAGTTCAGTGGTTCAGCGGTTCAGGGTTCAATTTTCTTCTAACGGGTCGCATTATGCATTTGCCTTGCGCAAATATTGCATCGTTGAACCTCCTGCTTGAACCTTTTTGTTTTGGTTCAAGGTTCAATGGTTCAAAGCTTTGTTGCCTATGGAGTATTATTTTTGATGTTTGAACCATCGCGTTGAACCCTCGTGTTGAACCCTTTTGGTTCGGGGTTCAACGGTTCAAGGCTTTATATTTTTGGTCTTATCGGAGTGATTAGCTCCATCGGCGAAAGATTTCTTGAGTGCTCCGATTGTTTTGGTCTGGCTGATGGATGTCCATCGGCGTGTGTTTGGCTATCGGTGAAGCAAATTTTTGGGCCGCCGATGTAAGGAGTTTGCCGATGGGGAATGCCATCAGAGTAAGATTGCATATCGGGCTAGCAGTTGGAGGGTCCGCCGATGGGTCTTCTCTGGCCGATGTGGAAGTCAGAGGCTTGCAGAGGTGTCATCAGTGAGATGATTGAGATCGGCGAGAGGTTTTTGGGGCAAGTCGATGGTGTAGATTTGGCCGATGAGCTTTTGGCGAAGGGTCGTGTGTCGAGCGCGGCAAAATGCTCGACACCTATTATGCATGCAGCTATATTTATAAAGTGCTAGTGTGGTCTCGACATATTCCCCTGTGTAGTTTGAGCCTACGAAGAGGGCATTTTGGCGGGAAACTTCCATTTGAATGCAGCGATAGTTTTCTCGATGGCCGCGGGTGGTTGAGGCCTTTAATGGCGACGGTGCAGAGGTATGGGCAATGGTACACATGATCATGTCGCCTGATTTTTGAGTGAAGACTCCTAGATGGCGGCACAGGGCTCGAGGCTTCTCTTGTCTGTTGCTGCAATAACTTATGAGCGTCATTCCTTTGTGGAGTCTGTATTTGGCAGATTTTTTATTTTTGACCATGTAATTAATTGCTGCGGGTACACTTTCTGGCCAATATAGGCAGACTGTGTTACCATTTTTGATGTTGTTGAAAACTGGACATTTTGGCTCTGTAATAAGATACAACTGGTTTTGGTTGCTCTATGCAGCAAAACTTGCGAGTTTATGTATCTCCTGTTGTACGTTTGTGCATGAATCCACTGATTTCATGGTCAATTTTATATGAATAATGCTATGTTTGCATGTGTTATGCTGATTCTGTCTCCAGTTTTGCATGTATCTTTCTTCTGAGTCCAGGCATTCAAGGAATGTCTGAGATTCTAGAACATAGAATTCCTGTGTTGAATGTTTAATCTTTTAACTTCTGATCAAGGGGTAGATTAAACTATTTTTAGATTGAATATTGGGAAGGGTATACTCCAATAGGGATGCCATAAGTATAGACAGCTTAACACTCTGTATTGGGAGATATCTATAAGGCAGATATCATGTATATCCCCCTGAAATCCAGTTTTAGTTGTTCATGCTGATCATTCATAGGTGTATGTCTACTGACTCCAAGCCCCGGATAGGCACCAATCTAGCTCTATGTTGAGGTTATATACCATGTCCAGCTTTGCATCCAAAAATCAAATCAAACCATTTCATCCTTCCACCTGTTAGTTGTAGGAGTAGGATTAGGATCCCTGCATGCTCTCATACCCAACCAGACATCATGTCCAAGAATGTTACCAACCTTGTGATTTGTTACACAAATCTTGGTCCATACATGAGAGTATTCTGCATGTTGCTGTCAAGTTAAATCCTTCTGTCATTGAGCTAGTCAAGGTTATACTTTTATCAAATAGGGACACCCCCCTTGGTACAGTAGAACCAGAAGTGAAGGGGAGGAGCTCACGCAACCTCCTGTATTCAGTTGGCTGAATCTGCCTGTGCATTAGAACTGGCAAACCCTAATGCTGATTCAGAAGCAAAAACCAACAAAAATGGCGACTCTGCTGGGGATGGTGATTTGAAAATTTTTAATTTTGTCCTCCCTGGTGAAATATCTGTGTGCCCATCCGAGTCACCAACAAAAATGGTGACTCAGCTGGGGAGTCTTTCATGTGAATAATGATGCTCTGCTGGTGGTATGAACTCAGAAAAATATGTGTTGAGCTTTCAGCTGCTGTAAATTTTGTCCTCTCTAGAGAGGTGGCGACTCTGCAAAAGATCTAAATGCACATGAAAAGTTGATGTGTGTTGTGACAAAAATGTGCTGTTCAGACTTCAGCATCTGTATGAGAAAAGGTACCTTGTTCCTTCCCCTTTATATTTGTTGTTTTACTGCATAAGTTAGATGCCAGGGGAAGCCTTAGGTCTTAGGCAGACAAAGGATGTCTAAGAGTAAAATTTTTATGAATCCAAGTATGAATTATCCCATACTCAGCGGTGAAATGTTGGATAAAAGAATAGAAGAGATAAGAAATAGGTTGATATTCTTAGAGGCTGAGCAGGCCCAGTTAAAAAACAATAACCCTGTTGTGTCTGCCAGTCAGAAAGCTAAACCTCCTGCCACCCCTTTTGATCCTTTGTATGACCAATTAGATTTGTCATGGGTTGACTATAAGTAGAAACTATGCCTGCTAGGATATACTGTCAGATGCCCAGATTTAGTGGTCACAGTGTATGTGATGGGAATGCACATATCCAAAATTTTCATGAGTTCATGGGAAAGCATTCATTCAGAGATGAGGATATGTGGATGAGGTTTTTTGTTAGGTCCTTTGATGCAAAAGCAAAAGACTGGTATTTGAGCTTTTCAAAAAGATCCTTTGCCTGTTGGGATGAGCTTACTGACTGTTTCAAAGAAGAATTTGCAAAAGAACCGGCTGATCTTGTTGCAGAATTGATGAAAATCAGAAAACAAGATGAAGAGCCATGTGTTGTTTTCAGTCATAGGTTTGCAGTAGCCCTTTCACAGATCCCAGAAGTCTTCAGACCTGATATTTCAGCCTGTGTTGGCATATTCTTTGAGGCTTTTGAGGAGGGCTCTAGTGCATTACTGAGGGATTTCAAGGTGACAAGTATGCAGATGGCATACAAGTTCGTAGAAAATATAGAAAAAATCAGAAATGAGCACTTGTTGAAACCCCTGTCCATAGGCTTTGGTGTGAAAAATAGTTGTGAAGCTGCAAATGACCAAATAATTAAAGCATCATGTATAGATAAAAATGAAAATGAAAGCATAGAGGTTGAGACTGTTGTATCTAAACATAATGCTAACAATACAGCTCAACTAGATTGTTCACCAGTTGAGGATGCCAATGAAGGAACTAATGAAGACTCCCATTGCAATGATGATGTAGCTAGCCATGAAAACCACAATGAGGTTGTGGACAGTAATGAGCAACTTTTGGAATGGACCTGTGGAGACAATTGTGAGTATTGTACTCAAGACAGAGAAGGTATAAGCAAACAGAAAAATAGTCCCATGTGTGACCCATTGCCTACCTTTCAAACACATGGAGATCATGAAGAGCAGTAAGAAATTGAAATAAGTGCTAGTGCAGAGCATGATTGTTTTTCATTCGATGGCTGTTTTGCTTATGACACACAGGCTGATACTCCACCACAAAGTGAATCCATTGGTGATGAAAATGCGTGCTCTACTGCCTATGAACCAATGGCATACTACGATGAAACTGACGCACCTGGGTCACCCATTTATGACACATGTGATGATGAGGATCTGTCTGAGTATGGTGAGGATCTAGACATTGTTTTTGACTTGGATTCTATTTCTCATCCTGATGAAAGAGGAAACAACATACATCAGGTAAGTGATTGTAAAGATGTGCCAGATTGTAAAAAGATGCCAGAGCCTGATCTTTTCCAGTTTGGTGCTGCTATTGGTTGTGTGCATGATGTGCACAATTGTGAATTTGAAAGCTTTTCTTTTGAGAGGCTAGCGTATAAAGAGAGCCCTGTTTTTCCTAGTTGTGTGGTGGACTTCGAGTGCTTTCAATTTTCAGTCCAGCTAGGAGATCATTTTGCAATGCATAGTGATGATAACCTATGTTCTATGCCATTTGAGTATGCATTGCTTGATACATTCTGCATCCATTTATTGCCTGATGCTGAGGGTTGTTTGCATAAGGGTGACAGTGACAAACTGAATCAGAAGGTTGAACATGCAAATGACCAAGGTAGCTTATGGTCAGATCATGGTAGCACTCTCAGGCTTGACCCAGTGTATGCAGATGAGAACAAGGTGTTTGACAAGGGGAAATATTGGTTTTCCTTTTCTTGGTGGCCTTAGGCCATCAAGTTTGATTGGTGATGCAGATCATGGTAACTTCATGACTCTATGCCCAATGGATAAGGCACTGGTCTGCATCCCGGAGATCTGGGGTTCTCGTTGCAGTCTTGCACCTGCAAATCCCCAATCAGAGCCACTGTTGGTGCCTGAATTCACTGTCAGTTAATTTAGCAATTTTCATGCAGGCACCATCCCAAAATATCCAAAAGGTTCTAAGTTTTGGCACCCCTTCAGTACTTTTCAGCATCTGCATCTCATTTCTTGAGGAGGGGTCTTCGTCTTTTCTCCATCGGCATGGGTTCGTTTTTGTGTCTTCGACATTTCAGTTTGAACTTGAACCCTTTTTCTCCAAGTTCAGTGGTTCAGTGGTTCAGGGTTCAATTTTCTTCTAACGGGTCACATTATGCATTTGCCTTGTGCAAATATTGCATCGTTGAACCTCTCGCTTGAACCTTTTTGTTTTGGTTCAAGGTTCAATGGTTCGAAGCTTTGTTGCCTATGGAGTATTATTTTTGATGTTTGAACCATCGCGTTGAACCCTCATGTTGAACCCTTTTGGTTCGGGGTTCAACGGTTCAAGGCTTTATGTTTTTGGTCTTATCGGAGTGATTGGCTTCATCGGTGAAAGATTTCTTGAGTGCTCCGATTGTTTTGGTCTGGCCGATGGATGTCCATCGGCATGTGTTTGGCTATCGGCGAAGCAAATTTTTGGGCCGCCGATGTAAGGAGTTTGCCCCATGGGGAATGCCATCGGAGTAAGATTGCATATCGGGCTAGCAGTTGGAGGGTCCGCCGATGGGTCTTCTCTGGCTGATGTGGAAGTCAGAGGCTTACGGAGGTGTCGTCGGTGAGACGATTGAGATCAGCGAGAGGTTTTTGGGGCAAGCCGATGGTGTAGATTTGGCCGATGGGCTTTTGGCAAAGGGTCGTGTGTCGAGCGTGGCAAAACGCTTGACACCTATTATGCATGTAGCTATGTTTATAAAGTGCTAGTGTGGTCTCGGCACCATGCATGTGGGATTATTTCCCTATGTAGTTTGAGCCTGCGAAGAGGGCGTTTTGGCGGGAAACTTCCATTTGAACGCAGCGATAGTTTTCTCGATGGCCGCGGGTGGTTGAGGCCTTTAATGGCGACGGTGCAGAGGTATGGGCAATGGTACACATGATCATGTTGCCTGATTTTTGAGTGAAGACTCCCAGATGGCGGCACAGGGCTCGAGGCTTCTCTTGTCTATTGCTGCAATAACTTCTGAGCGCCATTCCTTTGTGGAGTCTATATCTGGCAGATTTTTGATTTTTGACCATGTAATTAATTACTGCAGGTACACTTTCTGGCCAATATAGGCAGACTGTGTTACCATTTTTGACGTTGTTGAAAATTGGACATTTTGGCTCTGTAATAAGATACAATTGGTTTTGGTTGCTCTGTACAGCAAAACTTGCGAGTTTATGTATCTCCTGTTGTACGTTTGTGCATGAATCCATTGATTTCATGGTCAATTTTATATGAATAATGCTATGTTTGCATGTGTTATGCTGATTCTGTCTCCAGTTTTGCATGTATCTTTCTTCTGAGTCCAGGCATTCAAGGAATGTCTGATATTCTAGAACATAGAATTCCTGTGTTGAATGTTTAATCTTTTAACTTCTACTCAAGGGGTAGATTAAACTATTTTCAGATTGAATATTGGTAAGGGTATACTGCAATAGGGATGCCATAAGTATAGACAGCTTAACACTCTATATTGGGAGATATCTATAAGGCAGATATCATGTATATCCCCCTAAAATCTAGTTTTAGTTGTTCATGCTGATCATTCACAGGTGTATGTCTACCGACTCCAAGCCCTGGATAAGCACCAATCTAGCTTTGTGTTGAGGTTATATACCATGTCCAGCTTTGCATCCAAAAAATCAAATCAAACCATTTCATCCTTCCACCTGTTAGTTGTAGGAGTAGGATTAGGATCCCTGCATGCTCTCATACCCAACCAGACATCATGTCCAAGAATGTTGCCAACCTTGTGATTTGTTACACAAATCTTGGTCCATACATGAGAGTATTCTGCATGTTGCTGTCAAGTTAAATCCTTCTGTCATTGAGCTAGTCAAGGTTATACTTTTATCAAATAGGGACACCCCCCTTGGTGCGGCAGAACCAGAAGTGAAGGGGAGGAGCTCACGCAACTCCTATATTTAGTTGGCTGAATCTGCCTGTGCATTAGAATTGGCAAACCCTAATGCTGATTCAGAAGCAAAAACCAACAAGTCCGGTGGATATCACAGTCATATCTTATGGTCCGGATTGATGATGGGAAGTTGCTACTCAGGGGGAGCAGCTGGTATGACTCTGAAGTAGTGGAATTGCAAGTATGTGCCCTTTTCCATTGATGTCAAAGGGGGAGAGAAGACATGTGAAAAACAAGTAGTTTCTGATCAAAGGGGGAGTAGTAAAGGAGAGAAGACATGTGAATGGTTGTTGCTGACAGGGGGAGTTGTGACAGTAAGGAGAAGTTCTTGTCTTGATGGTTAAAACAGTTTTTCACACCATATGTTGCCATCAATGACAAAGGGGGAGATTGTTGCAAGTATGGGCCTAAATGGTGTTGTCATTGATGTCAACATATTCCTATTGCATTAATGATAAGGATTGGATGAGTTGTATGCTAAGGATATTGAGAAAATTAGTCTCAATTAGGAACAGTGAAGAACAGTGATGATAGTAAGGTAAAAGTTCAAGATAGGATGAGGATCAGAGGATGCAGTTTAAAGGGTTTGTAGATATGTGTCTTAAAGTGGTCCAGTAGAGATTTCAGAGGTCTGCATGAAGTTTTGAAGAAGTTGTGGCCGCTCAAGTAAAATCAGTTCCAATAGGTGTTCAGAGGTAACAGAGTGACACAGACAAGTCCGGTGAGATCCAGAAATGCATTATCCTATTCTACAGATTTGAGGGAGTGTTTAGGAAGTCCTTGTGATGTGTCAAATCAATTGGTTCATCGTTTGAAGGTTTGCAAGCATCTATTTCTTTGTGTCAGTGATGACAGACTGTGTTCTTGAGGTTCTAGATGAAGGAGTGAAGGATTTCTGTAAGCAGATGAAGTGCGGATGTTCTTGGTGATTCATGCAAGCTTGTGAAGGTATTTGGATCGTGTCCAATTCATGTTGGTGGTCTACATTGAAGTTGGAGTTCACAATTGAAGAATAACTTTTGGTTGATGGTGTTCTTCCTGAGATTGGCCAACCGAATGAGTTACACTCCCGCAGATGTTCTTGCTGATGTTTACCAACTTAGATGATTATTCTTAAGTTGATGCCTTGTATAAATAAGGGATTGTGAAGTCATTCCAATGTTGTCCTTGTGGAGATGAGAGTGTGGTAGGGAGGAGGAGAGCGAAAGGTAGAGCAGAAATATTGGGCTTAAATGGAACTGATTCAAGCATGGTGAAGATGCTATTTTTCCAGTTCAAGTAGGTGATACTTATTTTTCTGTAGACAGTGTGTCTCTTGTAGGCAGTGGACCTCTTGTGAGTAGTGTGCTTGAGCAGTAAGCCCTAATTAGCATGTGCCATTTTGTTCTTTCTATTCTTCTAATAGAGAATACAATCTTGGGTTAATCACCCCGTGGTTTTCCCTTAACCGGGTTTTCCATGTCAAAATCTTGGTGTCTTATGTGTTAATGTGTTTCTGCTCTTAATTCAATGCATTGTGCTTTCATGATTAAGTTATTAACAAGCTGCTAAGTTACAAAGTGGATTTAAGTATTTAATTTGAAGAAATTTTTAGACAACTGATTCACTCCCCCTCTAAGTTGTCGGTCCTGAATCTAACAAAGGGCCCTCTGTGACTGTAACTCCTGCTGAACCTCAAGAAACCACTCATCCTCTGGTAGATGCTGCAAAATATGCCCTCTCAAGTCAACACTCAAGGTCAAGGTTAGGATCTCGTGGCACCTCTGACTTAAGACATCAGTGACCATGTTCTCCTTCCCTTTGATGTAGTGCACATCAAAGTCATACTCACATAAAAATCCATTCAACGCGGTAGACGGGCGTTTAGATTCAGCTGCGTGAAGATATACTGAAGACTATGATGATCAAAGTGTAACTCAAAGTGACATCCTAAGAGGAAGTGTCTCCATCAAATGAGAGCATGAACTACCACTGCTAACTCTAAATCATGTGTCAAGTAGTTCATCTCATGGCTCTTGAGCTTTCGCGACTCGTACGCGATCACTCGACCATCTTGCATCAACACTGCTCCCAAACGCTCTAATGATGCATCTATACAAACCATAAAGTTTGCTGCTAGATCTAGTACTACTAAGATAGGAACGCTAGTGAGACACTCCTTGAGGACCCCAAAGGCCCTCCCGCACTGCTCAGTCCACAAGAAACTCTTCCCTTTCTACTGAAGGGAAGTGATGGGGTGCACTATCTGAGAGAAGCCCTCAACAAATCTATGGTAATAACCTGCTAGCCCCATGAAGCTCTGAACCTATGTGACACTAGTAGGTGCTAGCCATTCCCTGATAGCTCTAATCTTTGATGGATCTAAGGAGATACCATCACTAGATAGAATGTGACCCAAATACTACACCTCTGATCTAAAGAAGGCACACTTCTCTAGGTTACCATAAAGCTGCTACTCTCTCAAATACTATAGTACCTGGTGAAGGTGCTCCTCATGCTCCTCCTCAGTCTGTGATTAAATCAATATGTTGTCAAGGAATATAATCATGAATTGATCAAGGTATGTGCGAAACACTCCATTCATGAGACTCATGAATACTGCAGAGCATTCGTCAAACTGAAGGGCACCACGGTGAACTCATAGTGACCATAACGAGTCTGAAATGCAGTCTTATGGATATCCACCTCTGTGATGTGTAATTGGTGTTATCTTGACTTCAGGTCAATCTTAGAGAACACCCTAGCTCCCTGCATTTGGTCAAACAAGTCATCGATCCTAGGCAAAGGATAACGGTTCTTCACCATCACCTTATTCAACTGCCTATAATCCATGCATAGCCGAAGAGACCCATCCTTCTTCTTCATGAAGATGACTAGTGCGCCCCATGAAGAGACACTAGGTTAGATATGCCCCTTCGCTAGCAACTCCTCTAGCTGAAGCTTAAGCTCAGTAAGCTCATGCGTGGTCATCCTGTAAGGTGTACAAGACACTGGCTTGGCACCTGGTACAAGGTCTATATGAAAATCAACCTCTCTGTGAGGTGGCATCCCTGGAAGCTTGGGAGGAAACGCATCAGTGAACTCCCTAAGGATGGGGTGACCATCAAGCATAGCCTCAGGCTCATCTTCTGATCTGTCACTAACTCTGATTGTGAACAACTGACAACCCTTCTACATACAATGCTTAATCTATTTAGCAGATATCATGTGAACTACTGTGGGCTTCTGAACAGCCACTATCTCTGCTACTATGTCGTGATCATTAAGGCAACCTATCACCTTTCGGTGATAATCTAGCTTGGCTCTATGAGCCGCAAGCCAATCCATGCCTAGCACCACACCGTAAGACCCTAAGGGTATAACCCTAAGATCCACAACTGTCATGAAGACACCAAGTGTAATCTCACAGTCTCTAACCATTGCATCTATGACCATTTTGGCCCCTGTAGCTATCTCAACCTCCCACCTAACGTCCTACCTAGAGGCCATTAGCCTGCAATGCTCCACTAACGATGGAGAAATAAAGGAGTTTGTGGCTCCTGAGTCAAACAATAAAATAATGGGTATACCCCCAATAGTACTTGGGGTCTCTATGATAGAGGCCTGAAAGTCAGCCTGGCGGTTATCAACCACTGCAAAGACTCGATGAGATCGGTCCACATCTCCAACTGTAGCCTCAGAACCACTATCTCGCTAACCTCCAGCCGTGAAACCCTATGGGCACTCTCTAGCCAAGTGACGAACACCATCACAAACATAGCAAGGTTCCTGCATCTAAACCTATGCTGATTGGGTCCTACTGGACTGCTACACTCCAGGTCAAACTGTACTGCCCTGGGATCCTCTAAAGAACTGTTGAGATCTAGTTGGCCCTACAGCTGGTGCCTGCTGACGCTGGTTTCTCCGTGGACTCTATGACTGCCATCCTTTATTAGGACCACCCTGTCCCCTCTGCTATGGTCATGACCTTTGTTAATACTGCTGCTGCTGCTATGGAGGCCTAGGTGGTAGAGATGTTGATCTAAATTCACCCTAATTAGGAGGTTGGGGTTTGCGAAACCCCTGATCCTGCTGATGACTATGGTCTTAAAACTGCAGACGTGACCCCTGGCCCCATCCATGCACCTCCTCTACAATGAGCACCTTCTCGACGGCCTCGCTCATAGTCCGTGGGTCTGCCATGCAAATCGGTCCTGTCCCCTCTGTTGTGGTCATGACCTTTGTTAATACTGTTGCTGCTGCTGTGGAGGCCTAGGTGGTAGAGATGCTGATCTAAATTCACCCTGATTAGGAGGTTGGGGTTTGCGAAACCCCTGATCCTGCTGATGACTATGGTCCTAAAACTGCAGACATGACCCCTGGCCCCATCCATGCACCTCCTCTACAATGAGCACCTTCTCGACGGCCTCGCTCATAGTCTGTGGGTCTACCATGCAAATCGGTCCTGCAATGTGAGGGTTCAATCCTCTGATGAAACAACTCACAAGGAACTTCTCATCCTGAATATACTCTACATAATGGGATAGCTCCACAAATTTGTACTCATACTGTGCAATTGTGGAACCTCTCTGTTGCAAATCGTGGAACTCATCAATACGGTGCTGCCTATAATTGATGTAGGGACTTCCAGAGGTCATAACTTTTGACTTGGATGTGGGTTTTCTACGAAATTTTACAGGTGGATGCGTTATGAGGTGGCCAGTGGTTTCCCAACCCACCCTAGTTGGTTGGACCTCATCTTGGCACTTTTTTGGGGCTTGAAACTTTCATTTTGGCCCTCAAAATGGCAATTTAGTGTTTTTTTCTAGTTTTTTAAAAGTTGTTTTTTTTTAATAACTCGAAACTCATGTTTCAAATTTAGAAGATTAGTTGGCTTTTCATCCTACCTTAGTTTTGGGAAACTTTTGGGAAAAAATAGGATTTTCTAGATATGATTGTAAAATTACCTAAAATGGCAAAAATCTGACAATTGTCAAAATCTGCCAAAAAAGGTAATTTTTTGATTTTTTTGTTTTTCTTGGATATAAGAGAGTTTTCTCTCATTGTAGCGACAGAGTTGGTGAATAGAAGTTTTTTTTAGTGTTCCAAATCTTTGGCTCTCACACATGATTAATGGCACAATTTTAATGACTGTATGTTGTTGGCTACATCAATAATGCTCTGATAGGTAATGCGTATTATAGCGCTCTAGAAAAGTGTTCCACGAAAGAGTATCTAAAGAAAGATGATGTTTGTGTTCCTCTATGCACCACCATGTTGCTACCGCATCTCGTAAAAGATGTACTACTACTCGTGCCTTTGTGTTGCTCCCATAAGGATGCAACACAAAGCACCGGTCAAGGCTGATCAGCCAAGCCTCAGCCTCATCTCCCTCTAAAGTACCCACAAAAGTAGGCGGATTAAGCCTAAGCAAATCCTAGATTGGGTCTCCGCAGTCTTGGTGACCTTGAACGAGTGCATCCACCTCGTCTCGTGGCCCATAAATAAAAGGATTGGGTGGAATATGCTCTACCCCAATCCCTACCTCACACTCCTCATGGCACGGTGGACTCCTGCTGTGCTCCCAATGAGCTGATGTGCCATCCTCAGCTATAGTGGATGGAATTTCTACGTGCAGTTGGTCCACAACCGGAGGCAATCGTGTTAGCACTGCCTGAAGAACCTAAAGGATCTAGGGACCTAGGTTAGGTGGAGGTGGCAGATCTTGATTAGGGTTCTCAGGTGGTGGATCAGCTCCCAAGATGACTCCTCTAGACCCACTGGAGCGTGGGTGCCCTCTCCTAGATCTAGATGGCATCCTACATGGAAAAGGTGTCTAAAATTAAAACAAAATTAACATAAATGCAGAATAAAGTAATGTGCCCTCAATGCCCAGTGTTTAAACATGGGCTTTGATACCAAATGTCATGCCCACATTCGTCATGTAGTTATGACACAATAACAACATGTCATGTCCACATTTTCCATGTGGTCATGACATGAATTACCAAAAATTTTCCCACATGACTCTACAAACCTCCTCACATGCAACATGCATACTCAGTGACACACGCACACAATGTAGTTGTTTCAACAACTAATGTCATGTGCATCGCCCGAAGGTGGGGAAGGTCAATCTCAACGGGATGATGCGACACACACTTCACCATCCCTATGAAATGTAAGCCACTAAGGGGGTGTATCTCGCAAGGAGTGACACTAGGTGGGTTAGATTCTTCTTTGGATTCTAACCCTAAAGTCACTAGAATGAAGTGAGTTGATTATGATAAAAATTAAAATCTAACCTTAGGTCCACTATAGACCTAAAGATCTAAACATTTAAATAATATAATAACAAAATTTGACTTATACAATAATCTAACATTTATTGCAAAAAGGAATAAATTAATCGAACTAATAATAACCATTTAACTCAATTAAATCTATATAAATTTTGGTAGCGCAACGGTTCAAAATGGACAACATAATGCCATCTCATCAACTATAGGAGGAATGCAAAATAAAATTAAAATAAAATCTACATTTTAACCCCTAAAAAAATAAATAATTAAAACGCATATATATAAAGTCTAATTTCCCTCTCCCAAAGCTATAAACTAAATTTAACTTAAATACTTAAATCCACACTATAGTTTCCTTTCCAACATGATAATAAAATTTAAAAACAATTAAAGGAGCAAAGGGGATTGATTATTTCTTGCCACATAAATGAATATTTAAATCTCAAATAAATAAATTGAACACAAAAGGAAATAACTCATTTATAAAAATAGGGAAATTAAATACACCCACATGCATATAAGGGAAAAATCATCCTCATCAACTATGGGAGAAAAAAATTTTAAATTAAATAAAAAGTAAAACTTTTACTATAGCCCTTTTTAAAATTTTAAAACAAAATTAACTACCTTTAAATAAAATTCACTAATTACTTTTCAAAAAAATTTAAAACGATATTAAATAAATTAACTGAACTAAAGTGCATTAATATTCCAATGGTAATAAATTAAAAAGAAATAAGTACAATTATTAAGTTCAGTAGTATCCACTTTAAAACATACAAATCAACTATAGCACTTGAATATGATAGATTAAAAAGAATTAAATACATCACCTCCTATGGTTTAAATGATAAATCCCACCACTTACTAAGCAAGATAAAAAAAAAGTAAATAAGTGGTTAAAATTTAAAACAAACTCCCTAATACTTAGGACAACACAAAGACCTAGAAAAAAACTTATAAAAGCAAGTTAAAACCCAATTGTTTTCACAAGTTTAATTTTTTGGTTTTATTGGTTTGTGCAGGTTGCAAGTTGAGGAGTGGAAAAATCCCTTCCCCAAAAGGGAAGGCATTTTCCCAAAAAAAAGTTTTCCAACAAATATTATTTTATTACCCTATGTTTTCTATTTTCATTCTCTGTAGGTTTAGAAATTGTTTTCTAACATTCTTTTGATTTTCTAACTCTATTTTCTTTTTGTCTCCATTTGTGTATCACAGGATTTAAAGTAAAACAAATCTGCTATTTGCTAAAAATAAGTTTACTAGAAAGCTTAAGTTTTGATTTTTTTTCTAAGTTTTCCCATATGGTTAAAACTCTCTGGTTATTACAGAGAGACATTATTTTTTTGATAGAGGTAAAAAAATGGATAACTACCTACTTGTATTTATATATATACATTGATCTAAAATACACAGAGAAATAGGGCAACTGAAACTTACATAGCAATACAAAATTAGCTACAGTTATAAATATGATATACTCTAGTTATATATATATATATATATATATATATATATATATATATATATATATATATATATATATGCTTCAACATCAAGTAACTGAAACTTACATAGCAATACAAAATTAGCCATAGTTATAAATATGATATACTCTAGTTATACAACACCCCAAAACCCCCCACAGCATAGATACTGAGTAGGGAAATCGCGGGTGCAGGGGTCGTTTGGCCCCTGCGTCCCACTCTTTTTTTTTTTTTTTAAAATTTAAAACTTGAAACCCTAGCTCGATGGGAATACATTCGATGCATTTCAATGACTAAGAAATATATATTTTTTACTACTGCTTAATGTTGATTATTTCTTAATGTTATATATATATAAACACTGGTTATTTTTATTTATTGACCGTGTAAAACCAGTGAGCTCATAAAATAAAACAGAGCTAATTATTTCTATAATATATATATATATATATATATCTATTTATATATAGACCGTATATCTATACATATAGATATTTTTATATATGTATTTTTTAGAATTAACTAAAATACAAAGATAAAATATAACAAAATAGGTATTAAAATGTACACTAACACAAGTAGTTCAAACCATAGGTAATCTTAGAATATTATTTTCATTTTCTTTCACAAATAAGCATGAGGCTATATATATATATTTTAAACAACAAGATAGTAAAGTTTCTAATTTCATCAAGAGGCCTATAACACATCTTCTTTCTTCATTGTTTTCACAAACCAATAAGATAACAATAATGAGAGAGGGAGAGAGATATTTTACTTCCAACATTGAAAAATAGGAATCTTAATAACTCTTTTATTTATGATAACAACCAATATTTACAAAGAAGCCAAGGTAGCTACAACCCTCATGAGTTCAACTCTCAAAAAGCACAAAACTACTATTACAACCCAAAATAGGGATGAGGCATCTCTATGCTCTCATTACACAAACTACAACAAACATTGAACTCCATGTTTCCTTTTCAAATCCAAACTCCTCTATAGCCACCAAATGAACCTACAAACACACATAAACAAGGTAGCCATACCCATGGGAAGCTCACCTCCCAACCTAGGCCTAAAATAGGCCACCCCCAAGCTAGGAGATCTTACAACCAACCAAGGTTCAAACCATAACAATGCAACACTCATATAAAACACAACAACACCCAAACCAAGGCAAACACAAAACTAATCCATCTTAAAATGGATTTAAAGAGGGTGAGAGAGTGGACTCACTCTACTCAAGGAGACCCACACTCTTAGCACATTTTAAATCACTTGGCCTCTTGCCATATTTCCCATATCACAAAAACAATGCACTATTGCCATAAACCCAAAACTTCTCCAAACTCCAAAATAAGGCCCTTGGCCATAAAATAAACACCATAACCAAGAGGGGAACCAAGGAGGTTCTTATCCTCTCTCACCCAATACTAAGGTGAACTCTCTCATGAGGAGAGTCACCCAAACAACCCATAAACCCAACAACACATAAATACTCAAATAACATAACACATCAGAATCATAAAACTCTTTCCAAAGTATTACAACCAAAGCAAAAGGGTTAGAAACTTGAAGAATACCTCAAGGGCTTCAAGAATAGAGTAAGTTTTGGTGAAGAGCTTCCACAAGTTCTCCCAAAATCTCCAAGTCCTTCACTCTCCCAACACAAGTGTAAAATTCCCAAAAAGAAATGAACAAAAGAACCCTCCTCTCATCAAAATGAGAGATAAATAGAAGAGGCTCACAAACCCTAATGGATGAGAAGGCGACTCTTATCACCTTCTCCTCCATCCACATAACCCTCTCTCAACCCCACATGAATGTGGTGGTGACACTTGTCACCACCCCATTCCACAAGACTACACATTCCCCCACAAGTGCTCTCACACATGTGTGAGAGAATAGGGGAATGTGAGCACACAAAGGAAGCTTCTTATGAATGGGGAGGTGACACTTGTCACCTCCTCACTCATCTAAGCTACACTCTTCCCCACAAGTGATCTCATACATGTGTGAGAGCATGGGAAAGAGGTTCACGCATGGGAGAAGTTTCTAAAGCATGAGAAGCAAGGGTAACCTTACCCAAGTGGGTGAGGATGGGGTTAAGTGGGATGGTGACCTTCCAACCACCCTCACACTTCCCAAACTCGTCACTTGACCTTAGGGTCTAGTTTGGGTTACCACACAAGGTCCAAATCAAGTTTAAATAGGCTAGAAATGGTCCTAGGCCCTAGGGGTATGACCTAGGGTCAAAATTTGACCATAAGGAACCCTTAGAAACACATAAAATCACATAAAAGTGGCTTCAACCATTTAGAACTTTAAATTAGTGTAAACCCAACAGTACACTTGTACAACACTTTAAGAGATAAATAAAAAAAGTAAGAACTATACAAAAGGTCATAAATCAATTACAAAAATTATCAACATTCTCAATCACAAGTGACCTTAGTCCTACATAAGACTAGATCGACTGAATAGGGGATAACACATGGTTGTTGTCCGACCTCCGAATTTCCATGGGTATGGAAAAATAACCTACACACTTCCAAGCATGCATCAATAGTACATGATATAATAGCTGAAGCAAATGAAAGCATGCATCTCACACACATGATCGCAATATACAACATCTAGATAATCCATGATAAAATAATTTCTCTCAAAACATCCATTGCTCATAAGTAGAATTCAGGATCACATAATAAGGAGGTAACATCAGTCTCGATATCTAAACACATATTGATAGCATCAAATGAAATCTAGCATATAATAACATATCATTGAAACAAGGAAATCTAACATGTCATCTAAACAACCATAATGCATAATCCATCAATCTAATCCAGTAAGAGATAAGGTAACAAGGTCCAAGTGCAGGATCAATAGTCCCCAAAATACACAAGGCTAAAACAAATCCATTGAAAGAGTACCATAAACAAAATAAATCCGGTGAGGTAAAAGTAGGCCTCACATCAACAACCTAAGTAAGATTAACAAATGTGTAGAAAAAATACATAAACCTAGATAAAAGAAAATAAAAACCCATACTAACAAACATATGTAATACTTTATTTGAAAAAAATATAAGCTTGTTCTACACTTCATTTTTGTAGATATTGTAAAAAGAATTAAAAATTTTCAATTATTTTTATGGAAGTTAAGGGATGTGGATTCTTAGTTTTGTTGGATGTGTCCACATCAAAGATTCATAAAAAATATTAAATAAAAATATGAAAAAATATTTCACATACAACATGCTCTTAAATAACATTCCATAGATGGGTTTTGAAAAACACTTAATAAAACTAAAAAAGAGGGGTGCATGTGTTACACCCTATTATATTTCATTGATAAAAAAATATACCACCTTGGTGTGCACTTGGTGTTTAAACCTTTTAATCTAGACAATTTAAAAAAGCATGTAGTAGCTTAGAAATTAGACTTTGAACACTACATTTATTATTATCAAATCTTCAAAATTTGAGCACAAACATCTCAAGTTATTTGTTGAAGTTTAGGTTTTGCTAAAATTTAGAAAAAAAGTGGCCAATTAAGACCTCCTTTTATCTATTTCCATGCAATTACCCCATTCATTGATTTTAATTTTGGGAATCTAAAATTATTACCATGGGCAACACAATTAAATGTTTATTATACAATTAAATTTCCTTAGAAATATTATATTCCTTAGAATTTGTTACTATTTATCATGAGAAGTATTTAAAAAATAGAGAATTAGATTAGATTTTACTAATGACAGAGGTTAAATAAACCAACAAGATTGATAACGACAAGTTTCAAACAGTCAAAAATTGATGACAACAAGTTAAAAATAGTTCCAAGGCTCTATCTTTTGCAAGTGATCTGGAGTTTTTGTAGTTCTTTCAACCTTCCTCTATTGTTACAATGGTGCATACACAGAAAATGAGTAAACCAATGACAAATACCACGTTTTTCTTGAACATAGGTAACAATACATATAAAATACAATCTGCACCAGTTCGGATATTAGTAGAGTGCTAAGGAAACACGAAAAACATTTCAAACTATTATCTTCCTTGGTAAAAATGTAAACATACTGGAGTTTGGGAACAAAGTCCAACTCATTTCTCCTTTACAAGGTTTCAGTCATGAAATGTAAAATTTTGCATTCTTCTAAAGACTATAATTACTGAATCAATACCCATACGATGTCCTTTCACCTTCTTGAAGGCTTAAGTTTCCTTAAACCATCACCAAGGGTCTTCTATAGTTTAGGAAAGAAGAGTCTTATCTTCTAAAAATCCACAAACTTATCAAATCAATGGATACTGATGAATTCTACTGTTTGGAACTGATTGTTCCACTTTATCTCCCTTTTTCTTTTGTCCTGTAGTTTTTCTCCTCTTGTCATCAATTGAATTCATACCCCCTTTGATGCTCTCCTCGAAACAAAGGTATGTAACTGTTTCTCTTTTTTTGTTCTTCTATTCAACAATCAAAGCTGGCCATCATTATATCTGCACTCTTTTTTTTTTTTGTTCTTTTCCAATCTTCAATCATCTTTGATGAACTAAGCACACTCTCCAACTATCTAAGCTATTCCCCAAAGTCTTTAAACTATGACTATAATCTAAAAACTATTCTTTCACATTGGTAAACCCTCATTAAGGGCATTGCACATGTTGAAGAGGATGAACTTTAATCTTCTAATGTAACCACAAACATTTGATTCCAACATAATATAGAAGATTATAGTTTGGAGGAACAGTTCGGCCATCGTTGGGGTCTATTGGTGACTACTGCTGGTTCAGGTTTCAGACATTCATCTGCAAGCCCTTTCTTAAAAAACCCATAAAATTTCTAAGTCTAGCGGCCTTCACATTTTTGCATGTATCTTTGTATATGCATTGCTGTTTGTATGTCCATTTGAATGTGCAAGTGCAGATGTACATTGGTGAGCCCAAAAGATATGTCAAATCAGCTTCAAAAAAATAAAAAAATGGTTGTATGCATCTTTGTATGCATATCAGGCTTGTATGTGCAATTCCAGGTGTGCAAATGTCTTTGTATATCGTAGATTCCTAGAATATTCTGTGCTTGTATGTAAAGGGTTTGCATGTATATTTTGTTTGTATGTTCGAACATACAAGGCGAAAGATACAAAAGCCTGATGCATATACAAAGTAATATACAACGCGCAGATACAAAGAAATATACAAGGCAGATATGCAAGGTCAATATACAATGGAAAAGATGCAAGGGTCTTATACATTCGCCACATGCAAGGAAAGATCAATTGGTACACATACAAGGCAATGTACAAGGGCGGGCACAAAGGTGAATGTATATCAGATATACAAAGAGGAAACATGCAAAGGGCACATACAAAGACAAGATACATGCAAGGAAAAATCCAAAGCATGGGGCCCACCAATTGCATGCAAAGGCGATTGTATGTTTGCACATGCAATCGAACATACAAGGGAATATGCAATCCTGAGATGCAAAGCCCGGACCTGAAATGGATATACATTCTGGTTGATAAAGATAGAGGTCCGGATTGTATGTATGTTTTGTTTGTATATCCGCGTTGTATGTTTGTGATATACAAGGCAAAGATACAAGGAAGAAGACATACAACCCGGACGCGAAAGGGAAAGTTTGTTGTGGCGGATAAAGATTTGGAGTCCGTGGGTTGTATGTTGCACATTGTATGTGCGATATACAATGAGAGATGCAAAGATGCCGATACAACGCCGGATTCCAAATTTGTTCCAATCTGGCCGATATATGCAATGTATCCCGCAGTTGTATGTATATTGCAATTGTAAATGCAATATACAAGGAAATATGTACAAGGGGAAGATACAAGCCGGACCCGAATGCAATTTCAAATTGATTCATGGTAATTTGGGGTCCCACCTTGTATATGTTACAATTGTATGTATATGCAGTTGTATATACAGGGATTTGAATGTGCAAGTAGTTGTATGTAAATGCTTTTGCATATACAAAGGTGAAAATGGCAAAATGGGCAGAAAGGTAAAGCATATGTTTGTGCTGCAAAAAGTCAGCGATGGAAAAAGGGCACCTATGTGGTGCGATCTCATTGGCCAGTGACTTTTCAAAGCAATTTGGAGCCGCAGATCTCAGAGGGAAGAAGAAATCAATGGCCATCATTCAAAATCTTCAGAGTAGGAGTAATTTTTCTGTGTGTTCGTGGCTGCATCATTTCAAGGGGAAAGAAACTTCAGAGGCGTGAACCATTGTTGAGGCCGCGGGTTGGTAGGCCATTTATGGCGGGTTTGCAAGAGGTATGGGTCTGAAGAGACAAGCCAACTACCATATTCAAGGGAAAAAATCTTCAGGCGACTGCACGACTGCCGATCTCACCTGCTCTTTCCTCTTCTTCTCACAGCTTCATTGAATATTTTGGACACCATTTTTTGGTGTGTTATATCTGGTGAAATTCTGAAGTGACCTGTACCTTGATTGCTGGGTACACATTCTTGATATATAGGAGAACTATGTTACTCATTTTTGGTTGTTGAAGACTTGGGCATTTTTTGGAGAAAATAACGAAAATAGAGCATTTCTTGGTTGTTCTGCCTCTTTTGGAGTTTATGAGTTGCATTTTGAATGTATGTTGCACACATGTTCAGTTTCATGTCATTTTTATATGAAAAATGCTTTGTTGCATGTGTTTAGTTGTCTGTCTCCATTTGTTGTATGCATTGCTTCTTTTGAATCTAGTTGCTAAGGGTTCCTCGGATTCTAGAATATAGACTTTCTGTATTGCATGCTTGATCTGTAACTTCCATTCAAGGAGTGGATTAAACTATTTTAGGTTAAGTATGAGGAAGAATGTATGTTAGCTGGGATATGTATAAGTAGAGACAGCTAAATACTCATCCTTGGGTGGTGTTTGTAAGGCAAGTACCAGTCTTAACCCCTTGAAACTTGAATGCCAGTGCAAATCATTCACTTGTATACATCTAGTTGACTCTTTGCCCTGAGATAGGCACAAGTCTGCTTCTTGTGTAGTAATTATGATCCAAAACCCCCTATCTTGCATCCAAAAAATTAAAACAAATCATTTCATAATTCCAACCTGTTAGTTTGTAGGAGTAGAAATAGGACCCCTGCATACTCTCATCCTCAACGAGTTGGATATGTCTAAGAAAGTTGCCAAACTTGTGATTTATCATGCAAATCTTGGTCCAAACATGAGAGTATTCTACCTGTTATTGTAAAGCTAAATATTTCTATTGGGTGAGTCAAATATCAAATCTTTAGCTATAGGTATACCCCCCTTGGTGCAGTAGAACCAGAAGTGAAGGGGAGGCAGCTCACGCAACCTCTTGTATTTGTTGGCTGAATCTGCCTGTGCATTGGAATTGGCAAACCCTCTGCCGATTCGGAGAGAAAGACCCAACAGGGTCAACATAGACCTTCCTTCATGATGCTTTGACCTACATATGTCTCATAGTCTCCACTAGTTCTCAACCCTTCCTAGATTCATTGTTTACCAAACAAAACTTCTCTTGCATTTCTTAACGTGCTCTCTCCTCTAGGAAGAATTTGTTTCCTAACACTCTGTTTTCTCCCTTTGATTACATTTTGCGATAACTAAATCTAAAAATTGTTTTTAAAATTGAATCTTGAATTTGGTGTGTGCACCTGGGTAGCATGACATGATCATACTGTGAGGAAATGGAACACAACTTCATACTCAAAGTCCTACACAATACCTTTCATTTCAAAAAATGTTCAAATGACTCTGGTTTAGCTTTGATTTTGCTAGAAATCCAACTACAAGCTACAAAAGCCAAAACACCAACATAGATGAACTCCTACACACTTATTCAATCCAAAATTTGGGTATAAGGACCCATAAAATACAACACAAAATGACAACAAAGCACACCAAAACTTCACGAGGACGATGCTCTTGCATCAAGCTCCCCATGAGAGTTGATTGTGAGCATAGCTCACAAATAGAGTTGTGTAGTAGGACTACCCTTTTAGTTCCACACAACATGCAACATATTCTGAGGCTATGAATAGGTAACCTACAACAACCTACTTCTTTCCTGTCTTCCAACACTTGGTAGGAAGAGACTTTTCATTTCATGGCGAGATGAAGTCTACACTTTCTTTGTCACTTGTGAACCCTTGTCCACCATGTATCATGGGATGTGAGCCACTATGAACTGACCACCTCCACCAAGCTTCCTCTGCATTATCTTCTATAACCTCCCCACACAAACATTCCAGATCTGCATACATATTGGAAACTACATCTTCTACATTCATCCTTGCAAATAAAAGTAAACCAAAAGTAGAATTGTCATAATATACCTCATTTTCCTTTGTTGTTCCAATATCTTCTTCTCTATTCACTACACCATTTTCCTTTATACCTCCACCCGCAAGTTTCTCCAACCACTCTGCCTCTCCTACCAAAAGCTGCAAAATTAAATCATGTCCTAGTTTTCACCATTCATTGCAATTTCAGCTACCTCTTCTACACTCTTTCCTCCATTTTTTCTGTCCACTTTATCCACTTCCTTGATTACACCTGTAATTAATACCTTTAGGTCCCTCGAAGGACACTCAGCCATTCCTGCAACTTCACTCTTTTCTTTGTCATCCTCTGCTACAACTTTCATCTTCTCAGCTATTGCTGCAACTTCACTCTTTCCCTATGCTTCCTTCTTCATATCATGTAGAAATTATTTGCCACTCATTAACAATACCTTGTTACTACTGCTCTTACTATCTATTTCTCCTTTCAAAGGTAATAGTGTATGTTTTTAGCCATCCTTTTGTAGAGTGTGAGTATTGTTTCTTCCATTGTGTATGGCTTTCCTGTCAAATTGCCAAGGTCTACCAAGAAGCACATGACAAACATCCATAGGCATAATATCACACATAATAGTGTCCTTATAACTACCTATTTGAAACTCTACTAAGGCCTACTCATCTACCAACAACTGATGCCCCTTTTGCAACCAAGAAACTTGATAGGGGTTAGTATGTTTAATCCTATTAAGGCCTAGTTTGTCTACCATTTCAATAGCCACAAGATTATCCATACTACCACTATCTATAATGAATTTGCAACACTTACCTTTTGCCTTGAAATTGGTTTTGAATAAGGCTCTCCTTTGGTGGCTTCAATAGTACTCTCTTGAACAACAAAGACTCTCTTGTCTCAAGTTCTTCTAAGTGATGAGGAGGTGATTCCACATTCTCTTGGTCTACTTGCACAATCTGATTACTTCTCTTAGGCCTTGTGTAACCTTCTTGTGGAAAATCAGGACACTTCGAACCTTTGTGGCCTACAAACTTATTACATCTAAAAAATTTACCTAAGAAACTTCTTCCTCTTCCTTGATAAACCCCTCTTTCAAATGGTCTCCCTCCTATGTTTTGGAAACCTCCTCTTTCCAGATTGGTTTGCCCACTGGAAGTGCTTGCTTCTCCAACTTGATGGTGCTACTGTCCTCTACCGCTATTCTATCCTCTTCCTCTAGATCCTCTTCCTTGCTCATTTTGCCTTCAAATAAGATTCCCCTCTACCTTAATGGCAAACTGATAGGCTTCTTCAAGAGTCCTAGGTGACAAAAGTCTCAACTCATCTTGCAAACTGTATCTTAATCCATTCAGGTACCTAGAAACCTTCTCCAAATCATCTTCACTATGCCTTGACCAGATTACCAATTTGTAGAACTCCTCTATATATTCCTTCACACTCATCTCCTTCTACTTGAGATTTTGTAACCTTTTGAATAGGTTCATTTGATAGTTTCTAAGAAGAAATTTGGCTTTCAGTTTGGTAACCGTCCTGTTCCAAGAAGTTATATTTTCCTTGTTTTTATTTCTTCTCTCCGACTAAACATAATCCCACCACATAGCAGCGTGGCCTTTGAGTCTTGTACATGCAAACTTAACTCTCTTCTCCTCTGCCACTTCTTCATACTCAAAATACTTGTCAAGCTCATTGATCCATTCAATGAGTTCCTCTCCATTGAGGCTTCCTGAATAAGTAGGAACCTCTATCTTGGGTTTGGCTCCAACCCCCATGACTACTCTCAGCAATTTCATCTCAACTCCATTAGGTTCTTCTTGATAATTTTAGTGAATAGTATGTTAGCTCATGATTAGATGTGCATAGTGAATGGTTTCTTGTTATCCTAGTTATAATGTCTCACCCAAAATGTTTTTATGGAAAAGGTATGATTGATTGACTCTATTAGGTTAAATGATTTGGACTAGGCATTGCAAAGTATTTAAAGACCCATGTTTAGGTCCTTTTAGAATCGAAGAGATCCTTAACTACTATAGTAAAAATGTTAGTTTTTTTAATAGTAGAACCACATAAGTTTTTGATGCAAATGATAACTTATATTTTATAAATAAATTCTTATAATAAATAAAGTTTAAACAATAATACACTATAAAAAAAATTACCAAATTAAAATAAATAGTAAAGTAGGAATAATATAGGGTAAGTCTAAATATTACCTATAGAATATATGAGTAAAAAACTAAAAGATTAAGAACTATTCACAAATTCATTCTCTATTCTCTATTTTCTATAGGGTGAGAAATTTCATGGAATTCAATGTCAAATAATTCTTCTTGAAATATATGAATAGGAATTAAACTTGGTTATTGCATTTCCAACTTTTCAACCGATGATTATATTATAAGATTCTAGTAGAAAAACATAAAATCTTATTTTTTTTTAGTGGCATTTTCATAGTTTCTTCTATGTTCCTCTTTCTTGAGTATGGTTAATAATAACATTTTAAAGATAGGATAGGAAACTTTCTTATATTCTTAATCCCTTATTTTAATTTATCATGTCTTTGACTTAAATATGATGTATGGAAACATAAAGTTTTCTTGCATAAACCTCTATAAACTATAGAATATGCAAATAAAAGTTAACCAACTTTATATTTGTTTAATGACATAAACATAATAGTCTTTAATCAGCCACTTATAAAAAAATAGTATTTAATCACCCTCTTATTCTATGTATAGTTCATTGCTACATATGATACTCTCATGTCCCTTTTTCCAAAAATAGTACTCATTAAAAATAGCAAGTTTCCACTATCCAGAAACAGTAAGTCAGGGTTTGCTAGATACATTAAAAATTATTATTAATTTAATATTTATATTGTCCTGGTGAAATATTTATCTTTTGGACAAATAAATATTAAATTATTAATGGTGCCAACACAAATGGAGCATGGAAATCCTTGTAATAATTTCTCATTGGTTAATTGGACAACATTGGGGAAATTAATTGGTTTAGTATTTAATATTGTCCAAATGTAATTTATATTATTTTGGACAATTGAATATTAAATTAATATTTATGGGCTTATAGAGGGCATTGGATTTTTGGGCACCCATTTCCAATCATGGAGAATATAAAATCGGTAAAACATCTCATTTTGAAGGTTGTTGGACAATATTTCATATTTTCAGTACTTGCAGATTTGCAGAGGACTTCTTCAATGGATGAAACCCCATTAGAGGAGAGGCTTGTGGACAGAAACCCATGAGCATCAAGTGGATAGAGGATGAAAAACCTTTGCTGACAGAAGGCAATCTCATCCAGAGCTTGCATTTGGACTAAAGGAATTTGGATAGTTTGGCAATTTTAAGAATTTTGTGGAGCATTTGTGTTGTTGCAGGTTTTGCATGCCATTGCATGTTGGTGTGGAAGGTGTATTTCATTCATTCTTGAGGTTTGGATCAGATTTGGTGAGCTGGGTATTGCTGGTTTAGTCTCAGGAGTGTTGCATGTGAAGATTCTGTGTGTTGAAATACACATTGTGTAATTCATTTTTTGTGTAGTTTATAGTTTGGTTTTGTGGGTGTTTTTCCAAAAGTTTGTTGTAACATTTCCATGTTGTATCAGACCTATTATTAGGTGTCTATGATAGAAAATTTCAAATAAATTTAGTTTGTGGGGTTTGCAATGATTTTTGGTGTTATTCAGTGTTCTTAATTTTTGTGGGTTTTCCATAAAATTTGTTGTATGAACTTATATAGTTTGCTTCTGTATTCTTTAGTATATCAGACTTGTATACACATTATTTGGATCAGAAAAACAAATAAAAAAAATTCTATGGTGTTTCTAGTGATGTTGGCTTCATTCGGTATGAGATAGTTTTTGTAGGTTTAGTTGTATTTGCTCCAGATTTGCAAATTTAGTTTCTGTAGATTTTGTGACATTATGACATTATAGAGGATGAGAAAATCAGTTTAAAATGCAAGCAAATCAATTTCATAAGTTTTGGGAAAATTGTGTTAGTTTGGTGTTGTTATGTGTATGACTAGCTTTCTAGTCTTGGTGAAATTATTGTATTTTTCAGTGGTGTTAAATAAATTCATTTTTAGATTTGATTTAAAGTTAAAATGTTAGTTTGGATCATTATAGTGGTAGCAAAGCATGATCTTTCCACCCTGTAGGGTATTGAGTTGTTGATCATGGGAGGGTTCTTCAAATCCCTTTTGAATAGTTTGGAAAATGATGTTTTAGTCTCCAAACTATCAGTATAGTTTGATGAATATTTTATGAAATGTATAATTTTAAAGGCAGCCCTCACTTTTTATGAATTCGTAGAACTCACCAAGAAAGATTTACCTACAGGAGTGGTCCTTAAAACTTTTTAAGAGTACCCTTCAGAGGGAAAATTTGAAATATCATTTGAAGATTATTTCATGAGAAGAAGAAAGGAAGGAGTTAAGATGGAAAAGGTTGCAAATACAAAACTCTAGAAGTGGTGATGGATACATTAGAACCACAAAGGGTCAAGGAGGAAATGGTTGAAGTGGAGCATAAGGAAGAATCAAAAGCTACAAGAGTAAAATGAGTAAAGGATGAAAAGAAGGTGGATCAAGAAGATTTTTAGATTGTCTTGTCAAAAGCTTCAATTGAAGAGCATGATGAGCATGTTGATGTTGGGAATGAGCCAAATATCATTATAGATGGATATACACTTGAGAAGAACATTGTAGTCAGCCCTAGCACAAAAAAGTTGAGCCACTTGGATGGAAGTGTTGAGGATATGTCAACAATGTCTCTTTTAACAATGGTGGATGAGCATTTTATTTGCAGCCCAAGGTATGAAAATATTTCAGATTTGTTTCCTTCTATGCCACTACAAAATTCTTGCCATCATGGAAAGCATGCTAAAAAGGGTGATAGAGTGAGGGATACAACTTGTAGTATAGGACATGTGGACTCTTAGTTTTAGATTCAAGTTTATTTTTACATCTAGGATCCAGGTGATTTCTTGGAAGGAAGAGAAGAGTATACTATACATTCTAATAGTGTTGTGAAGAATCCATGTTTTAGATTCATAGACAAGTCTCTAGAGCTAAGTTCCATAGTCGAAGACAAGATTTTTGGGTGGTTATATTACTTTGGTGATTTGTTACAAGTTCACGAGTTCAAAGGAGTTAAGCATACATCTGGAGGAAAAGATATGGTTCTTAGAGGAATCTTTATTGGGTCTTTGGACATAGACTTAGATAAAAGAACTCCTTACAAGGAACACTTTGTTTGGGCAGCAAATTGTTAGGAGATGAAGAGCATGCAAGCTATTTTGTTCTTTGGTAAGCAACATAATCTATTTTATATTATTTAGTTGTTTACAAATCCACAAAGAATGGTGTTCAATAATATACTTCTAGGATCACCATTAAATAGAGGATTCCAACCTATCATAGAGTTGGAAACTGACTTGCATCATAAAATTTTGAGGAAGAATGATGTTACACACTTGGGCCAAGACACTAGTATTCAGGATGAGGAAACACAAAAAACCTTAGAAGGGCTCATAGAGGTAATCAATTCATATCTTATGTTTTTTTATTTCAGATTTCTCATATCGATTTGTGGAAGGATATGAAGTTTCAGGGGAAGGTGATTGGGCTTCCTTAATGCAAAGGTGGGGCTCCATTCAAATTGAGAGAAATAAGTTAACATTTGCTACACTATGTGTTTATGAGGAGGAGTTTTAGGATGACTTTATTGAGGGGCATTCACATGAGAAAAGACAATAGTGGAAGCAACTCAAGGGAAATGATAATGCTTTCATTTTTATGCATCTTAAGGGTTCATGTGAAATACTTTCAATCCAAACAAAGAAAGAAGATTCTAAATGGATGGGAAGAACACAAGAAGCTTTGGTTAAGCCCAAGAAGATAACCATATCGTGCTATTTACTTTTAATTTTAGATTTCTTACAAGCATTGTCTATAGGATGTGATGCTGTAGGAAAGGGAGTTGTTATGGTTATAATGCAAAGGAGGAACTCCATGAAATTTGAAAGCATGAAGGACAAAGATTCAAGAAATGGTCTCAAGTTCTTCTCAAAACCACTTAGCTTGTTGAAGAAAATAGTTTATGGGTTGTTGCTTTTGAATAAATTTAGAGGTGTGCAGATGTTTGTGAAGATATGTTTAGACCTCACATGGCTGCCCACTAATTTGACATTAGTCATATTGATGATTATTACATAGGTTTGCCAATTTTGCAGTTGTTACATCATTTGAATGTTGCTAATTTTGATAATTTCAGTTATGAACAACTGTAGATTGATGTTTTTAGAGGAAGTATCCTCACATAATGATGTTAGTAGAAGGCCCCCACCATTAGTGTAAACTAATTCATCCATCATAACACTAATTTGGAGGAGATTTAGGGAGGTTGTTCCAGTAGTGCAGCATGTGTGTGTTGTTTGCAGGTTTCTAGTGAATCTGTGTGAAGGTTTGTGGGTGTTGTGTATTGGGGAATGTGTTTCTATAGATCAATTTCATGCTGTTGTAGATCATTTCATATTGTTATTTTCCCCATTCATATCAGTTTTAGAAGTTGTGGGTTTAATCTTTACGATGAGAGCAGAATAACGTTGGCAGTATTTTGTGATTTGGAGTTTTTATTTGATAGTCATGGGATTTATATGTTATGGAAAATGTAACATGATTCTTGCATGGGTGTATCTAAACATATATGGTATTCTTTGGCATAAGAGTGATGATTCACATAAACTGGGTGACAAGTTGGTGCTTGTAGATGGTCTCATTTGGGACAAGGATGGAATCTTTCCAATGTTTGAATTTGAAATGAAGTAGAATTTTTTGTGGAGGAACCTTGAGGAGGGAGTTCTCAAACATACCAGGGAGTACATCATATTTCATAAGAATAAGGTAAATCATGTTGTTATAGTAAGTTTTTTGTAGCCATTGCTTACCCCTTATCATGATTGGAAAAGTGTTTACATGGACATCATATTCTATCTCGACAAGTTGTTGTTTGGAGATTCATTTCTTAGAGACTTGTGGTTAATATGTTTCTTCTATATGATGTTATTTTTCAATACTCTACTAAACTGTTGCTGTTAGTTTAGTCCATAGAGCTGGAAGTAACATCTCTCAAGTTGAGGTAAGGTATTGAGCTTTTTGTTGTTCATTCCTGCAATGTATATTTCAGTACTATCCAGAGGTAAAAGGAGTAATCATTTTCGAGTTATGTATTTGTTGTTGTGAGGGATGCATTGACTATTATAGCAGTCCTATAAGCTGCAAAATTGAGAATTATATCATTGGGAGAGGTTGGAGGAGTTTTAGGTTTGACTTCACACTTGCTAGTGCATATATACAGTTGAAGAGGCAAGTTGTGAAAGGAAGGATATTGATGGAAAATGAATGGAGACAAACTACATATACATTGATAGCATGGAATTTTGGGTTATGTCTTGGTGATTTCTACATTAGTGTCACTCATGTAAAGTTCACTACACTGAGATTTTCTAGAATGTGAGGAAGGAAGATGGACAAAATTGCATTCGGTAAGTTTACCAAATGTTTATGGGAGGATGTAATTCAATTTGGGTATTGGGAAGAACACACAAATATTTGTACATCCAAGAACTCAGATTTAAAGGTGGAATACATGGCACTGCCATGAAGGAATTTGAGTCATCAAGTTTGTACAATGCTCTTTGGCAAAAGATGCAACTCCTCACAAGCACAGGATCAGGGATTAATATGTAGGTTGACAAGTCTTATCATTTTGGCATAAGAATTCTAGATCATTATGGTTGTAATTGCTTAAGGGCGAGCAATTTTCGGAAGGGAGGACTTGTCATGTCTCTTTTTCCAAAAATAGCACTCACTAAAAATAGCAAGTTTCCACTATCCAGAAATAGTAAGCCAGGGTTACTGGATACATTAAAAATTATTATTTATTTAATATTTATATTGTCCTAGTGAAATATTTATCTTTTGGACAAATAAATATTAAATTATTAATGGTGCCAACACAAGTGGAGCATCGAAATCCTTGGAATAATTTCCCGTTGGTTAATTGGACAACATTGGGGAAATTAATTGGTTTACTATTTAATATTGTCCAAATGTAATTTATATTATTTTGGACAATTGAATATTGAATTAAATATTTATGGGCTCATAGAGGCTGTTGGATTTTTGGGGCACCCATTTCCAAGCATGGAGAATATAAAATTGGTAAAACATCTCATTTTGAAGGTTGTTGTCATATTTCATATTTTCAATACTTGCAGATTTGCAGAGGACTTCTTTAATGGACGAAACCCCATTGGAGTAGAGGCTTGTGGATGGAAACCCATGAGCATCAAGTGGACAGAGGATGAAAACCCTTTTCTCACATGAGGCAATCTCATCTAGAGCTTGCATTTGGACTAAAGGAATTTGGATAGTTTGGCAGTTTTAAGCATTTTGTGTGCAGGAGTAGATTTTGGTGTTTGTGTAGCATTTGTGTTGTTGCAGGTTTTGCATATCATTGCATGTTGGTGTAGAAGGTGTATTTCATTCATTCTTGAGGTTTGGATCAAATTTGGCGAGCTGGGTATTGCTAGTTTAGTCTCAAGAGTGTTGCATGCGAAGATTCTATGTGTTGAAATACACATTGTGTAATTCAATCTTTGTGTAGTTTATAGTTTGGTGTTGTGGGTGTTTTTCTAGAAGTTTGCTGTAGCATTTCCATGTTGTATCAAACCTGTTCTCAGGTGTCTATGACAAAAAATCTCAAATAAATTTAGTTTGTGGGGTTTGCAGTGATTTTTGGTGTTAATCAGTGTTCTTAATTTTTGTGGGTTTTCCATAAAATTTGTTGTATGAACTTATATAGTTTGTTGCTGTATTCTTCAATATATCAGACCTGTATACACATTATTTGCATCATAAAAACAAATAATGATAGTCCAGAGGATGAGAAAATTAGATTAAAATTCAAGCAAATCAATTTCATAAGTTTTGGGGAAATTGTGTTAGTTTGGTGTTGTTCTGTGTATGACTAGCTTGTGGTGAAATTATTGTATTTTTAGTGGTGTTAAATAAATTCATTTTCAGATCTGATTTTAATTTAAAATCTTAGTTTGGATCATTACAGATACATGATCCCATTCTTGATATGCTTTAATCATCCTATCATACATTTATTGTAATTAGTGTCAATGAATTACAAATGTGGCCATGCCTTCTACCTTTTCTAATAGTTAATTATTATGTAAAATTTGCATCTAAGTAGTATTGGTAAAAGCATCAAAACACACAAATCCAAATAGGTTGTTATCATTTTTTAAACTCATCTCAATCTTTAAATTTTAGGAACCATTATCATATTTCTATAGAGAGTATGATTTAAGGCCCCTCAATACCAAATAACTATCTATCTTCGTCTGTTTCCCCTTCATAACATGGGCTATGCAAATTTTATTTGCTTTTATTAAAGCATTTCACTCTTGACAAGATACTACTTGCTAGCTAATTCATAAAAATAATTAAATAAAAATATAAGCAAATATTTCACATACTACATGTTCTTAAATAACATTTCACAAATGACTTTTGAAAAACACTTAATAAAACTAAAATGAGGGGTGCATGTGTTACACCTTCATATTTTTCATTGATAAAAATAAGACCACCTTGGTGTGCACTGAGTGTTTAACCATTTTAATCTATACAATTTAAAAGTGTAGTAGCTTAAAAAATTAGACTTTGAACACTACAATAATTGTCTTATCAAATCTACAAAGTTTGAGCACATACATCTCAAGTTATTTGTTGAAGTTTAGGTTTTGTTAATGTTTAGAGAAAGGTGGCCAATTAAGACATTTTTGGCTCTTTCCAATCAATTACCCCACTCAATTGATTTTAATTTTGGGAATTTAAAATTATTACCATGGGTAACATAATTAAATGTTAATTACGCAATTAAATTTCCTTACAAATATTATATGCCTTAGAATTTGTTACTATTTATGATGAGTAGTATTTAAAAAATAGAGAATTGGATTGAATTTCACTAATGTAGGTGGTTATCCTTGGAAAGAATATTAGTTGTCAATTGTTGATCATAGGGAGCATACACCTAGGACTTGCAATCTAATTTATCATCTTAGAGTTGCTTGCCACAAAAATTAAATTAAGATGCACTTCCAAAAGATATACAAAGAGGATTTTTGTCTTGGAAATTCATACATGAATTTAATTGTTTGTATCTTATCTAGTACCTAGTTATTAATTATTGTAACTGTTGGAATTCTCTAGAATCTCTACAATGTTTGCTGGTACCGACGAGCCAAGAAAGACAAGCAACTAGGTGCTCAACCTCTGTGACATAAAATAAACAATGTAATGAAAAAAAGAACACATGAAAATGAATAAGCCAAATTGATTGATGTTATTATAAACAATGTTGTGCATATAGGAGAAGTGGTTGAGTTGAATAAGAAGTCGACTTATACACACCAATAGTGGTGGTGAGTTTTCTCTACCACATAGCAAGAGGTTATAGTGCCACATACTTTGGAAGAGTTTAAACAAATCTGCAAGTCACCACATAGCCACCTAAGATGGCTTAATGCCAAGTGTAGAAATACATGCATAATTACTTAATAAGTAATTACTAAATAATCTTCTAAACTAACATTAACCACTAGAAAACTTAGTATGGAAAATATAGTTGGAAAACATACTATGTTTTATAATCAAAAAATCCTATATACACCTAGGGGATTGACATTGGGGAGGAAAGGATTGGAAATTGTTTAATGACTTATAAATTTGTATTTTGAGCATAATTGAGTATGATCTTTTTTTCAATCTAGGTCTTATGAATCTCTTATTTTATTGATGAAATTTTTATAGGTTGTTCCCTATGAGCAACAATCTAAACTATAAATTTTATGAAATATATTCATTTATTGATTGGTGTATATGATTGGTTGATCTGCACATTGTTATGATGATCACTTTGGTTATTGTATATTACTTTCATTTCACCTAAAGATTGCATCATATTTGTGTACAATCTGTACTAACCTAGTCACTTAGATGATTTTCAATTTACTTTCTTGGGAGACTTGGCAACTAGTGATGAAATTTAGATACACTGGATCAATTGATCATTCCTATCTCTTTTCCTTCTTTCACTAAAATATTCCATTTTCTTTTAAACATTGTTTTGTTTAGGTTTTAATGTAGGTTTTAGATTATATTTTATTTCTATTTTAATGTGTTGTGAACATTTATTTATGTTTTATAGGTAAAAGAAACATCTAACCACTAAAATTGTGTTAGTGTGAATAGGGCTACTTTGCTATCTAGCTCTTTCTTAGCTTATTCTCCGCTTTAGCTCTCTTCACACTAGGTTAAGTTTACTTAGGGACTTTTTCACTTTATCCCACATTGGTTGTGTTTTTAGTCTCTTGGGTGGAATATTCTAGATATATCTACCTCTTGCTCTCATATGAGCAACCCCATTCTATTGTATTGCTTTGCATTCTCTTGAGTTGAATACAGTTTATTTGGCTCATATCTGATTTTTATTTTTCTTTCTCTCAATCACCTGCATTCTTGGGTAGAAATCTAAGATGGTATCAAAGCGGTTGAGAGTTGTGGGTTAGCATTATTTTTAGAAATCTGAGAGTGTAGAGTTGTTTTTCGAAGCACATGAGTATGCTCTTCTCTTGCATCTTCTGATAATCTAGAGAAACAAAAAAGTGTGGAGAAAACTCTAGTTTCTAGGGGGGTTCATATTTTGACTTGCCAGTTGCAAGTTTTTTTGGAGCTTCCTCGAGACTCTTTGAGCTCAAATCTAACAATCAAATTGCATTTTATTTATTCTGATCAATCTTGCAGGTTACAAAATGCATTTGTTTGTCTTAGATAGCTGATTTAGTCTTTGCATGCCATTTTTTGGTTGCTGGGGTCATTTTTTTGGTGCTAAAGACATTTTTTTACATTAGAGTCACATCTTTTGTAGATCACAAAGAAAAATGCCTTCTGGGTTTTGTTCGCAACATAGAAAAACCATCTGGGTATCTATTATTTTTTGCATGTAGCTTATATATTTTGTAGAAATGACATTAGAAAGCTACATCAAACCCCCTCTCCATTGGCATTTTGGAAATTGCAGTTCAACTTCTGAAGGCCATAACTCAGGATCCCGACCTTCGATTTGCGAGATTCTTTTTTGATTTTGGCTAATTTTTTGTGCTCTACATGCTAATTAAGATGATTTCTGATTTTGGTGTACGGATTTTCCATAAATTTTATTTTCTCATTAGATCTGATAGGCAGTTTCAGTTTTTAGAACTTCAAACGGCTATAACTTTCACATATGATCTCAGATCGAGGTAATTCTTGTTTTGAAAGTGGATATTTTTCTGAGCACTACATATTGGTGCTATTTTGATGTTCTGATTTTGAGATATTTCTATACTTTCAGTATTTGGGTCCATTTTGGACATTGTAAAACTATGGAAAACTCTACTCCAGCATTGTAAACACACATATCTATGGCCATTCTTATTCATGGAGGCTGATGTGAACATTCATCAGTGCATGCACTATTTCCTTTTTTGCATGCATTAGGTTTGCATTTTCTCTGCACTTCATTTCAGTTCCAGATCATTTCTCAATCAATTGTTGCTTCATAGATTCTAGATTTGTACTAGTTTGCGAGTTTTCTAGTGTTCCTTAGCATCAGGTCTACTGTTACTTTTTCATGATTCCTACTTGAGTCCTTGAGTGACTTTAATATGGTTTCTAGCAAATAGAAGTATCTTTCCTTGCTTGCCAGATTGAGGATTCCAGTGTTACTCCACAAGTGTGCTTCCAATGCTTTTTGTTGCAGCAGGTTATCTCATTATGGGGGGGTTGTATGATCTCTCTTATCATCCTTTGTGTGGATAGAGATTGATTGGATTTGTGATGGATATCATTGTTGTATTTCATCTCTCTTTTGGGGAGGAGTTTTGTCCCACTGGGTTTTCTCCTTTTCTCCATTTGTGAGAGATTTCATTTGCATTTGTACATGGGTACCTAATATGGCCTAGTAGCCGGGACCCATCTTTGCATCTTTGCATTTTGTCTACATTTCCCTCTAAGTTGCACTTAAGGTGGGGTGTTAGTGTGAATAGGGCTACTTTGCTATCTAGCTCTTTCTTAGCTTGTTCTCCACTTTAGCTCTCTTCACACTAGGTTAAGTTTACTTAGGGACTTTTTCATTTTATCCCACATTGGTTGTGTTTTTAGTCTCTTGGGTGGAATATCCTATATATATCCACCTCTTGCTCTCATATGAGTAACCCCATTCTATTGTATTGCTTTGCATTCTCTTGAGTTGAATACAGTTTATTTGGCTCTTATCTGATTTCTATTTTGCTTTTTCTCAATCACTTGCATTCTTGGGTAGAAATCTAACAAATTGGATCAATTGAGAAAATAATTCACCTTGTTTTCCAATAATAAAAATAGTAAGTCCCTTGTAAGGAAATAGATTCACAGACCTTTGAGTCAACAAAGCATGCCTTAACATATTTCTCAAATCTTGGAGGATGATTTCCCTTTTCTAGAGGAATAAATCATTCCCAAATATGTTGGTGTGTCAAAATCCACATCAACAAGACTCAACCAGTCAATGTTGAGAAGGTAGTAGCCAATTACCATGTATACATGATTGATTTGTCATCTAGGGTAGTGAACTAGGAGAATCAAATTACACCATAAATCTAGAAGATGAACTTAATCTTTATTTGTATGTTATAAAATTATTGTTATCAATTAATGTTGTTTATGAAATCTATTATTCTTATTAAGATTGATATTGGTTTCTAATTATTCAATTAATTTGTAACTAATTGGGGTGAATTCTATAAGTACTTAGATTTGATATTCTATGATGGCTAAAAACATTTCATATTTTTATAAGTTAATCCCAAGAGTTACATGTTCTTATCTATTTCTAATCTAGGTTCTCTTGATTTATGAATGTTACCCTCGTAGTTTATATAAATTCCTTATGAGCAACTAAATTTTGAGTGTTAATGCGAAGTCTTGAATATTTGTGAATGATGCATGTGAGTTGTGATCTATGCATTCATATGGTGGTTGTTGCTTTGAAATCATGTGATTGATTCATTTGAAGATTGTACTATTCTTATATCCAAGTTGTGTTAAAAATGTCTACTACTGGAATAGTTTGGATCCTCATGTTGGACACTCAAAAGCTAAAGATATTTATTTGTTTATTCACATGCTTATTTATCTCTTTTTCCTACAACTTACTTTCTTTTAAAACTAGTTAGATAGAGTTAGCTTAGAAGTAAAGTAGGCACATTAAAGAGAACTAGAATTTTTGATTGGTGTGATGATTTTCTCTTGATATTCTTGGAACTGTAAACTATGTTCTAACTATAATAAATCTAATCAAGAAACTATAAGTAAGGGTGACCTAAAGAAAATAACAACTTGTATATAAGCCCAAAATATAACTAGAATCCCCAAATTTGAGGTAGCTTATCGAAAGATTCCATTTCAAACCAAACTTTTAGAAAGAATCTTGAGCCTTGATGAGTAAAATCCCTTTCAAGTAAGCCATAGTTTTTTTCCTAAGTGGTGTGTCAAAAGACACATGAATAGATTCTTTATTTTATATATATATATATATATATATATATATATATATATATATATATATATATATATATATATATAAAATTTTAGTGAATAGTATGCTACGTCACGATTAGATGTGCATAGTGAATGGTTTTTTTTTTAATCCTAATTATAATGTGGGACCCAAACGAAATTCTATGAAAACAATATGATTGATTGACTCTATTAGGTTAAATGATTTGGACTAGGCATTCTAGAATATTTAAAGACCCATGTTTAGGTCCTTTTAGAATCTAAGAGATCCTGAACTACTCAGTAAAAATGTTAGTTTTTTTTTGGAATAGTAGAGTCACATAAGTTTTTTGATGCAAATATAACTTATATTTTATAAATAAATTCTTATAATAAATAAAGTTTAAACAATAATACACTATGTAAAAAAGATTACCAAATTAAAATAAATATTAAAAGCAGGAATAATATAGAGTAAATCTAAAGACTACTTATAGAATATATGAGTACAAAAATTGGAACATTAAGAACTATTCACAAATTCATTCTCTATTTTCTATAGGGTGAGCAATTTCATGAAATCGAATGTCAAAATAATTCTTCTTGAATGATAGGAATAGGAATTAAACTTGCTTATTGCATTTCCAACTTTTCAGCCCATGATTATATTATAAGATTCTAATAGAAAAACATAAAATCTTAATTTTTTTGAGTGGCATTTTCATAGTTTCTTCTATGTTCCTCTTTCTTGAGTATGGTTAATAATAATAGTTGAGTATGGTTAGTAATAACATTTTAAAGATAGGATAGAAAACTTACTTATCTTCTCTTCTGAATCCCTTATTTTCATTTATCATGTCTTTGACTTAAATATGATGTATGGAAACATAAAATTTCCTTGCATAAACCTCTATAAACTAGAAAATACACAAATAGAAATTAATCAATTCTTATTTGTTTAATGACATAATCATAAGTCTTTAGTCACCTTCTTATATTGTATATAGTTTATTGCTACATATTATACGTGATCTCATTCTTGATATGCTTTAATCATCCTGTCATACATTATTGTAATTAGTGTCAATGCATTACAAATGTGGCCATGCCTTCTACCTTTGTTCAGAGTTAATTGTTATGTAAAATCTGCATCTAAGCAGTATTGGTAAAAGTTTCAAAGTGTACAAATACAAATAGTTTTCTATCCTTTTAAAAAAAGCTTATCTCAATCTTTAACTTTAAATTTCAGGAATCATTATCATAGTTCTATAAAAAGTATGATCTAAGGCCCCTCAATACCAAATCACTATCTATCTCCGTCTGTTTCTCATTCAAAACGTGGGCTATGAAAATTGTATTTGCTTTTCTTAATGCATTTCGCTGTTGACAGGATACTTGCCAGCTGATTTAAAGTTTTGCTGCGCATCGAAAAAGAAGAAGAAATAAAAACGTATGCGTCTATGGAAACAAGTTGATGTGTTAACGGAGCAAAAACATTCCTGTGAATGAAAGGTGTTAACATCTGTTCTCAATGAAACATGCACGTGCAGGTGCTAAAATCGATTGCCTTCACGTGAATGTTTTTGTTTCAGTAACATGTCAACTAGTTTCCACTGACGCCATGTTCTTGTGTCTCTCTCCCGATTTTCCAACTGATTCGGTGCATTCCAGCTGAAGCGACGGGCAGTGGCGCTGCTTATAAAACAAGTAAGAAACAAGACGCCCACAAAATACACAAGGGCAACTCCATCACATCAATAATTGTTATAGATACTTTATTGCTTAAAATGTAAGAATGAGACCAGATGTTGGTACCTTGCCTTCACGTTTGTTTCATTAACACATCAACTAGTGCCCACTGACGTCATGTTTTTGTTTGTCTCTCCCTCCCCATCATACACTACTTCTTAGGATGCCTACTTTTCCAACTAATTCGGTGCATTTCATGAAATTTTGCTTGAAGAAGCCATGCATTTGTATGAGCAGATTGATTACAAAACTTTCAAGATCAAATTTAAATTATCATCTTCAGATTATCTATTCGTCTTTTTAAATTTGTCAATGAATTTTGTCTCCTAAAATGTTCAAGGTTTTATGGACTTTCCGAGAAAATATTTTTTATAAGACACTCACATCAGTTTCTAAGTATGGTCATTTTATATATATATATATATATATATATATATATATATATATATATATATATATATATATATATATTGCTTACCATGTTATTTGACAAACAAGTCATTTTTTGTGTACTAACCATGATGTGGGTTGTGGAGGAGTTGGTATTTCTCTCTCTTAAGTGGCAACCACATTTAGTTGACCATGGTTTTCAAATGACCCTGCTAACAAGGCATTACAACCCCTTTTCAACATTGAAAATCATTTCTTTGGAGTTCTTATAGCTTATGCTTCCAATGATGTTGAAATATCTTCCTTTTAAGGATAGATCATTAATTTAGTTCTTGTTGCCACTTGGGTTCCATGCAAAGATTTTAATATGGTTGAGATGGCTTGTGATAAATATGGTACTTTGCCAATGAGATGGCTAATGGGTGAACAAGAGACTTGGTTCTACATGCACAATAGATTGGGCCTTTTTGATCCCAGTATGAACTACCATCATAATCATGCACATTGGTTTATGTGGAGCAATTTTAGGGATGGGATTGATAGAACATACAAATGACTTGATTGTGCTATGCTTTCAGCACAATCTTTTTCTCTTTTTCTAAATATTTTCTTTTGCCTATGGAGCCCTTGCTAGATGATGTGTTTTTTGATTATTTCCCTATATAGTTTTGCATTGAATGGTAGTTTGCTAAGCCCAAAGAGAGAAAGATCCAATTTTTCTTAAACATGTCCTTGCAAACTCATTAGCCAATGTTGGCTCACATCTAGCAAGTTTGGAATCTTGAATCTTAGCCTACTCAATAGATAGGTTAGATCTCCTAATGGAATTGTGCTCTCAAACACACCTCCCACTTCCTTTGCATTTACAACCATCAACTGGTGTTGTTTCGCCACCACTCCTATGAGACAACCACATCAAATCTCAACCCTTTGCTCCTACCTTAGAGTTGGAAACTATTGATCTTTGCCAACTCAAGCAAATGACTAATATCCACTTAGCTAGAGGAGAACAAATTAAAGCTCATCTCTATTGGCTCAAGGTCAACAACAAAGGTTATAAAGATTTTTTCCAAGATTTTTGTGCTTGTCACACTTCTCAATCCATTAAAAATAAAAGGAGGACAATAACTTTTGACTAAACTTCTTGATATCTCTAGGCTTTTGTTTATCATTATAAATAGGTTTTCATAGCTCAGGAGAATTTCCTATATGAGATGATGCTTTGTAGCAAGTTACCTTAGGGTCATTCCTTGTTGGGTGTCTTTTCTTAGCGAGTCTTTTGTAATCAACTTCTCATTGTTTTTTATATTCATGAAGCTACTTTTTCTATGGCCAATGATAAGGCTCTTGGTTTTGATGGTTTTCCTTGTGAATTTTGTAAATCTATCTAGGAATTAGTTGGTGAGGATTTTCATAAAGTATATCTTGAAGCTTTTGATGTTCTAATTTGTTAGGAAATCTTATTAATAAAGGAATATTAAATTCATACCTAAGTTGGGAGATCTGAAAGACATCTACAATTGGAGATTGATTATCTTACTCAATGACTCCTACAAAATTATTGCCAAGGCTCTTAATTTGAAGTTTAGCCATCTTCTTCCCTAAATGTGCATCTTGAACATATTGGTTTCATAAAATCTAAGTATATCCTTGATAATATTATTGCTATCTAGGGAGGGATGGAGTGGACTCGATGCTCACACTAGCAGTTCTTGTCCTAATTAAGATTGATTTTTGTGATAACCTATGACCACATTGAGTGGCCATTCATCCTTTGTATGCTTTAATTCTTTGGATTTAGCCCTCAATTTGTGCACTTAATAAAAAAAACTATTTATGCCTTTGTGTGCCTCACCATTAATGACCATGATTCTAGTTCTTTTGGGCTCTTTCAATCAATTTTCCAAGGTTGTCCTCTAGCTCCTACCCTTTATGTGATTTCTACTAAAGCCATTGGATATCTTTTGGCTTAAGATGTTTCCCATAATTTGGTCAAAGACATTTCTATGTCTAATTTCACAACTTAGTCGGTGAATGAGCACTTTGTAGATGACTCTTTTCTTACACTTGCAAAGGAAGAAAACAATATCAATCAAGCCTTGAAATGTTTGGATTATTTTTGTAAAGCCTCTGGTTCTATTATTCAATGTAGAAAAACTCAATGCTATAGGCAATAAATTTTTTTAAAGTTACATGTAATTATCTAGTTGCTATGTAATTAAAAGAAGCATGATGCATTTATTTCTCAAGGTGGGAAATATTCGGGTAGGTGGTGTAGAGAAATAATGTTTGAGATAGAACGATAGTTCAATAAGTTTTGATCTTATTTTCCTTATCTTGCTATGGGTAGTTGAGAATTTGTTATTGGGATAGGATGGAATTCTCCCCTTTTGAATATACTATGAATTTATACTAAAATTCAATGTTCTCAAATATTGTGCAACTTTTCAATGTGGTATTCCAAGCCAATTAGGATTCAAGGCTTATTACAAACTTAATTGCTTTTAGATCTAAATGGTTATTTTCCCATGATTTTAGGGGGATATTTTGTATTCAAGTGTGTTTAGATGTCCTAGTCACATGGTATTTTATCTAATCCAGGTGCGTTTGCACCAAAATTCTAATTGATCTATTTGTGTATATTGCTTTTCTTTCAAAGAGTTCGTTACCAAAATAGAGTAGTTGATACAAGTTGAAATCCAATTCAATTGTGACTAGATTGACTACTACATAGGATTGGTAAATGTGTTATGATCTTAATGTTTCTAGGGTGACTCTTATTGTCTATATATGTAATTCATTAGATGGATTCGAGGTTACTTATTGACTTTTCAAATTGCTTAAGGAACTTTATGTGTGTCCATTGTTCTTGGCTTATTATAGGGTATCAAGTCTTATCTAGTTTTAGCTTTAGCTTTGAGTACATATGTATGTTGTAAAGCTTTGAAAAGGTACATACTTATTAGCTAGACTCTCACTAGCCAAGTGTCTCTAACAACTTATTATGTAATTGTAGAGATTTATATCCATCTCTAATGTTATGTGTGATTAGTTGATCTTAATAGAGGTCATAAAATTATTTTGAGGCTTTATTAAGGACTCTTTTCATTATAAGTATATGAAATGAATGTATTTTCCCGAGGAGATTTCAAGAAATCTTTATTTTTTATGTTGAGATAAATTGGTAGTGCATCTAACAAATATATAACCAAGATTACATTAGTTTGTATGCAAATCCTATCATCTATTTATTTTTAGTCATGTCTTGGCAATAAATGTAAGATTTTCACATTCACTTGTCTCTAATTTTGAAACTTGAGTCTGTATACACCTAAAATTGGCATGACTCTACTTAAATAAATATTTTAAATATTTATTTCATTAGTCACATTCTTCTATCAATAAATAAATATATTTATTTATTTATCTGATTCATCTCCTCTCATTTAATTAAATAAATTACATGTTATTTAATTAATTAAATTCATCTACATCAACTTCATTCTTCTAAATAATTAAATAATTTCAATTGTTTAATTAAAACCCTTTATTCTTCCAAATTTAAATAAAATACAAATTTTATTTAAATAAAATCTAAATCCTCCACTAAATAAAATATATTTTTATATTTTATTTTATTCTTCAAATATTTTATCCCTCTCATTTATCTACAAGATAATTAAATAAATCTTTTATTTAGTTATGCATCCTTATCTTCAAAAATCATCTCTATCTTCCAAAAATAACTTTCCTCTTGTCACACAAAAGCAAAACACTGAGTTACAAAAGCAAAAGCATCTTTAAAGCAAAATGACTCTTAAATTAGAAAAATAAATTCTAATTTAAGAAAATCAAATCTCATCCTCATCAAGAGAGGAGTTAACTCAACTAAGCTACTTTTAGAATGACATGTGTCCTTCTTCTATTGGATGCACATTCCTCAACCATCCTCCTCCGTTGATTCCTTCTTTTCTTCTCAACCATTGATCTTCCTTCACTCTCTTCTATAAATACAACCTTCTTCTCTTCATTTCATATCTAGATTTTGTGTAAACTTATGCTGCAGAGATACTGGTGTGCCTTTGGCACCCCTACTCCCATTTAAGCATTCTCATTTATACTCCATTTCTATATTTGAAGCTCATCTTCAAATACATAAGTATCACAGCCATTCTTCCTTTGTCATCTTCAACAAGCAAGCAAGCAACTAGCTTCTAAGGGCTTCACAATCAAGATCAAAGAAAGATAGGCGAACTACGAAAGACGAAAGGTAAAGGTGCAAGGTATTATTTGTTATTTGTTTTAATCTCCTTTTATCTTTAGATTCTGTAGATGTTTGGGTTTTATAATCTTTTGGATTAACCTATTTTCCCCCTCACATTTTGGCGCCCACCATGGGGTCCTTGCCCCTTTACTAATAAAAAACTGAGTGCTTTCAAGTGACAGGTCCATACATGTGACGAACAGGTTTCTAACAGAGCCAGTCTTGCGCATACAGCCTCTCAAACGACGCATTTACCTTCCGAGTTGGTGCATTTGTTTTTCTGGCACATCTGACCTCCCAAGTGATGCATTTACATTCTGCTCTTGTGCATCTAATTTTTTGGCGCATCTGACCTCCGTAGTTGCGCATTTATCCTTGGATTTGTCATTGAGTTCTATTTGCGCATATGTTCTGTTAAACATCGCATCTATCATTATTGCGCATATACCTCATTATCTTGCACATTTGCTTTATATTCTTGCACTTCTGTACAAAGACACATACACTCCCTATTTCTGCACATTCAGGCTGCAGTGTTGCGTATCTGTCTTCTGCTCTTTTTTGTTGTATGGTTTCTGATTTTTGCATGTTGAGCTAACATCAGTTTTGCAGGAGTAGTGGCTAGATTAGGTCATCTAGATGATTTGACTAGTTCACTTAGACTAACTAGGGGTGAAAGTAACAAGTGCATTTCATAACAAACTTCACTTAGTTTTCTAACTAGGAAGGAAGTAACTGAACCTTATTGCTATTGGTGCATTGTTGATTTATTTTCTAGTTTAATCACTGCTATCTTTTTGCAAACAGAAAATGAAAAATGCTGTGTCTTAATCACTTTCAAATTTAACAATCGGGAAAATGAACAATGCTATGTTTTAATCACTTCCAAGTTAACAATCATGTGAGTGCACAAGTAGATTAACTCATTTAGTTTTTCTATTTTAACTAGGTTGGATTTACAAGTATTTTTTGTGCTTGTGAATGACAATAGGCTTATGCTCTCCCCTTAACTGGGTGATCATAGTGCCAGACTTGTCATTCTTTTTGTCAAACCTTTAGGGGGGCTTGCCCTTGGATGCACGCTTGTCCAAGTGGGAATGACCCTGAGTGGTAACAGGCTAAAGATAAGCCCTACCAAGCCATTTAAAATAAATTATGCTTGGGGTGAAAACCTCAAGCAACGAGTGCTGCTGTGTTACACCGACGGCCAACCTCCCCCAAAACCCTCATAGGCGTAACCCTTTGAGGCTGGGAGACTCCATAATGAAGAGTAGCACCGCTGCACGTGTAACAACTTGAACGGTTGCCCTAACTAAGAACCAATTGTGTAGCAAGCTAAAAACCCCTATTCGTTGATGTAAAGGGTGGAGCTCTTGAAGCGGCCTCGATTCAAGTGACTCTTAGTAGAGGTAGCAGGGACAATCCTAAGGTTTGGTGGGGGTACGAGCCTAAGGAAACCCAGATCTGGTATGCGTGAGAAGTGAGTGCCGTGGAGGGGAGCCAGTGCTACTAGATCCTGGAGCTACATGCTTTGAGTGGCACAGCTAGAGGATTCAATGAATATTGTCTCATCTAGCCTAGGTTGTACTTGTTTTGAGTCACAATAGTCCAAAAAACACAAAAAAATAATAAAAAAAAGATAAAAATCATGGAAAACTTCTATGTGTTTGCTGTGTTTTTGCCATAATTGAACATCAACATCATCAGAAACACCAAAGTTTTTCAAACCAAAAACAACAAAAATCCTGAAAACGATCCAAAATTTCCAAAATTCAGAGAAAACAAGCAATTGAGCCAGAATTGCGCATCCGCACCAACTTTTTACGCATTTGAATTGACTTTCTACGCATCTGATATTGTTGTGCATCTGAACCCTATTTTTGCACATTTGAAACCTCACCAGTATTGCGCATGTATATCGACTTGTTGCGCATCTGCCTTCTGTTGTTGCGCATTTAAACCTAAGAGCAAAAATCCAGTACCTTCCAAAGAGTGAAACTGTCAAAAAATTTTCAAAAACCATCTTCAAACCTATTTCAATTTTTCAAAATCTGAATTGAGACCTTGCGAATCAACCATTTTCTCCTTCTTATCTGTACCATAGCTGCTTGTTCATCCGAAATCTCACCAAAATCTTCTTCCAAACTTCCAACAAGGTTATAGCCAAATTTTTCTTGATCAAAATCAAATCTCAAACTAAACCTAGTAAAACTCCAAATATCAAGGGTTAGTTATCCTTTTGGAATTCCACTAGGGGGTTGTGCAAAAACTAGTCAACATCGAGTGATAGATTTCTAACATCCTAGCTTTGACATATCATTTTTGTATATCCCACATTGTTTGACACAACCTAGATCTAAGAAGAACCTTGCTAAAGCTTTGTCTCATTCTAGCACCTTACTCTAAATCTCACCTCATACCATCTCTTTACTACCTTGCATGGTCTTGACAAGATTGCAAAAATAAAAATAGTTAGAAATGGCAGAGAAAAGTATTTTTGACGATCATGAGAGCGACGAAGAAATGTCTATGGAAGAGATCCTTCAAACGCAGCATAATCCAAAATTTCAACGCCTATTAGAAAAAGTGCTTGCCCAAGACCCAACAAAATTCTTTTTACATCGAGCAGGTCTAGGAGTCAAACTCCCTAAGGATTATGACGTAAAAACTCTCAAAGAAATTGAAGAAGAGAGAATCCATGAAGGAAGTAGACATGATGAAATGCCACAGATAAAAGCAAAACCAACACTGATGCTACTGATGCCCTAAGTTTAATGAACCAAAATATCGAAGCTCTCAAACAAAAATTTTCAGACATGAGGATGGGAGCATCGACTAAACATTACACCCTAGAGGAGATTTCACCATATCCTTTTGATAGGACCTTGGTCATGATACCTTTCCCCTCAAAATTTGAGGTGCCTAAGTTTGACAAATATCGAGGAAAGGGTGACCCAAGGGATCACATCAGAGAATTCAATGCTGCTTGTCTCGAGGTCGCACACAACGATACATACCTTATGCGACTCTTCCCACGAAGCTTACGTGGACAAGCCATGGAGTGGTTCTCTAGACTACCACCCGGTATTAAAACTTTCAATGAGCTTGTAGACAAATTTGTTACCCACTTCTCCTACAATTTTGAGCACGACACCTCAATATTGGATCTTTGTAACACAAAACAAAAAGGTGGAGAATCTTTCGCCGCCTTCTTACAGAGACGGAGACAACTGGCAAGCAAGTGCCCACACCAAATACCAGAAAAACAAATGCTAGAAATGTTCATCCACAATTTACAAATAGACCTAAGCTACCAAATCCAAATACAATGTCCCACTTCTTTTAGCAAGGTCATTGAGATGGGCCTTATCATAGAAAAAGCTCTAATTGCAAAAGGTAAAATCAAGCTCTATAAAGACACTCCTAATACCAACACCAACAATGACAAACCTAGATTCTGGACGGAAAAAAAGAACATTGTGAATGACGGGGTGGTAGATGCCAAAAATGTAGCACCTAAACAACCAATTTTCAACCTATCAACACCTCAAAGTAACCCCCTGCAAAACAAACCACGAAACACTGAATCTAGGTTTACCAACTTTCCGCCAAGGAGAAAATTCACACCTTTGGATGAGTCACTAGAAACTACCTACGAAAGCTAATTGCCAATAATCTCATAATGCTTCCTTCAGCACAAGAGTATGAACCAAAGATCAAACCCCATTGGTGGAATGACAATGACTTCTGTGAATATCACCGAAACAAGGGACACAAGACAAATGATTGTATTGCACTCAAGCATATAATCCAAGACTTAATAGAGCAAAAAAAAAATCTGTTAATGGACATACCTCAAATAGCGATCATCAGGCATTCAAGGATCCTCTTCCTAACTACGAGCAAGGAGGTCCTTCCAACAGAAACAACCGTGGCTCTAAGAACGTAAATTACACAAATATCAGATACGACTATGTTGTTAACCATATCTATGAAAGTGATTCACGTATCAGTGTAATCACTATAAACAAGGATCCAGATTGCAATGTTACTACCTGTAGTAACAAGGTCACCCTTAGAGGAGCTTCCGCTCCTCCATCTAGTCAATACAATATCGTGGATCAACTCCACAAAACACCTACACACATCTCCATGTTGGAACTTCTGCGTCTGTCCCCTTCCCATAGGTCCATACTCAACAAAGCCTTAGTAGAAGCCTCCATTCCCATGAACCTAGCTGAAGAGCAATTCCAAACTATGGTCGGTCACATCACCTCACCGCACTCCCTATCATTCATTGAGAAGGATGATATATCTATCACTCAACCCCATAACGCCTCCCTTCATATTGAAGCTTTCATACATAAGCACAAGATCAAAAGAGTCCTAATCGATGGAGGGGCTGGGTTGAATATTTGCACATTGAAGCTAATCCTTACATTGGGGTTTTTAGAGAAGGCTATAGATCCAAAAAGAAAAATCACCATAAAAGCCTATGATGAGGAAGAAAGAATGTCCAAAGGAATTGTTACCCTACCAATCAGAGTGGGCCCCATAGTGAAAGATGTGGCTTGTCAAGTCCTTGACATGGAGCTAGCATACAACATTCTTCTGGGATGGCCATGGATACACGCTTTGAAAGCAGTACCTTCCACATAGCATCAATGTATCAAATTCCCACATGAAGGTCAAGAGATCACCATCCAAGGTGACCCTAACCTGTATCAATACTGCAACTCCATTCAGCCCAAACCAGAAGTCGTAATCCCCAACAACCGTGCCTCTGCTTCATCCTCCTCTCATGTTGATCCAACTACGCTTGCTTCCTCTTCTAGCGCGCCTCAACTGAAACTCCAACGCAAGGACAAGGGCTTGGGTGAGTACACGGTATCTCAATCCCTCTGTTTGGCACAACTGCCTCTATCTCGTAGATCCTATGGAAGACCTATCTTAAAAACACCCACAACAGAGAAGCCTACCAAAGGACCATTTGTGAAATGGGGAAACCTAGAAGACAAAAGTGACGAAAAAGATATCTTACAGTGGCTATACAAAGAAGAAGCTAGTTCATCAATGCAACATAACCATCCCACTATACCAACAGAACAGTATGGTCAAGGCTTTCAAATGCTATAGAGAATGGGGTATGAAGGACACGGTCCACTCAGTTCAAGAAAAGATGGCATCACTGAACCCATCCAACCTCATACCTTAACAGTTCGAGACACTACAGGGCTAGGCTACACTGGAGCACCAAGAAACAACTGAGCAAACAAGAATAAGGACAAGCAACCAGAAACCTCTACTAGCAATCTGGTCAAAGAAATTCAGAGAATGCAAATGGGGACTGAAACTGATTCTAACGAGTATGAATGGGATAGCCTTTCTGAGATGTCTTGTGATGAAAAGGATATTGACGTTGTCCACGAGTACGACCCAACCCATGACAACGAGGGACAAGGTCCAAGGGCTAGGCCATTAGAGTCTGACTCGCATAGCAACAATAGTGAAAATCGTGAGGAAGGAATGTTTCCCCCCTTGACAGACCCACTAATAGAGAGTACCATCGCAGAGTTTGTCCACTCCTTCAATAACTCTGTCCTAACCATTAACGCCATTGAACCGGACCAACCTAATGATCCCTTACCTTTGGTACACCCTAAACTTATAGACTGGGACCTAGAAGGCACCACCCCTAAGCTTGACACCTTCGAAAATGATGACGCCATCATCGATTATCTTGAACTGAGAGATCACATACCTGCAGGAGACCACAGAACTGGCTATGCTATTGAACTCAATGAGAAGGCCTATTTTGGGGAGAGCGCCAAGCCTTTCTGTCATAAAAATATCAAAATAAAAGAACGATCTAACGGTGAAAACTGCTCTGCGGTAGTGTTAGATCATCAAAATAGTAAAAATAAAGACGTATCCAATGATGAAAACCTCTCCGAGGTGCTAAAGGATGGAAGGCTTGACCCTCTCCCCAATCTTACACATCAGGAGAGATCGTCGATCTTGATAGAACTGGTGGAAGCAATCAATGTTAACACAGGTGATAATCCTAGAATGGTCCACATGGCAAAGACTCTAACAGAACATGAAAAACTAGCATTTACAGATTTCTTCAAAAGAAAACAGATCAACTTTGCATGGACCTACACTAACATGCCAGGGCTAGATCCAAATCTTATCATGCATCATTTATCTCTAGCTCCGGGAGCTAAACCAGTCAAACAAAAACTCAGAAAGATGCATCTGCATGTGGCCCTCATGGTGAAAGAAGAGCTAAAGAAACTCTTAGATGTCAGATTTATCAGCCCTATAAACTATCCTAAATGGGTTTTGAATATTGTACCAGTGGCTAAACCAGATGGCAGGGTCAGAATATGCAATGATTTCAGAGACTTGAACAAGGCTTGTCCCAAAGATGACTTCCCCCTGCCCAACATAGACATGATTGTCGATCTTACGGCAGGACACACTATGCTGTCACTCATGGACGGTTTCTCAGGATATAACCATATAAAGATCGCACCCGAGGACCAACACAAAACCGCATTCACATGTCCTTGGGGTACCTATTGTTGGTGTGTTATGCCATTTGGTCTGAAAAATGCTGGGGCAACATATTAGAGAGCCATGACAACAATATTCCACGATATGATGCACACTATAATGGAAGACTATGTCGATGACATTCTGGCAAAGTCTTTTACAAGAGAAGGGCATCTAGCAGTATTAGACAAGATCTTCAATAGACTGGAATAGTTCAATGTGCGCCTTAACCCAAAGAAGTGTGTATTTGGAGTTACGTCAGGCAAACTACTGGGATACATAGTGTCTGCAAATGGTATTGAAGTTGATCCTGCTAAAGTAAAAGCCATCATGGAAATGCCACCTCCTAAAAATCTGACTCAATTGAGATCCCTACAAGGCAAACTACAGTCTATTAGATGGTTCATTTCCCAATTGGCAGACAAGTGCTACCCATTCTTTCATCTGCTACACAAAAATGTACCCTTCAAATGGAACGAGTCATGTGAGCAGGCATTTCAACAACTAAAGGAGTACCTAATGAAGCCACCAGTATTAATGCCACCAATTCAGCGCAAGCCTCTATTACTGTATATCTCAGCTACACCAATGGCTCTAGGAGCTCTCCTTGCTCAACAGAACTATGATGGAAAAGAACAAGCTATCTAATACATTAGTTGAACACTCGTCGGATATGAATTACAATACACACCAATAGAAAGAGCATGTCTAGCTGTCATCTTCACCTCACAAAAATGGAGACATTACATGCTGTCACACTCTGTTAAACTCATGGCAAAGATTGATCCACTAAAATACTTACTTAACAAGGCTACCTTAACAGGTAGATTATCAAAATGGGTCATGCTTCTCAGTGAGTTCAATATCGAATACGTGGATGGAAAAGTGATAAAAGGACAAGTGCTTGCAGATCAACTAGCAGAGGCACCTCTAACAGATGACAACCCCCTAAACTTCAAATTTCCAGATGAATCTATCTTCCACGTCAACACAGCAAACTAGAAAATGTACTTCGATGGCTCATATACTCAGCATGGATTGGGGGTAGGTATCTTATTAATCACACCATATGGCGATACTATTCCAAAATCATACAGGTTAATGTTCCCCTACACTAACAATGTAGTGGAATATGAGGCCCTGGTCATCGGTATCAAGCTGGCAGTTGAGTGGAACATCAAGGAACTTCAAGTCTATGGTGACTCACAGCTGGTTATTAATCAAGTGAACGACGACTACCAAACAAAGGATGAGAAACTGATTCTTTACAAAAGAATGGTAGATGACTTCAAGGAATATTTCGTCAAGATATCTTTTGAACAAATACCAAGGATCGAGAATAAAGCTGCAGACGCAATGGCCACGATCGCATCTCTCCTTGACATACCGGGCAATCAAACACGATATGAGTTCTTAGTAGAGCCAGTGTCCTATCCTGCTTATGACACCCCAGAGTCCTAGATCATTTGCCACATTCTTGGAGCCAATTCCCCACTCTAAAAGAGAATGCCCTCCCACCCAACCTCTCCAGCAACCAGAAAAGAACCTTCATTTGGTAGGCATCCTAGTATGCCATTGTCGCTAACACCCTATATCACTGAGGTCTCGATGGTACTCTCCTTAGGTGTCTAGATAGAGAGGAATATCAAACCGCCCTATGCGAAATACATGACAGGATATGCGAGACCCACTCTAGTGGTCCTACTCTAGCCAAGAAACTCATACGCATGGGATACTACTGGCCAACAATGGAACAAGACTCCTATCATTTTGTGAAAAAGTGCAAGAAATGCCAAATCCATGGGAACCTGATACATGCACCAGCACAAGAGTTACAACCGTTAACAACTCCTTGGCCTTTCTGTCAGTGTGGACTCGACTTAGTGGGCAAGATCCACCCTCCTTCCTCAAGTAGACACAAATTCATTATCACTGCCACAGAGTACTTCACAAAGTGGATTGAAGCTATGCCCCTAGCCAACATCACAGGTAAGCAAATCACCTCTTTCATCCTGAACTATATCATTTATCATTATGGTGTCCCTTCGGCCATCATCACTGATAACGGATGATCCTTCAAAAACCAAGATGTCAGGGAACTATGTGACAAATTCCATATCCAGCACCGCTTTTCAACCCCCTACTACCCTCAAGGTAACGGCCAAGCTGAGGCATCAAATAAAACCATTCTAAAAATCCTAAAGAAAATTGTCAACGAGGCCAGCCGAAATTGGCATGTCTAATAGAATCTCGCACTGTGGGCCTACCGCACAAGCATCCGCACACCTACAGGTGCAACACCATACTCCCTAGTCTATGGATCTGAAGCTATCTTGCCCATTGAAGTCAAGATCCCATCCTTGTGAGTCTCACTAAAAGTCCTCTTATCAGATGAAGAATAGAAAGTGACCATACTCCAAGAATTAGAGCTGCTCGAAGAACGAAGGCAACAGGCCTTCAACCACCTAAAAGCATATTAGCAATGCATGTCCAGAAGCTACAATCATAAAGTAAAACCCTAGATATTCCAAGTTGGTGACTTAGTCCTAAGAGAAAATCCTAGAAATCAACAAGACAGAGAAAAGAAAGGAAAGTTTAAACCTAACTGGCTCAGTCCCTATGTCATCATCACAGCTTATGGATCGAGGGCATATCAATTGGCTACATCTGAAGGTGAAATGTTCGATGATCCTATCAACAGCATGCACCTTTGTAAGTTCTATACTTGAAAACCCCAATGTAAGGGAGTCCTGAAAGAAATCCAAAAAAAAAATAAAAAAAGTGAAAAAAAATAGAGCAAAAAAATAAAAAAATGAGAAAATAGCAAAAAAAATCGTCCTACGGTGAAAACCTGGCAAACAGGCACCTAGGATAGGTACCATGGCAAAAACCTGGCAAACAGGTGTCATGTGTACTTTTAGCTTCTCGTGCACATAAAAGCAAGTGGTGAAAACCTAGTAAACAGGCACTATTCTGCAGCAAATCACTTCCTCCATCCATTTGACTTCATGTCTCTTGTGTCCATCATATCATTCATCTTGAACCAGTCCTTTGAACCATTGTCAAACTATGTCGCCTCTGAGTTATCACGTAGGCAAGGCCATTCTCAAATGCACCCCCGAGGCTCCACTATCCCATCCTTCCGTGTCTAGTCCGTCTATCTCTCTGAGTCCACACCACTTTCTGCTCGCTTAGATTTTAGGTCCATCAGGGTTTACCTTGAACTACGTTGCCTCTGCATCGTCACGTAGGCAAGGCCATTTAGCAATGAGCCCCCGAGGCACTAGGTTAGTCCCTTAGGGTTCGTCTCTCCATATTTGTTGTCGTCTCACCCATAATAAGTCGATCCTTGTATAAACTGGGGGCAACTCCTCGACCTAGTTACAGATTTGGATTCTTGAGTGCCACTGTCCTAAGAGGATGCTAATAAAGGCTTGTGATACCTTTCAATAGACAAGAAAGAACAACAAAGCAAGCTACCCAACAACAAAGTTCTTGACTCAAACCATCAACCTATCCAAAACAAAAACAAAGCAGAGTACCATACCGAAACACTCAAAACAATTCTATCTCAATTATGGCAAAAAAAAAAAACACATCTAATGCAAGAATGTTTTGTCAACAGGTTAACTTACAGGGTCTTGAATTTTTGTCATTATGTCTTCCTATGCTACTCGAGGATGCCAAAAGCTAGAGATGCTATGATGGAGGCATAATTTTTCTTTGTCTGCTGCTTGTGGATTAAACCGTAGTAATGTGATGACTTATGTCTAACGACGTGATCAGGAAAAGATCATCGAGGACTTCAAGGTCTCAACATGAAAAGGGGCAATCTTTATCTGTTGAAATGCAAGAAGTACTCAGGTCATCTAGATTCAAGTTTGACTAGATGCTTGTATCAACTTGCTATATCACAATCCAGGTAAGCGATACTCAGGTCATCTCGGTCCAATTATACCTAGATGCTTGTATTTTCTTACCACATTTCAAAACGTGAAAAATGGCAAAAAGTGCCCAATGATGAAAATAAAAAGCCTTGTAAAGATGACAAATCCGCATCCGCATCCATCTCATATCCAACAAATCCATATCATCCATGCAATAAAAAAGTCCTGTAGTATCAAAAGAAAACCAATATTTCTTCATCTTCTCCTCTTCCACTCATCTGTATCATCTCTGTGTCGATTGAGTACATTTGGACATATCAAAAAACATAGCATATAAGTTACATATCATATCGCCTGAGATAGTCATTCATATGATTACATCATCTGCATACATAAGCGCATTAGATCAATTTCCATAAATGTGCATCCATATATCATATCTAAAGAAAATAAAAAATATAGGTCACATACATATAGAACTGCATAAATCATATCCATCCACATTAGCATTTGCATAACTCAAAATCATTCATTTAATATGCATCACATATAGCACATGCATATAGATCAGGAAACAACAACATCATCACATAAACATCAAATGCATGTCTAAATGTACAATATATCACAATCTCTGTCCAATCTCAGAGTCATGTCATAAATGTATACAACAAATGGTGATACATGTCTCAGAATAAAAGTACATATATCGGCTATCTCAGACCTCTATCACAAATGTGCTACGATACAATCAAAACTGGTACAAGTATCTGGGTCTGTCTAACCCTGCTACTAGGGCATGCTGCTCCCAGCACTGGCCTCTCCTCTACCTCCCCCTGACTATTGGGGACCCCTCACTGAGCCTATAGACTGAGACCCACCTGCCCTCTGTAATGCCTCTGACTAGCTCCTGAAGCTAGGGGCACGGTGCTCTACTAACACAGCTCCGTGATAGAACCCTCTGTAGTACTGAGCCTATGCTTGGGCTCTAGTAAGCTCACTCTGCACCTGGACCACCTGTGCCTGTGCCTGCTGCACCTGTGAAACTAAAAACATGGATGTCCCATCTGTGCCCATGGCCATCACGACTGCATCTCTCTCTGCCCTCATAGCCCGCATACTGGCTAAGGTTGCGTCTCTCTCTCTCTCGGGTCAACTCTGATAATTGAGTCACATCTGACTCTCTCCGTGACTCTGCTGCTCTCAGATGAGCCCTCAACTACCTAATTTGGCTCTGTAGTGAAACCATAACCTGCTGCTGCACATCAGGCTGTGGAACCTGCTCGGCCTGTGCCACCTACTGTGTTGGCACCTGTCCCTGTATCGGCTGTGCCACCTGCTGTGGTGACGACATTTGTCTCCGTGCTACCTCTGGCTGCATTGGCACCTGGACCTGTGCCTATCCAACTGCCTGCTAACCCACAAGCCCCTCTCCGACCCTCTGCCTCTATCTTAGTCTCCTATCATCTCCCTAATCTCTCCTCCTCCTCCTGCCAGCTACACCCTCCCCATCTGAATCACCCTCATCTACATGAGGAGTTAACTCTCCTGGTCCTGAGTACCTTAGGAATGGGTGCGCCGCGAACCAATCCTCATAGTCTGGTGTCATGCCAGCATCTACTATGTCTCTCCTCATCGGCCAGGCTGCATAGGGAATCTGCTGAAAATTGGCCAATGCCTCCTCGTAAGATGCCATAGGACCCCACCTATATCTCTCTGCGTGAGTCCTGGCAAAGCGTGCCTCGCCTTGTGGTCTACCCTGTACACGGCCAAATTGTCTCTGAACTCGGCTGACAATTGGTCGCTCCAAAATGTACCGAGTCTTTCCAATAAGCCATCTCGTCTGGAAGCAATAAGGTAGCCCATCTGCCTCGTCATCCCATACCTCGTAGTCAATGTATGGCTGCCAGACAACTGCATCTAGTCCATCAAAGGCATGCCTCCAGTACTCAAGCTTCCCCAGCCTATGCTTTGAAATCACGCCTGCGTAGCCGTAACTATAAGGCTTACCCCTCTGCCTGTGAAATACACATCTCGATCGTGTGATAGCAATGTGCTCCCACAACTAAAACTATAAGAGAGACACGCCTATTGATAAACCAGAGCCTCGGTGGTACACTACCTAATGCATGTCTCTATATAGGTGTGCAAGCACGCACACACCCCAAGCATACCATGTCCCGTCTGTCGTCATCCTCTCTAGTACCCACCCCCAGCCAATGGGGAAGCTGTGCGATCTCTTATCGGGGCATACTATGCCACTGATCAGTCCAGCCACTATGCCCGGGAAGTAGTCATAACAGTCATGCATGTCCTACCACAAGATCTCCTCCCTCGCCAACTCTGGATCATCAAAAACATGTCTGCACTCCTCCAGCCCAGCGTCACGCTGTGATTCGTACTCAACCAACTCTCCCTGAATAGGGAGGTGTAAAATCTGATAGACATCCTCCAGAGTAATGTCCATCTCTCCGTCAGAAGATGGAAGGTCCCATCCTCGCTGTGGAATCGCTCCATGGCTATAGTCACCATCGCCCGGTTCATGCGAACCTCAAACATGAAGATCACATGATACAAACCCATAGCACCTAGAGCCTCCTGATCCATCTCGGTCAACATATACTGCTGCAACAATGGCAACGGAAACTACTCACGCGATGTAAGAACGTCCCGAATATCCTCCTGCAACCAAGTCACGCATACCGTCAGTGAAATCCATATCCATATTAGACCTAATCAAAGCAATCAAGCTATCCTATCATTGGCTTAACATATCAAATTAATCAAAACAACATATCATCTCTCGACTAGATTCTCGGCAATCTCATAGATCGCTAATCAATTGACGCATCGATCAGGATGCCAATTGGGTTAATTTCATTAAGTCAACTAATTTTCCTAAGTGCAAATGCACTAATCCAGGTGGCAAATGCGCCGTTTCATACCAAAAGCACCACTTCACCGTGAATGCACCACTTTCTGATGCGTATGCACTGTTCTGGCACATGCGCCACTTCCTATATCAAATGCTCAATTTGAAAGTAAATGTGCCATTTCAGGGATCACATGCACAACACTAGCATATGTGCCCATTCAAAACACATATGCACAATTTCTGAATGTATGCGCCACTTAATAGATCAAAAGCGCAAAAGTAATCAAATGCGCACATTCATGGCTCAAATGCGCAAAATGAACAAATGTGCCACTTTGCGGCGTAAATGCGCCATTCCGCAACGCATGTGCCACTTCGGCGTGCATATGCACCAAATGGGAGTTTTTGTACATTTGTCTCAGTTGGGTTCTCTAGCCATTAATATGCTCAAAAATTGACTTTTAGCAAGTTTTGAAGAAACGCATACCGGGGGTCCTACATCTGCTGGCCGATCGAACCATTGAATCCTGTCAAACTGATGCTCCTCGCGCGGAATATCCATCTGTCTGGCTGCCATGCTCTCTTAAGCTCTCCAGAAGACAAATCAACTATGGACAAGTGTGCAACTGAATAGAATATGTGGACCCAGCTCCTATATATAGCAAATGACCCATACTTGACTGCATGGCATCTGTGGGTACTTCCCATGTCTGTTTCTCTGAACCATATCCCGTTTTTCTCCGACCTGACCCATTCTTCACCTTCTTCTTCATGAGATTGTCCGTCTCAGGCCTTCTGTCTTCTTCCCGTCCAATCTCTCGAGGGGGCATCCTGTCGTTAAACTTGTACCACCTAAAATTGGCATGACTCTACTTAAATAAATATTTTAAATATTTATTTGATCAGTCACATTCTTCTATCAATAAATAAATATATTTATTTATTTATCTGATTCATCTCCTCTCATTTAATTAAATAAATTACATGTTATTTAATTAATTTAATTCATCTACATCAACTTCATTCTTCTAAATAATTAAATAATTTCAATTATTTAATTAAAACCTTTTATTCTTCCAAATTTAAATAAAATACAAATTTTATTTAAATAAAATCTAAATCCTCCACTAAATAAAATATATTTTTATATTTTATTTTATTCTTCAAATATTTTATTCCTCTCATTTATCTACAAGATAATTAAATAAATCTTTTATTTAATTATGCATCCTTATCTTCAAAAATCATTTCTATCTTCCAAAAATAACTTTCCTCTTGTCACACAAAAGCAAAACGCTGAGTTACAAAAGCAAAAGCATCTTTAAAGCAAAATGACTCTTAAATTAGAAAAATAAATTCTAATTTAAAAAAATCAAATCTTATCCTCATCAAGAGAGGAGGTAACTCAAGTAAGCTGCTTTTAGAATGACATGTGTCCTTCTATTGGATGCACATTCCTCAACCATCCTCCTCCATTGATTCCTTCTTTTCTTCTCAACCATTGATCTTCCCTCACTCTCTTCTATAAATACAACCTTCTTCTCTTCATTTCATATCTGGATTCTGTGTAAACTTATGCTGTAGAGATACCGGCGTGCCTTTGGCACCCCTACTCCCATTTAAGCATTCTCATTTATACTTCATTTTTGTATTTGAAGCTCTTCTTCAAATACATAAGTGTCATAGCCATTCTTCCTTTGTCATCTTCAACAAGCAAGCAAGCAACTAGCTTCTGAGGGCTTCACAATCAAGATCAAAGAAAGATAGGCGAACTACAGAAGACGAAAGGTAAAGGTGCAAGGTATTATTTGTTATTTGTTTTAATCTCCTTTTATCTTCAGATTCTGTAGATGTTTGGGTTTTATAATCTTTTGGATTAACCTATTTTCCCCCTCACAGAGTCCGTCACCTAAATTTGATCAAGGCACCATTCTTAGTTTAATCTAGTTCCTCCACCACAAAAAATTCAAATTCTTAAAATACTATATTTCAAAATTAATTTATTTTACATGTATATCTGGCCTTGCATAATTCATTACTTTAGTAATATAATATCTTATGAGATCCAATTTAAGTAACACTTTAAAAGGGTATGCAATTGTGTTTTCTATGTCACAATCATGCATGTATTGTATTCTTAAAATGAACAAATCATTGGGAAAATAATTATGCCAAAATTTCCATTTTATGAATGATCTATAAATTTGCTAAGGGAGGTTTTTCAATATCAACTCAAGAAGTTAGTATAGTCACTTGAATGACAAATCATGGGAGTATTCCTACACACAAGGTATGGATTTCTAAGAGACTATTTCTATGCTAATTTGATTTCTCTTTGATTTTCCTCTCAAAACCATTAGGAACACCCTCCTAAGTCTTGAAAATATTTAAGTAAAGAAGAACCACCATATATTGCCAATTGACTACCAATTACTAGTATCCTAATTATGAGTCTTGTCATAATAGCCCAAACAAAATTCTATTCCCCAGGTCTAGTTTTGTGTCTATCCTCTAGGGGTGTTCGAGAACAATTTAGTTTGTCAACACATACAAAAGTGAAAATTGAGAGGCAACTCTTACATAATATTGTTTGTATGTTTCTACCACTTCCCCATATCCCCCTTTGGGGAACAATGAAGTTCAGACATTAATAATTTGAAACAAATAGTCAAAACCCTTCAACTTTGACATTCTATCCAAAGTTGTGTGAAATTGGTTCATTCCATCAACTAGTGGTTATGTAATTATGGTAGAGCTTGCAAAGCTCTCGGGACAATTATGAAACTACTAGGGTAGTTATAAATGTTTTAGGGTGTTTACAAAATTTTTACCTATTTGCAACTAGTAGTTTCAACACCAACCAAACAATGGATCTTTTTAGCCTATGATATTGTATTCTCTAACATCTTTTAGATGTTGTCAACCATCACAAAGCTACCTTCTATACTGAGGATCAAATTTTGAATTTGAAATCATCAAGATGAGATGATAGGTGTCCTGTGATAATTTCTTGATTTAAAACACTATCAATTAACCCCATGATAATGTTAATTAGATTTGTTTTTCAAATCATTCCCTATATAATGTGATCTAGATTTAATAGACAACAATTAATGAATAAATAATCACATTGAAATATGAGAGTTGGGAATTATGTAGTTGAAAAAGGATACAAGTGTTTACCTATTTTTGATGAGGTGGCAATGTGGCTTTTGTTGTTGACATACTGGCATGTTCTGATAAATGATTATAAGCTAAAATTTGATGTGGAATAGTAATCAAATAATCAAGCTAACCTTGTATAAAGGAGTCTGATATTATGGACTAGGTGGCATCATGTAATATTATCCAATTGATGCAACCATATCCTTTGTCACCATGAATATGCTAGTTTTGCTTTCCTTCGCTCATGTGTCATTTTAAAAAAAAAATCATAAGAAAGTGCAATGAGGTTTTATTTGAGATAGGGTTGGGAACCTTAGGCTTATTGCAATCAAGCCCCTAAAAGAACATACTTGCAATTTTATCCATGCCACTCATATAATAAAAATGCAAAACCATGTTGTATGGATGTAGTAGTGTGATGTTAAAATGCAAAATTTTACTTTATATGCCTTGAAATTGAATGTGCCCTTGATTGATTTTTTTGTGTTTTACTAATGATCTAGGAATATCTATAAAGAAATTTTCTTAGTTAATCATGTTGGCATTTCAATTCGCACCTCTGGAATGTGAGTTGGAAACGAACAACTATGCATAGATAAACTACTCTCCTATTGGAAGGGGGAGTTCCCTTTTTGCTGATGTTCACTGAAAAGATAATAAAATAAATTTTCCTATCTTCTTTTTGATTCTCAGTTGCGAGTACAAGGTTATAAAACTCTTTTCGTTGCAGCAGAGGTTTTTCCATTTTTTAAAACTTCTAACTAGAGCTAGGCCTAAACTAATGACGCTTTTGATTATCTGAGTAAACACAGAGCATAGAGATCAAAAGTGGACGAGGAATGATTTGTTTTTAACACAAAAACTTGAATAAGTTTCTCCCAGATTTACATCACAAGATGCATTGTACTTTAATGATGAAAGATGAAATAAACTTTAAACAAGCCACACATCTGACGACAAAACTTGATGATTAGTGAGACAGAATATCAGAGCAAAAGGTAGGCATGAGACTTCTATTCTAATATTATAAAGTTGATACAACTCCAGAACAACAATACTATAGCAAAAGGCAGGCATACAGTATGCAATCAAACACTAGAAATAGATTACACAAAGTGAACAAACACTTGGAATAACAAAATCTGCAGGCTAGAATAGGCACATCAAATTTGCTATCACAAACACAACTTCATTACAATGGGCAAGGCTGCCCTTATTTATACTAAAATCCAAGGAGTAGGGAACCCTAAAATCTCCTTGATTAACCCCAACTTGCCAACTCACAAGCTTTATTTCTATTCTAAGACAAAGATACAATGAACAAATGCTTTAAAGCAAAGTGCTTTAAAGCAAAGAAAATTCTAACTATTACAAAGTGATTTCTTTCTAAATATAGAATGAATGAGCTTAGGATGAAAGCAAATGCTTTAAAAAAAACATCTGATTTAAAGCTACTTTCTTTTGAGTCACATTCTCATCTACATTCTTGCTTTATGGTGATGTCATCCATTGATATTTTTTTGCTAATTTCTTCTAAAAAGTATATTCTAAGAGAAAAAAACTAGCACATGGGTTTTGTAGATAATTTTGTTAAGAAGCAACCCAGTTTGTCAGATTCTAAAAAAGCGGAGGATTTCTCGAAAAAGCAGCAAAAGGAAGATTCTCGAAAAAAGAAAATTTTCCAATCTTCAAGAGGATGAAATTCTAGATGGACCCATCTCAATGAAATTTGAAAAAGCTTCGGCCCTGTTTCTGAAAAATGATCCCCTAGAAAAAAGAATTTGAAAAAGCATGCTCCCCTGCTTCCTCATCCCGAAACTATGAAGAATGCTGAAAAAACACTTCATTTGAGCCTTTGAATCTTCGTGAAAAGAAAAATAAAAATATTTCCTCTGGATGCAACTTGCAAAAATAATGAATAAAAGCAGCCAAAAGCTTGTCTTTATAGAACTTCAAGGAAAAAAAGTAGCTTTCTTTGTGAAGAAATAAAACTTCAATCTTATCTATGAAGAAAGCAACTTTTAAAGCGCAAATACAAGTAGATGTCTTCGAATATGAGGAATCCTTATTTTATAGCTATCTATGGCTTCATGTGTGAGATGATGAAAATATCTTCTTTGATGATGTCATCAAACACGCGAGATTGCAAAAGTGTTAGCCAATTTTCCTCTGTTTTCGACACTTCTGCACTTGTTTTGACTCCAAAATGGCCTGTCTCTAACTTCAACAAGATGGCAAATTGTCACCATTGACTAAAAAAGTTGACTGGTCATGGCATCTTGAAGTTTTATCAATTTTGATTTCATCCCCAGTCTCAGACTGATGATTTGACAACGTCTAATTACAAATCTGGCCTCTGGAACCTGTCGCCAGACGAAGATCAGGAAATGGCTGGAAGGAAACACTACCGTGACAAGAAAAATTCTAACACTAGATAACCCAGGTGCCCCTAGCCTCCAGGGGCACTTGGAATCTCATGCCTTAACCATTTTTTGAGATTTTAAATTTTTAGTTTTGAAGATTTGCAACTTTTCTTCATTCCCAGAAAAACATGAAAAATAAACTAAGTCTGGAGAAGATGGGCACCCCTAACCTCTTGGGGTGCCTGAGATTCCATGCCTTAGAAAAATTTTGGAATTTTTCAATTTTTGCTCCAAATCTTGAATTTCGCAAGATTTCGAAGGTCCTGGCTGACGTATATTTCAAAATATATTTAAGTATATGTTTAGATATTGAATTTCCTATACTTTAAATATTTTGAAATATACTTTTGGGATGTTTGAGATAGGTCTCAGATCCATGGGATTTGACATGCAGATTCTAGATTTTTGAGGATCCACCAGATTTCAGACTTAGTCAAATTTTCAGGGCTTCAGGACATCATACTTAGTCAATTTCAGGATTCCAGGGACATGCATTAGGATGATGGTAGAGTGGATAGCCTGAGCATATCTGAGATGAATCTCCTACTTTTACGGGCCTTTTGACTGAGTTTGGCTACTCTTATCCACATGGAAGTGGGTTGACGAAAACATTTTGACGTTTCTCGAATAATGCAAAAAAATTCTAACACTGGAAAAGATGGATGCCCCTAGCCTCTAGGGGTGCCTGAAAATCTGTGCCTTGTCAATTTCCATGATTTTCAACTTTTGCTTATAGTTTGCTCTGTTTCATGTGTTGACAGTTGCTTCCTGTTACTAATTTCAATGATTTTGTTAGACGACTGCCACTAGATGAAGAATGAACTAGATAATCTAGGTATATTTGATGTGATTCCCAGCTTTTTAGAACTGTTGACCAGAATGACTACTTTTATTCACCCCAGAACTGACCGACGGAGACATTTCTCGCATTTTCTTGAAAAAGGCAAAAAAAATTCTAACACTGGTGCAACTGGGCGCCCCTAGCCTTTAGGGGCACCTGGATTCTCTAGACTTAGTCAAATTTGATGATTTTCAACTTTTCTCCTCACTCTGGATTGACCCTGCTCTGTTTTACATTCTTCGTCAAATTGATGACTGTTTGTCAGTTTTACGTCGTTGGAACAACGTTGAAAACCTAAAAATGAGCTTTGGTAGATGAACTTCCTTAATTGACAACTTTAGAGCTCATGCTTCACATTCTAAAAAAGCAGAAATGACCCAGTAGAGAAAACTTGGTTGTTTGCAGATTCTGTCTGGACCATGCTGATTGTGAAGCAAAATTGACCAATGAGAATCAAGTGCAACACCTGAGTCAGAGATTCTATTTTTAGAAAGTTTTGCGAGCATCCATATCTCAAGAAACCCAGAAAACCTAATTTGACGTCTATTTTTAGAAAATTTGCTTTTTTGACTTTTTGACAGAAAAGTTTCTAGACTTGTTCAAAATGCCTTAAGGAAGCAAATTTTTTTTGATTGGGTACAACAATTGGCTCTATCTGGGGACCATGTCGGATACTTACAGCATAGGAGAACCGAGAATCTTTGGACTTTTAAGCTTGGACCAGTGCCTTATCAGTTGGGCAATAGAGTCAGGTCACTTTCCTAATCACGTAGAACAAGACTTTTCCCTAAAATCAGCTAAAAAGTTGGAACTTTCCAGAACACAAAGAACACAACTATCACATTACAAAAAGGGGAAAAACATTACGACATAACGATCACATTACTGAAAGGGGAAACACATTATGAGAACAAAAAGTGTATGAAATTACTCCATCCCTGAAGGGATGAAGTGTTTTAAGTATAATCCACTGTAAGGCAGTGGGAGGAGCCTACCGTCCATATGTGAGAGAACATAAGTATTCTCTCCTGCAAACTCGTGGATCTTGTATGGCCCCAACCACAAGGAATCAAATTTTCCATGCATTCCCTTGGGCTCATGTCTTTTGTCCCAGAGTAGGACTTGATCACCGATCTTGAAGTCTCGTTGGCGAGCCTTCTTATCAAATATTTTCTTCACTCATTCCTGATGCTGAGTGATTCTATCTACGACCTCCACCCTTTCTTCTTCTAGCTTCATCAGATACAGGATGCGCTTCTCAATAGGATATTTGAACTCATCATCTTCAATTATGGCTGCCAGCTTCAAAGCGAACAACTCTAGCGTGATAGATAGCATTGCTTTTGTACTGTACAAAATGATGAAAGGTGAAGTACCAATAGCTCTCTTGGGGGTAATTCTATCATCCCAGAGAGCATCATAAAGCTTCTTATGCCAAGCCTTTTGATTAGAATCAACTAGCTTGCGTATGATAGTGACTATGTTTTTGTTTGATGATTCGGCCTGTCCATTACCCTGGTAATAGTCTAATTAATGTGATAACATGATGCCATGATCATAACAAAACTCCAGTACTTCTTCAGATGAAAAACATGTTGCATTATTAGTCACTATCTTGTGTGGTACACCGAATCTTGAAATAATGTTCTCTTTCAGAAAGTCACAAACAACTTCCGAGGTAGCCCGCTTGGTTGGAATAGCTTCAACCCACTTAGTGAAGTAATCTGTACCTATGAGGACATAAATATGCCCCTTACTGGAATGTGGGTTGATAGGGCCAATGAAATCCAATCCCCATTGCTGGAATGGACCATTAATGATTACTGGCTTGAGGGGAATGGCCGCTAGCTTGAGTTTGCCAAGAAACTGTTGACAGATCTAACATTTTGACACCTATTTGTATGCGTCGAGAAACATAGTTGGCCAATAAAACTATGCTTGCAGGATCTTGAATGCAGTAACTCTTGATGAGAAGTGACCTCCGCATGCTTGACTGTGAAATGCATCCAACAAACATTGTTGTTGATCTTTGTTGACACATAATAAGAGGGTTCCATCAAGCCCTTGCTTGTATAGAACGTCATTCCAAAGCATAAACTTTTGTGCTTTCAATTTTAATGTTATCTTCTGCTGTTTGTCCATATGAATTGGACATTCTCCATAAGTCAAAAAGTACACAATTTCTACATACCATTCATCCGCAGAATCAACAAATAGGACCATAGGAAGATCCTCTTTAGTTTCAATTTTAGATTCACCATTAGCCTAGTGCTTCAGATCACTGTCTTCTGCTATCAATTGACAGAGACCTCTCCCGCAGACAAGTTTTGTTGGCTTGATCTCCAAATTGTATTCTTGAACCCTTGCGACCCAATCGCCTCTCTTGGTGCCCATCTCCTATTGAGTTAGCATGCTCTTAACCACTAGATCAGTAACATATAACATTGTGTGAGTTGTCAAGATATAGAATCTAAAATTCTTTACCGCTCTCACTACTGCATACGCGTTCTTCTCTATTTGAGAATATCACATTTCACTATCTTTGAAACTACTACTCATGAAAGCAATTGGGGACTTAGCATCTTCATTCAGCTTTTGCGTCAATATGGCAGACATGGTTGTTCGGATGCATAATAGTAAAGGATGAAATCTTTATTAAAATCAGGATGGACCAACACTGTCATTTGGCTGATGGCTTCCTTAATTGTGACAAATGCCTTCTTGCCTTCATTTGTCCACTTGAAAGCAGATGTTTTCTTCATCATAGCTGATATATCCTTTGTAAGCTCTGAGAAGTCTGGTATAAACCTTCGTATGAAATTTATTTTACTGAAGAAGGAATGCACACCTGTTTTGCTTGTTGGTAGAGACAGATTTTTGATAGAATCAACCCGACTAGGATCAATTTGTGTTCCCTCCTTGGAGATGATATGGCCAAGTAGTTTACCTTCTGTCACTGCAAAGATGGACTTCTTAGGATTCAAAGAAATCCCATGGCATCTGCATCTTTCAAACACTTTCACCAAATGGTCAAAATGGTCTCCTCGTGTTTTTGAGAAAATGGTGAGGTCATCGAGGTAGACGACAATCAACTTGTTCTTCAAATCTCCAAATGCCAAATCCATAGCTCTCTAAAATGTAGCACCGGCATTGATGAGGCCGAAAGGCATCCTTTCATAAGCAAACGTACGCCATGAGGTAGTGAAAGCTATCTTGAATTGATCCTCTTGAGCTACAGCAATATGATTATATCCGAAAAAACCATCAAGTAATGATAGCATCTCTAAATTGGTGACTGTTTGCAATGTGTGCTCCATGATTGGCAGAGGATAATTATCCTTGAGAGATGATTGGTTCAGGTTCCTGAAATCCACACAAATTCTGATTTCACCATTTTTCTTGCATACAGGAACTATGCTTGACACCCATGTTGAATGCTGAATTGGAAATATTATCTTTGCATCCACCATCTTCTGGATCTCCGCATAAATTGTATCTTGAATTCGTGGATTGTAATATCTTTGTTTTTGTTTGAAGGGCTTTGTATCAAGTTTCAATGGAATTATATGAGACAATTCAATGGGTGTGAAGACTTTCAAGTCTTCGTATGACTAGGTGAAAACATCTCGGTATTGTCTAAAGAGAGAGATATACCTCTCGCCTTCTTCTTCCATACAACATTTGCCTATATTAACAAGCCTAGGCTTGTCCTCTAAACCAATGTTCACCTGATAATGTTCAACAGATGCCTTATCATCCACTCTTCTTTGATTTTGAATGTATCTATCATGTCTGTCAAATATATCCTCCAAGGATACAAGACCCTTGGGAATTTTGTTACCTTTCAACTAGATAATACCTGAATCTGCCTCTTCTACGACTTTTGTATCCCTTGAAGTTTCCATAGAAGATTCTTCAAACCAACCTTCAAAAGATGAGAGGAATGAATCAGATTCATCTTTGTTGTCTTCAATATTTTTGATCTCAATTATTGATTCTCTGAAAGGAGCCAAACTCCCCTAAAAGAAAAGACCCTTGAAATTATCTTCCATGATGAGAAATTCTTTGATGTGGTCACCATCATTGAAGATTTGCCAGTTGTCACAATTGTCAGGGACGGTTGGCCTGTATATTAGCTCAATAGCAAATTCATTCTGACAAAAATTAGAATGAGGCATGAAAAGTGAAGCGGATACTGCTGGGGCATTGACTTTGCTATTATCTGAGCGTGGAATGTATCAAATGTCAAATGCCTCAAACCAATCGATTGCATTCCACACCCTATATCTATAATGTTAGAGGTGATCTTTTTTTACTTGAAATTGTCCCCTGATCTACTTCACGATTAGTTCTGCATCACCTTCAACTCTGAGTAATTTAATACCCATATCCTTTGCATTCTTGAGACCTAACAAAAGTGCCTCGTATTCCACTGTATTATTCATGCATTCGAACTGCAATTAGTATGCAAATGGATACAAATGACCATCATGAGAAATTATCACGACCCCTACTCCTGAATTGATAGTCGAACAACTTCCGTCAAATTGCAAAATCCATATCTTTGACTCTTCTTTTGATTTGTCAACCACACAGACAACTTCCTGATTCTCTTCAATTATTTCTGATAGTATAACATATGTACGAGGACCCATTTCTTGATATAACACTTACGCTTGAGGATCCTGAGATTTCACCACCGTGAACCATGATTTAGTTTTTGGTTCCAATTTGAAACTGCCTTTCTTTAATGGAATGGTCACAGATGACCAATCCAATTGTATTTCTCCTCCAAGATCTTTGCAGAAGCTTCTACTTAGTAGCATCCTGTAACTGGCTGGAATGTCAGCTACCAAGATAGTCATCATTATTTTCTTCTCTGGGCAATCTGCCAACCGTACTTGAGCATCCTTCAATTGCCCAACCAATGACACCGATTTAGACTCAAGAGAATAACACTTGTCATGCATTTTGGTACATTGAGAGTCCTAAAGCGTTCATCACTTACAAAGGCATGACATTGTCCAAGGCTCCTGAATCGATGATACAATTGCTCAATTTATAACCTCCTATATATAGAGAGATATAGAAAGGCTTGGGCTTTTCTCCTGCTGGAATGGAAGATTCAAGCAATGTGGGTTGTGCGATAGTCTCTTTCTTGACATACTTAACAATTCTATCCAACTGTTTTGGATAGTCCTGAAGATACTCTAGCTGAGAAATTTGCACCTTTGTCTTCATCATGGAATCCACTATATCAAAATTCACTGAAGACGAATCTTGAACAGCCTTGACATTTTCATGTGATGGCTGAGCATTAGAAGTGGAAGCTGTCTCCTTCCCCTTTTCTTTTGATCTTTGCTTATCCTCTCTTTGATTTTGTGCTATGAAATGCTAAGCATGTGTAAACATAGGCGTCGAAAGATTTTCATGATTCACTGCAAGAGAATATTAACGAAAATCCTCTTGTTCTTCCTTCATTATAATGGGTTTGTTTTGGAAGTATCCCATAGTAGAGTCGCCATTGAAGTTGTCTGTCTTTGGTAAGACAACATTCACACTTGGGGAAGGGACAATGTTTGAAATAGGTGCAGCATCAGCATATCCCATGATTTGATTCATTCTTAAATTTTTAGGACATGTGGCACCAGTATGCGCATCTGTCTCATGAAAGGAACAAAACACTGCATTTTGAGCAACATCAACTGCTTGTCTTGGTGGTGGTACTGGCACCCTGGGCCTATAATTATTAAAAGGCTAAAAATTATTCCTCTTAGGATGATATAGTTGTTGTGGTTGGTATTGTTGCTGTGGTTGGTACTATTGTTGTGGTAACTGATATGGCTGTTGTACAGGTTGCCCCTGATTAGGCAACTGTCTCTTCATGATAGTCACTTCATTTGCTACCTTATGTAGTAGTGGATTTGCATAACTCTGAACAAGAGGCCTGATTGAATTCATCTTCATCTTGCTAGAGGTAATCATGTCATCCTCTAACTTGATGGCATTTTCTTGTGCATTGGACAATTCTGTTTCATTAGCCGATCTCAAAAAGAAGGCTATCTCAGAAGGAAGAGCATTAATGAAACTGTTCAACAGAATTTGTGGAGATGGATTGAGGGTATGAGAAAGACGCGTAACCGGGTGATTAAACCTTTCCACGAACTCCCTCATTGGTTCATTGTTTTCCATCTTTGAATTTGGGGTGAAAAATCTGTGACCATCTTTGGCAGGCTTGAACCTTGCCAAGAATTTCTCACTCATAGTTGCCCAACTTGTAATGATGCCTGGTTCTAGATGATTGAACCAGTTGGTAGCATTTCCCATGAGAGTCTCAACAAAGAGACACACATCAACATCTTCATGTGATACATGCAAAACGACGCAAACTATTATGAATGCAGAGATGTGTTCATCAGGATGTTGAGTTCCATCATTGTGGAACCAGGAAAAGTGCTTCCTTGACCTCTTTGGTAACTCATGATGTGCTTGTAGAGCCAAAGGTCTAATGTTATTACCCCAATGCAATGGTGGTGGTTGCCTCTAATTTGCATCATTGTGATTGTTGTTATTTGCATCACCCATTACTCTAGGCTGAATTACTAGTTCTTCTTGTGGTTCTTCCTGCTTGAATTTAGGAAATATGTTGGATGCCTCTCCAACTTCTGTAGGATCAAGATCTTGGAAGAAATGATCCGTAGTACTGTCTTTTCCCCTTCTTGAATAAACCTTGTGAGCCAGGATTATCTATTGCCACATGAGAGGTGGTAATATTGGTCTTCCTGCTGCAAGATCCGCTTTGTGTTCTTCTTCGTCAAGGATAGCAGCCACATTTATCCACTAATCAGGACTTTCCTTTTGTACAAATATGAAATTCCTCAGGCTACTAATTATGTCCATTTGCTCTCCTTCCACTCATACAAGATCTGGTTCAATAGCAGGTGGTGTAAGATTTGGTTGTTGAACTAGAGCAGAAGGATGCTAGAGAGTCATTCCCATGACATAAGCCTAAGCTTGCTTGAAGTTTTATGCCTTGTGCCCCACAGTGGGTGCCAGAAAACTATTGGCGTTTCAAATCGCACCTCTGGAATGCGAGTTGGAAATGGATAGCTATGCACAAATAAACTGCTCTCCTATTGGAAGGGTGAGTTCCTTTTTTGTTGATGTTCGTTGAAAAGCTAATAAAATAAATTTGCCTATCTTCTTTTTGATTCTCAGCTGTGAGCACAAGGTTATAAAACTCTTTTCGCTACAGCAGAGGTTTTTCCTTTTTTCAAAATTTCTAACTACAGCAAGGCCTAAACTAATGACGCTTTTGATTATCTGAGTAAACACAGAGCATAGAGATCAAAAGTGGACGAGGAATGATTTATTTTTAACACAAAAACTTGAATAAGTTTCTCCAAGATTTACATCACAAGATGCATTGTACTTTAATGATGAAAGCTGAAATAAAATTTAAACAAGCCACACATCTGACGACAAAACTTGATGATTAGTGAGATAGAATATTAGAGCAAAAGGTAGGCATGAGACTTCTATTCCAATATCATAAAGTTGATACAACTCCAGGACATCAATACTATAGCAAAAGGTAGGCATACAGTATGCGATCAAATACTAGAAATAGATTACATAAAGTGAACAAACACTTGGAATAACAAAATCTGTAGGTTAGAATAGGCAAAACAAATTTGCTATCACAAACGCAGCTTCATTACAATGGGCAAGATTGCCCTTATTTATACTAAAATCAAAGGAGTAGGGAACCCTAAAATCTCCTTGATTAACCCCAACTTGCCAACTCGCAAGCTTTATTTCTATTTTAAAACAAAGATATAATGAACAAATGCTTTAAAGTAAAGTGCTTTAAAGCTAAGAAAATTCCAACTATTAAAAAGTGATTTCTTTCTAAATATAGAATGAATGAACTTAGGATGAAAGCAAATGCTTTAAAATAAAAAGCATTTGATTTAAAGCTGCTTTCTTTTGAGTCACATTCTCATCTACATTCTTGCTTTATGGTGATGTCATCCATTGACATTTTTTTGCTAATTTCTTCTAAAAAAAAGATTCTGAGAAAAAAAAAGCTGGCACATGGGTCTTGTAGATAATTCCATTCTGAAGCAACCTAGTTTGTCAGATTTTGAAAAATCGGAGGATTTCTCGAAAAAGCAGCAAAAAATAGATTCCCAAAAAAAGAAAATTTCCCAATCTTCAAGAGGATGAAATTCTGGATGGACCCATCTCGATGAAATTTGAAAAAGCTTCAGCCTTGTTTCTAAAAAATGATCCCCTAAAAAAAAGGACCCTGAAAAAGCGTGCTCCCTTGCTTCCTCATCCCGAAACTATGAAGAATGCTGAAAAAGCACTTCATTTGAGCCTTTGAATCTTCATGGAAAGAAAAATAGAAATCCTTCCTCTAGATGCAACCTACAAAAATAATGAATAAAAGTGGCCAAAAGATTGTCTTTATAGAACTTTAGAGCAAAAAAGTAGCTTTCTTTGTGAAGAAATAAAACTTCAATCTTATCTATGAAGAAAGCAATTTTTAAAGCGTAAATCCAAGTAGATGTCTTCAAATAGGAGGAATCCTTATTTTATAGCTACCTATGGCTTCATGTGTGAGATGATGAAAATATCTTCTTTGATGATGTCATCAAACATGCGAGATTGCAAAAGTGTTAGCCAATTTTCCTCTGTTTTCAACACTTTTGCACTCATTTTGACTCCAAAATGGCCTATCTCTGACTTCAAAAAGATGGCAAACTATCACCATTGACTAAAAAAGTTGACTGATCATGGCATCTTGAAGTTTTATCAATTTTGATTTCATCCCCAGTCTCAGACTGACGATCTGACAACATCTAACTGCAAATTTGACCTCTGGAACTTGTCACCGGATAAAGACCGGGAAATGGATGGAAGGAAACACTACTGTGACAAGAAAAATTGTAACACTGGATAACCCAGGCCCTCCTAGCCTCTAGGGGTGCTTGGAATCTCATGCCTTAGCCATTTTTTGAGATTTTAAATTTTTTATTTTCGAAGATTTGTAACTTTTCTTCGTTCCTGGAAAAACATGAAAAATAAACCAAGTTTGGAGAAGATGAGCGCCCCTAGCCTCCTGGGGCACCTGAGATTCCATGCCTTAGAATTTTTTTGAAATTTTTCAATTTCTGCTGCAAATCTTGAACTCTGCCAAATTTCAAAGGTCCTGCCTAACATATATTTCAAAATATATTTAAGTATATGTTTAGATATTGAATTTCCTATACTTTAAATATTTTGAAATATACTTTCAGGATGTTTGAGATAGGTCTCAGATCCATGGGATTTGACATGCAGATTCTAGATTTTTGAGGATCGACCAGATTTCAGACTTAGTCAAATTTTCAGGGCTTCAGGACATCAGACTTAGTCAATTTCAGGATTCCAGGGACAAACATTAGGATGAGGGTAGACTGGATAGCCTGAGCATATCTGAGATGAATCTCCTTCTTTTATGGGCTTTTGATTGAGTTTGACTACTTTTATCAACCTGTAAGCGAGTTGACGAAAACGTTTTGACGTTTCTGAAAAAACGTGAAAAAAATTCTAACACTAGAAAAGATGGGCGCCTCCAGCCTCCAGGGGCACCTGAAAATCTGTGCCTTAGTCAATTTCCATGATTTTCAACTTTTGCTTGTAGTTTGCTCAGTTTCACATGCTGACAGCTGCTTCCCGTTACTGATTTCAATGATTTTATCGGATGACTGCTGCTGGATGAAGGATGAACTGGATAACCTAGGTATATTTGATGTCAAGAAAAATATAACAAAATTATTTTTTGTTCTTAAATTTTTTTTCCTAATTAGCCAACTGAAATATCTAGTGCATGAAAAATGTTGTGATGCCTTCTGCTCCTCATGGCTTTTCTGCACTAGGCACGCCAAATCCTACTTTCTCTCCAAGGATTTCAACTAAAAAACATCACGCACATGCATATTTAAAACCTCCAAAACTTAGGAATGGGTAGTTTGGTATGTCTCACACTTCTACAAATACACCTTCCCTACCCCACGCTGAATTTGGCGTTGTCCAGTTGCTCCCATAGTATGGCCCTCCAAACTAGTTTTGTGGGGATTCCACCCTTGGACCGTGCTCTAACATGGCTTTGTCAGGTGTTTCTCATGGCATGGTTAAGGAGTCAAAGATGCCTTCCAACCCTAGTGTGTTGAGTACTCTAGATTAGCCCCCAAAACCTGTGAGAAATCAACAATTGAATTTTAAGGCGGCATTAGTCCTTAAGGATCACATTTTGGAAGGAGGATGCCAACACTCTCTCTCATTATGTTCCTTCTACAGAGCACTCTCCTTGCAATCGCGGGTGCCAGAGGCCTTGAAAGGAAGATAGGTGTGCGTAAATCACTTCCTACACTAATCTAATGAGGGGAGGGCTATACAAATTCAATTTAATCTTTACAATTACAGCAACATGAAACATATAACAGAGATATTGCAGAAATACACATAGAACTAGAAAGAAGATAGAAGAAGAGAGACAAGATATAACATGGGAAAAACCTTTATCTGGTGAAAAACCCCAGACTCGAAAACTTGCACAATGTATTATCAAAATTGAATATGGTTTACAATACACTTGCAATGCAAGCTCTCAATAGTCTTTGACACTCGTGTCTGGAGTCAATCTGGCAACATAATAGTACCTCTCAATCACATAATGCAACTCCTCCTCAAAGCACCTGTTTATATAGAAAATACAAGGCAAAATAGCCTCTATCTTGGAATGGGCGTCCAACTTGGCCTCATGGCCCAAAACCCACACCTATGGACACTTGGTCAACATTGTAAGATGCATTTGACACTTGTCCACACACCCCATCCCAAAGAGGTCACATATTTCCAAAATGGGCTATGACAAATGCTCTTACAACTCTTACAACTGTCATAGAATCTGTTATAGCTGTCATAACTTGCAACTGTAAAAGAATCTGTCATACACAGGCTATAAATAATATTTTCTCTTACAACATGTCATAGTCCACCTTGGGGCACCCAAAGATGCCTTTTTTAAAGATGCTTCTTGACACATGTCTTCACCTATCTTACAAGCTTCTATTTTCGACTCTTACATGTCATAACTTCATAGGAATATGTCATGACCGTTACGGTCGACATGCACTTACACAACATCCAAGATGCCAACACATGGCAAAATATTCCTACCACTAATTGGGATGCCTATCTCCTCATGTGAGGACAAAATTACACGTGGTCATATGCCATGTAGGATGACACATCACCGTGCCAACTCCCGCAATATGACAACATAGGATTTGTATCCAAATTATACAATAGGCAATAAATTAATAAATACAATGAAATAATACAAGGAATTACCAAGATTGAGACACCTTAATTCCCAACATTCTCCCACTTGTCAAACACCTTGTAAGAGCCAATAGAATAATAGGATTAAACTGATGTAGGCTGAGAGGCCCATAGACTTTGAACACCATCTAAACTTCGCTATGCCCATTGGCTTCGTCAATGCATCTGTAACATTCTTTAAAGTCTCTACCTTCTCCAAATTTACCTTCCCATCTTCTACCATGTCTCATACGAAGTGAAACTGTACATCAATATGCTTTGTTCTGGCATGGAAAGTTGGATTCTTCACAAGGCAAATCACACTCTGACTATCACAACAAATCATAATCTGTCCTTCATCAACACCAATATCTCAACATAATCTCTTAAGCCAAATGGATTCCTTACAAGCATGAGTTGCTACCATGTACTCAGCTTCTATCATGGACAAAGAAACCACATGTTATCACTTACTCATCCAACTAATAGCACCACCAAATAGTGTAAACACATAAGCACTAGTGGATCTCCTGCTGTTAATGTCACCTGCCCAGTCTGAATCCACAAATCCATGAATATCAATAGAATGCGGAGGTTCTATAACATTACCATGATAGCATATGAAATACTCAGAAGTACTCCTCAAATATCTAAACACTCACTTAACTGCATTCCAATGTACCTGTCTAGGATTAGCCATAAATTGACTAAGGACTCCCACTACTTGGGCAATGTCTAGTCTTGTGCATACCATAACATACATCAAACTGCCAACAACACTAGCATAAGGTACTCTACTCATGTCCTCCACCTCACTAGGAGATTTTGGACAATCACTAACAGATAACTTTGTCCCCAAAGAAATAGGAACACACAATGGTCTACAATCTTCCATGTTGAACCTATCCAACACAGTCTTCACATATTTACTCTGGCTTAACCAAAGTTTTTTGTTAGTTTTGTCTCTTCTGATTTCCATTCCAAGAATGTACCTGGCTACCCCTAAATCTTTCATTTCAAACTGTTCTACCAACTGAGACTTAAAATTAGAAATCATATTCTTACCCTTCCCAGTGAGCAACATATCATCAACATATAATGCAACAATAAGAATACGATCACCATCATACTTATAATACACACAGTCATCCAATTTTGATCTCACAAATCCAATTGACAACACAAAGGCATCAAACTTCAAGTACCACATCCTAGGAGACTGCTTCAATCCAGACAAAGACTTTTTTAACTTGCAAACCAAATTTTATTTACCTTTCACCATGTAATGCTTTGGATGTGACATGTAAATTTCTTCCTCCAAATCACCATGAAGGAATACTATCTTCACATCCATCTGCTCCACCTCTAAGTCATAAGCTGCTACAAGAGATAACAAGAATCAAATGGATGTTAGCTTTGCAACGGGAGAGAAGATCTCACCATAATCTATACCCTCCACTTGTGAATACCCCTTCACAACCAATCTGACCTTATGCTTCTCAACACTGCCATCTGCACCAAATTTCTTCTTGAACACCCATTTGCATCCAACGGGTTTCTGTCTAGGAGGCAAAGGCACCAAGTCCCAAGTTTGATTCTTTTCCAAAAAAGCCATCTCATCCTCCATGGACTCCTTCCAGGAACCTGCATCTTTCATATCCATAGCCTTTGACACAGTTCTAGGTTCATCACTGTTAGTAAGCAAAGCAAAAGCACAACTAGAATTAGGCAATGTATAACCAAACCTCTCAGGTTGCTTCCTGATTCGTGTGGACCTCCTCAAAGGCTGAGGTGGAGGTTCTACTTCATATTCTATACTTTCAAAGCTACTAGAGCTCTCCTCATTTTCAGGTCCAACATTGTCTTTCTGTTCAATCTTCATAGGGGTAGAAGGAAACTGAACAACATCCTCTTTCTTTTCTTTTTCTTCTGGCTATAAAGCAGTGGAAGGTGTTAGCTCTCTGAAGATGACACATCTTCTATACAAATTTTTTTCAGCCACAGGATCCCAAAGCTTGTATCCTTTCACATTGATACCATAGCCAATGAAGATACACTTAACAGCCTTGTTCTCCAATTTTGACCGCTTCTCCCTAGGCACATGTGCATATGCCTCATAACCAAAAACATGAAGATGCCTTATTGAAGTCTTTCTACCAGACCACACCTCCATAGGTGTCTTACCAACAAGAGCTGATGTAGGAGATCTGTTTACTAGATAACAATCAGTGGCAATAGCTTTAGCCCAAAACATTTGTTCTAGGCTAGCTCCACTAAGCATACTCCTAGACTTCTCCATCAGTGTCTTGTTCATCCTCTCTACAACTCCATTTTGCTGCGGGGTATATGGAGTTGTTTTATGCCTTTCAATCCCAAGTTCCTTGCAATATTTATCAAATTCTATAGAACAGAACTCACCACTGTTGTCAGTTCTCAAGCATTTAATCCTTTTACAAGTTTGATTTTCAACAAAGGCTTTAAACTCCTTAAACTTACTATAGACTTCATATTTGCTTCTGAGAAAATAAATCCATGTCCTTCTACTATAGTCATCTATGAAAGATACAAAATATACAGATTTTGATAATGAAGGAACATTAACAACACAAAATACATCAAAATGAACAAGGTCCAATACACCAAAAGACTTATGAGAACTCGAATAAAACTGAACACAGTTTTATTTTCCATATATGCAATGTTCACAAAAGTCAAACTCAAGATTACAATCATCTAACCCCTTAACGAGGTTTTTATTTTTCAGGGTTCTAAGACCCTTCTCACCAATGTGGCCAAATCTCTTATTCCATAACATTGTCTTTTCAGTAGGAAGCTTAACTTCCAAAGTATGAATACAACTATTAGGACTAGATACAACAAATTTCTTCACTACTAGTTTAGATGGTGGGGATGAAGTGACTGTTTCCCTCTTCCTTGAGTCAGAAGAATTATTGCATTGTGAAATGTATACCTCTAGCTAAAACAAAGTACCTCTCCTAGTACCCTTAGCAAGCACCATAGCTCCTCCAGTCATCTTGCATCCTTCTTTTGAAGAGACAACCTGCACACTTGCATCATTCAACATACTTATAGAAAGCAAGTTCCATGCTAAGCCTGGGATGTGCATAACCCCAGAGATCCCCTTCACTCGTCCATCAGGGAATTAGATAGAGACTCTTCCATGACCAACAATCTTCAGATGAGAGTTGTCACCTAGGTACACCCTTCCACCATTGAACTCCTCATACTTAGTAAACCAGTCTTGATACAAGGTCATGTGGAATGATGCACCAAAATCAATTAGCCACACATCATCATATGCATGGGTTGCTAGGGCTGCAATGAAAGCATCACCATCATCTTGTGACTTGTCAGATTTTGAATCTGGGTTCTTCTTTTTTTTCTTTTCCTCTTTGCATTCCTTTCAGAAATGCCCAGATTTACCATAGTTCCAACAGAGAGCCTTGGACTTTCCAGAATATTTGGATCTCCCACGGGATTTGGATTTGCCCTTATCATCTTTCTTATCTTTCTTTTTCCCTTTCTCCTTGGGTCTTCCACAAACTGCAAGAACCTCTTTGGTTGCCTCAGAAGACTTTCTCTGCATCTCTTCAGATAACAGCTAAGATACCACTTCATCCATTATGAAAGTGGATGTGGTGCTCCCAATAGCCATCACAAGATGATCCCACGAGTCTGGAAAAGAACAAAGCAACGTCATGCAATGATCCTCCTCCTCCATCTTCACACCAACTAATGTCAATTGTGCAATTAACATGTTAAAGGCATTCAGGTGATCTACAACAGATCCTCTAGTCTTTAGAGAATACAACTTCTTTCTTAGAAAAAGTTTGTTCACCAAGGACTTGGCCTGATACACATCTCTGAACTTCTTCCAAACCATGTTTGCAATTTTCTCCTCATGGACATTTAACAGGACAAAATTAGCAAGACTAAGTCTTATGAGACCCTTATCCTTTCAATCTTTGAGATCCCAATTAGCTTGTGCCATAGCAACTAGTTTTGTGCCACTAATAGTTTCCCAGAGGTCTCGATCAACAAGCATGTCTTCCATCTTGAGCTTCCATATCTCGAAATTATACCATTGAATTTATCCACCTCTATCCTTCTGGATGTACTTACCATCTCCTTGCTGCAATAAGACTCAGAATACTCTGCATAGACTCCCACTCAACTTAAGATCAGCTTAAAAAAACCCCTACCCAACAACTAGGACCAAAGGTGATCAAATTCTGATACCAACTGAAAGGAAGCTGGGTGTGCGGAAATCGCTTTCTACACTAATCTAATTAGGGGAGGGCTATGCAAATTCAATTTAATCTTTAAAATTATAGAAACATGAAACATATAACAGAGATATTGCAACAATACACATAGAACCAGAAAGAAGACAAATAAGAGAGACAAGATATAACGTGGGGAAAATCCTTATTAGGTGAAAAACCCCACACTCAAAAACCTGCACAATGTATTATAAAAAATGAATATGTTTTACAATACTTGCAATGCAAGCTCTCAATAGTCTTCGACACTCATGTCTAGAGTCAATCTAGCAGCATAACAGTACCTGTCAATCACATAATGCAACTCCTCCTCAAAGCACCTATTTATATAGAAAATACAAGGCAGAATAGCCTCTATCTTGGAATGGGCATCCAACTTGGCCTCATGGCCCAAAACCCATGTCTATGGACACTTGGTCAACATTGTAATATGTATCTAACAATTGTCCACACACCCCATCCCAAAGAGGTCACCTATTTCCAAAATGGGCTATGACAGATGCTCTTACAACTCTTATGACTGTGATAGAATTTGTCATAGTTGTCATAACTTACAGTTGTAAGAGAATCTGTCATACACAGGCTATAAATAGCATATTCTCTTACAACATGTCATATTCCACCTTGGGGCACCCAAAGATACCTTTTTCAAAGATGCTTCTCTTCACATGTCTTCACCTATCTTACAAGCTTCTATTTCTGACTCTTACATGTCATAACTACGTCATAGGAATTTGTCATGACTGTTACGGTCAACATTCCCTTACACAACATCCAAGATGTTGACACATAGCAAAATATTCCTACCACTAATTGGGATGCCTATCTCCTCATGTGAGGACAAAATTACAAGTGGTCATATGCCATGTAGGATGACACATCATCGTGCCAACTCCCGCAATATGACAACATAGGATTTGCATCCAAATTATACAATAGACAATAAATAAATAAATACAATGAAATAATACAAGGAATTACCAAGGTTGAGACACCTTAATTCCCAATAGGCCTCCCTTTCCTAGTCTCTAGGTGGCTTCTATCCTTGAAATTTGTATGAACAATATTGTCAATGATAGAGAGGAGTACCTTCAAGATCATGCCCTAATTTGTAGGTTTTTGCAAACTTGGGTGAATCTGTGATCTCTACACACCTAGATAAGCGATAAATGGAAAGCATATTTGGAGGAATAAATTAGCATCTACCCTTGTGCCAAAGGGTTTTTCATTCTAGAGTTTGAGTCTTTGGAAGACAAGGAATTTGTTCTCAACACTGGCCCCTGGGTTTTTCAAGGAGACTTTCTTTGCACCAAGCCTTGGTTCCCTTCCTTCGACCCATGGTCAGAGACCTTCTCATTGGCATTTCTATGGGTGTGATTACCTTATCGAGCCCCGTGCAATTCTAGGAGATTGATTTCTTGAAGGCCATTGTCAATGGCTTGGGACAATACATCATTTCAAAAGAAACAATCAACTATGAAAGCTCCACATGCGCTCACCTATTCGTTGAAATAGATCTCTCCAAAGGGCTTCCTGTAGAGATTCCTTTGAAGACCATTCAATCTCTGAATGTAGAAAGAAGTTCACTCATGAGAGAGCTAATTCTTCAATCAATTAGCCCACCTGGTGGGTGGCGGCGGAATCACAACATTATTTCATTCCTCCCAAAACTGAAAATGGTTTGGCTCCCACATAAGGACTTCATGAAGTTGATTCTAAGTCTTGTGCACCATCTTCGCTGGATCTTTCTCATGGGACCCTACATGAACGCAATACAGATACATGTATTTTTGAGGGCTCTTTAATCTCAATGAAGAATCCAACCACCCAGTCTAAAAGTCTTGAGATCTCTTCGGTGTCCTTTGAAGATCCAGAGGTCATACATAGTGACGCAATCTCAAAAAACAACCATGAGCTGGAATCCCCTTCTAGAGAAGAACATGAATGGATAGAAGTGAAATGGAGGAAATCTCTACCATCAAAACCAAAGCTTCAAATGGTCTTAAGATCATCAAAAAAGGGGAAATAGTTCCTCTAGGCATTCATCCAATATAGCTCAGTTCTTTTGTGAAAAGGAAAATAGTGGACAAATGGAACACATCTTTGTTTTGGGGCCTTCTAGATCACAACAAATGTCCTCTTGGCTGCAAAGTTTGTGTCTTTGAGAATAGGGTTTATCTGACAACACATCTTTGTGTTGCTCTTTATTGCACCCCTTGTGGAAAGGGCTTGTAATTAATCAATTTTGGATCTTTATTTTAATGGGAGCTGCCCCCTTGGCAGTGCTTACTCATAAAAAAAAATTTAAAGTCAATTTTAATCAAGACTTAGTAGTTTCCATGGGATGTCAACTTTTTTACATTATATAATTTAAAAAAACAAAAAATACTCTCTTGGAGAGGATTCTCTCCTCTAGTGAACCATATATTTTTCAAATTTTTTGAATATGTTTTGCCTATTTATTTCTAATTTCTAATCAGCTTCATGTTCGATGGGAAAATCCTACTTACAATAAATATAAAAATATATAATAAAATTAATCAAAATATAATTTTTTTTTTACAATCTACGTTCTGAGCACTATAAAAGGTTTTCATCAATTTTTAAAAAATGTATTTTAATGGGAGAAATTTGTTGCAGAAGATGAAATTTTTTGAAAATTGTGGGGATGGGGGTGAATTACCACATAGGATGCCACATAGACAGTTCTGCCTGGAACCTTACCAGGTGGTACGGTTCCTCCCGATAACATTTTGGGCTGAACTGTGTGGGGCAGATTTAATAGGGGTGAGTTTTTATTGACCGATAAGGTTATGCTTGGAACTATTTTATATAATTAATTTTTTAAAGTAACTATTTTTTGGTTTAGGTCTCGTACAAACAACAGTAGGAATACAAAATTAACAAAGAGGCACACATTGAAAACATAAAAATTAACAGGTATATGTTTTTTTTAGAACTTGATATTAAGAGTTAGTATAGTTTTATTATTGAACAATAGTAAGAATTAGTATAGTTTTACTATAGAACAATAATAAGAATTAGTATAGTTTAATTAATTTTTTTGATTAAGGTTTAATTGAATTTTTTGATTAGGGTTTAATTGATTTAATTTAGGATTTAATTTTTTAAAGTAGGGTTTAATTTTTTAATTTTTAAAAGTAGGGTTTGATTGCTTTTTTAACTTAGGGTTTGTAGTTATTGATTTTTTTAATTAGGTTTTGATTGATATTTTTTAAATTAGGGTTTGATTGATTTTTGCTAATTAGGGTTTATAAAAATTGATAAATACTATACAAAAAGACTCCTAGATTAATTATAATAATAAAAAATATGCAATGCAAATTAACAAAAAATAAACTTAAAAGTACAATTAACAATCTTAGATCTACATCATCCATGTGTATTTATGTGAACTTCCCGAGTCCATATCCATGTATGCTCTTTCCTCGCGTCGTAAGACACTCTTGGAAATAAAAAATGGTGTGGATTTTTATTTTTTATTTTTTAGGGGTTTAAACCACTTGGATTTCATCACCAAGCGCTTGGTCAAAGTCCACTTTTCAGTGGGCTAAATAAATTCCAAGGAGTTATCATTTTTTGGCTAAGTGGTTGTGTGTTTTAAGTGCACTATGAAGTGAGGTGGTTTCATCCCACAAATACCTAGGCCTCAGAAAACAACCTTGTATAATGGATTTGGGCCTCATGTACTTTAAGGTATATCAAGGACTACCTTAGTTGAGCCTTGTTTAAACCTAGATTAGGAATCCATCAACCGTTTGTAATATGTGATGCACCAGTAAGCGGCTAGCCCTAGGAAGTTACTCACCTCGTGCATTCTTGGAGACGGTATAGTGGGCTATGGGTAGGGTCCCAATCCTCTGTAGTTAGCATGCTGAAACATTGGGCAGACACTATATATGAACATGTTTAGCATAGTGGTGAGCTCATAGACCAAACACTCCTACTTGAGTAGTATAGGTTGTTTTTCTTGTCTCTCTCTTTGTGTAAAAGAGTTATATATACAAAATTGAAAAACCAAAACCTAAATATAATACATATTCCTCATCTAATCCTATCATTCATCCATATCCTAAAAATATTTCATCCATTTGTCACCCATAATCTACTTCAAAATCCACTATCATAATACAATCCCATTCATATCTCATCCATTTGTTAGATCCATTTAATCCACATCATAATCCATCCTCTATCCATTTTCCATGCATAATCTAGATTTTAATCCACTATTCCAATCCAATTTCATGGACATCATCCTAGATATATAAATCAGACTCCATCCACATCCAATCAAAATCTCCATCCAAGACATCACCTAATCCTAGATCCAACACCCACATACAAACATCAAAGATGATGATAAATTCGTTATGGAACCTACAACATCTATGTCCCGTCCATTGTGTGAAGTTCATCCCAAACCTAAATTTATACTAAAAGGAGCTCTTCAAATTGACAATCCCAATCTCAATATTAGACACCTCTCCTAAGTTTCATTTGTCATTACATGCATGAGTGTCACATTCAAGAAGTTTATTAAAACCTACATAAAGACCATTCATTAAATACTTAAATCCATATGTTAAATCAAGCAACGTGTCAACTAAAAATGACTATTTGTTCATCTAATTTAGACCTTCCTTGCATGAAGTAGTCAAGTACAACCATTCCACCTAACAACAAGAATCATGTTTGAATATTAGAACTCTCCTAAGTTTAAATTGTCCTTACACATGAGTGTGTAACATTCAAATAGTTTATTCAAACTCTTAGATAAAGACCATTCATTGTATTAGTTAAACCATAATATACAAGCTATAAATTTACCACTTGGACACTAGTTGACCTTGCTCTCATATATACATATTTGTTCAGGCACGAATTAAAAGGTAATTTGTGATGGGGAACAAAAGGAATAGGTCAAGGATTTTCATCAAAGAAGGTCTGACAAAGATAAAAATCTAAGAAGAAGAATTGACAGAAATTCAACCTTAGAAGGATTGGTTGAACATAGTCAAGAAGCACAAGATCAAATTACTAATGAACAAGAGGAAGAACATCTTGGGTTTGAACAAATTGAAGAAGAAATTGATCAAGGTGTAGAAAACATTGTGACTGAGGAGTAAATTGACAACACAACTCATTTTAAGGATATGGAAAATCTAGTGGATTTAGATGATGTTCTTTTCAGTAAGATTTCACTTGAGGACATGTTACCTAAAAGTACAACAAAATTGCATTCCAAAAGAATTTAGGATGAATTGTTTGAAGATAAATCTCTAATTGGAAGAGCACAATTATGTGCTACGTTATTTAGGTGAAGAGAAATGACCCCTATTTTGGAGTTTCTATGGGTTGATAATAGGGAGAAAAAAACAAATCTAGCAAAATAGATAATAGTTAAAAACTTGCAAGAAGCTTTGAAGTCTATTCAATGTACAAGTAGAACAAGTGATTTAAGTGTGGCACGCAGGGCATTGATGACTGTGATTTCAAGTAAAAAACTATCACATATGAGATAGGTGAAAGAAATTGGAAAGTTACTGCATGTATCCAGGAGAATTGTTCACATATATATTTCAAAGAGAAATAAGCTTGATGAAAACATAGAAAAAAATTGGGTAAATATTGTTAGGGGTCCCAGAAAAGATAAAATCCTAGAAGATGTGAAGAAATAAGTAATTGAATATTAGATCAACCACTCTCGTGTTTCCTCTAATAGCAAGGATACTATACAAGTAATAGGTGAAGATGGTAAAAGTATAATCATCTAGAAAGAAATGTAGATACATGATGACAGTTATCTGTAATCTTACAGATCATAATAGAACAAAGAGAAAACAAAGGAAACACAAACAACAATGAGAAGTTCTAGTATGTTATTAAATTTATCAAACCAACTCTTTGCCAGGCGATAGGAGGATAAACACAGTGCATTCATTCATATAAGTTACAGAAATAAAGTTTCACCACATTACGTGTTAGCAGATTCATCCTACATATTACTAACAGGTTTTTGCAACTCAAAATTCTTTGTTTCCATATTCCACTATTCCAACCATCTATAGAAACATACATTAACCAAATTAAGATTTGGACAATCAACATACATCTCTTATTCACTTCCATGTCACAAGTCGAATCTCGTGTCCTCCTACACATCGATCTCTAAGTGCCCTTTTATCTCCGTCCTCCCCTTCCAAGTCTCCACAATGTCCCTCTATGTATCCTCTTGAGGCGTCCACTTCTATCCATCGAAGTAGGCACCAAAAACTAGTCTTTTGTTCTACCTTTCTAACAATTTCTAGAAACTGTTTTGAAGCAGAATGCAATGACCCAAACCGGTGAGACAACAATTTGTAACTGTTTCAAATGAACAGAGACTTGAGAGAATTTACAATTTGAGATAATAACTATTTGGAATAGACATAGACTTTCAAGAGAATCCATAATTTGAGATAATTAAAAACTGACTTAAAGTAGGTCGATATCTACATTTAGAGAATTAGAGAGCTTCAAACCAAAACTTAATCCAAATAAAACTTAATTCAAACAAAACTTCATGGAAAAATGCCCCTACATTAGGCTCTCCCTTAGAGAAAACAAAATCATGAGCTCCTACTCATGAGATCTTCAACATAGTAACCGAACTTGGCAATGTCAGGTGTAGAGAGCCATGAAGCATCCTCCAAAGGATGGTGTTTCCATTTCACTAGATACCTAAAATAATCTTTACCCTAGGTTTGCCATAACAGCTGCTCATCAAGAATGCTTTCAATTTACAATGGAGCAGATGTGGTTCCTTTTTGATTGAGAGCAATTGGTAGTTCTAACTCTATTGTTTCCACATTCGTAGCAGCGTTATATGGAAACAAGTCTACTACATTAAAAATGGGTGAAATACCCAAGCCTAAAGGAAGACTTATCTCGTACGCATTCACGGAAAACTTATGAAGGATCTTACAAGGACCAACCTTTTTCATTTTCAATTTATTATATGTGCATGTAGGAAATCTTTCTTTCGTAAGATGATCCATCACTAGATCACCCTCCTAAAAATGCACTTCTCTCCTCTTCCGATGAGCATACTATTTGTATTTATGATTGCTTCCTTCAATTTTCTTCTTCACCTCCTCATGAAGGTCATAAATGATCTTTGTAAAATCTTCTCCACCTGCACTTCATTTCTCCATATCACCAAGATTTATGAGTTCAAATACACCCCTAGGATGCATGTCATGTACAATGTAAAATGGGCTGAAACTTGTACTCCTATTTGGAGAGTCATTATAAGAAAACTCTGCTTGGGCCAATGCCATATCCCAATTTCCTAGTGTGTTTCCAACAAGGCATCTCAACATATCACCAAGGCTTCTATTGACCACCTTGGTTTGGCCATCTATTTGGGGGTGATAGGCTCAACTGAAACTAAGATTTGTACCCAACTTTTTCCATAGAGTTCTCCAAAAAAGCCTACAAACTTGGTGTCTCTATCGGATATGATAATTCTTGGAATGCCATGTAACTATAGCACTTTCTTGAAAAACAAGTTAGCATTATTGTTAGCATCACTAGTTCTCTTACATGGAATAAAATGAACCATTTTAGAGAACCTATCCACAACTACAAAAATAGAATCATTGCCCCTTTGAGTATGAGGCAAACCCAACACAAAATCCATACTTACTAAGTCCCATGGTCTAGATAAGATTGGTAATGGCTGATACAAAGCAACATTTTGACTCTTTCCTTTTTCCAACTGACAAACTCTACATCTCTCCACATACTTCTTTACGTCTTCCTACATCTTTGGCCAATAATAATGTGTGCTCAACTGCAAATAAGTTTTGTCTTGACCAAAATGTCTGTCTAGGCTACCACAATGCTTCTCCTTCAATAAATTATCTTTCATTGATCCTCTAGGAATGCACAATTTGTTTCCTTTGAACAACAAACCTTCCTGTAGTATAAAGTCCATCCATGTCTCTCTATCTATATTGATAGGACTGCTACAAGCTTCAAATGTGTCCTTGAAATATGCATCATCAACATACAACTCCTTCAAACTATCAAAGCCCACACTATTAGCCTGAGTTTAATGAAACAATAAGCTTCTCCTACTTAGTGCATAAACAACCTTATTTGTTTGTCCACTCTTATGTTTCAACACAAAATTAAAACTTTGAAGATACTCTACCCATTTAGCATGCCTTTGATTCAACTTATGTTGGTTGTTTATAAATTGCAAAGCATGGTTATCTATATAGACAATGAACTCCTTAGGAAGAAAGTAATGCCTCCACTTCTTCAATGACTAAACTAATGCATAAAATTCAAGATCATAGGCTGAATATTTCTTCTTAGCATCATTTAACTTTTCACTAAATTAAGCCACATGTTTTCCTTCTTGACTAAGAACAACCCCTATTGCAAATCCACTAGCATCACATTCAACTTGGAATACCTTATTAAAATTAGGTAAAGTAAGAATAGGCTATTCACTCACCTATTGTTTGAAAAATTGAAAACTTCTTTTAGCCTCTTGTGTCCTTCCAAACTACTTTTTGTTCCCCTTAATTATCTCAAGTATTGGAGCAACTGTATGACTGAAATTCTTAATAAATTTCATGTAAAAACTAGCAAGGCCATGAAAACTTCTTACCTCCATTGCACTCTTAGGTGTTGGCCAATCAATGATGGCTTAAACCTTTTCCTTATCCATCTTTAACAGGCATCCTTGGACACCACAAAGCCCAAATAAACCAGTTCAGTATGCATAAACACACACTTCTTTAGGTTAATCTACAACTTCTCCTCATGTAACCTTGTCATAACCATCCTCAAATGCTCCAAGTGCTATTCTTTTGACATGCTAAACACCAAAATGTCATCAAGATACACAATAACAAACTTCCTAAGAAACAATTTTAAGACCTCATTCATAAGTCTCGTAAAAGTTCTAGGAGCATTAGAAAGCCCAAAAGGTATAACCGGTCATTCATAAAGCCCATCATTAGTTTTAAATGTTGTTTTCCATTCATCCCTAGGTCTGATTCTAATCTAATGATAACCACTTTTCAGATCTATCTTAGAAAAATACTTTAAGCCACTCAAACAATCCATTAAATCTTCAATTCTAGGAATTGGAAATCTATATCTAATAGTTATCTTATTCATGGCTCTAGAATCCATGCATATTCTCCATTCACCTCCTTTCTTAGGCACTAGAACTGTAGGAATAGTACAAGGGCTAAGACTCTCTCTTATCAAATTTTTCTTGAGTAATTCTTCAACTTGCTTCCGAATCTCCTCATTCTCTTTAGGAGTCAATCTATAGGCAACCTTGTTTGGAAGGCTATCACTTGGTATTAAATCCATATGGTGATTAATGCTCGTCATGGGTGTCAACTCATCAGGCAAATCAACTGCTACAATATCCATATGTTCATTCAAAATATCTTGTATTTCATTAAGCAAATCATCTAGTTTTGTAGAGGTAAGCATCGTAGAAAGTTTAAGAACCAAAGAAAATCCTACTTATTCATTCTTCATCTTATGTAAAAACTCTTTGCCACTTACCAATATTACCTTATTTCTACTACCACTACTACTGTCCTCTTCTCGTTCTTGCATATATAAGAGGGTATGCTTGACTCCATTCTTCTCAATTATGTAGGTATCATCTCTCCCATTATACACTGCTTTCCTATCAAATTGCCAAGGTCTACCAAGCAACATAGGACACACATCCATGGGCATGATATCACATACAATACTATCATTATAACTACCAATTTTAAATTCAACCATAGCCTATTCATCAACCAACAATTGATATCCTTTTTGCAACCAAGAAACTTTATACAGTGTGGGATGTTTAGTCCTTTCAAGACCTAATTTCTCTACCATTTCAATAGCCACTATATTATCCATACTTCCACTATCTATAATCAACTTACATCACTTACCTTTTGCCTTACATTTTGTCTTGAACAAGGCTCTCCTTTGTATTGGTTCTTGATTCTCCTTGGGTGGATTCAACAACACTCTTTTGAGCAACAATGATTCTCTAGATTTGGGTTCTTCTTGGTGATGTGCCAGTGATCCAACACTCTCTTCATCCCCTTGTACAATCTGATTTCTTCTTTCATTTCTTGTATAGCCTCCTTGTGAAGATTTTGGACACTCCCAACTCTTGTGACCAACATATTGATTACATTTGAAACACTTACCAGTAAAACCTCTTCCTCTTCCTTGGAAACCTCCTCTTCCAAATGATCTACCTCCTTTGTTTTGGTATCCACCTCTTTCTTGATATGCTATCCCAATTGAATTTCCAGCCCCTTCTTCTTGTTGCTGTTGCTGTCCTCTTCCAGTCTGCTGTCCCTTTCCTCTATAAACTCTCCCTCGATTTCTTCCTTGCTGATTTTGTCTTCTTTGAATCTTTTCTTCTACCTTAATGGCAAGTTGATATGCCTTTTCAAGAGTCCTAGGTGATACTAGACTCAAGTCATCTTGTAAAATATTCAAACCATTCAAATATCTTACTACCTTCTCAAGATCTTCCTCACTATGGCCTGATTGAATCACCAAATTGTTTGATAATCTCCTGGAAGGAACTTGGCCTTTAACTTAGCAACCATTTGATCTGATGAAGTAATATTTCCCTTGTTCTTCTTCTGTCTCTCAAATTGGACATAGTCCCACCACATAGTAGTGTGGCCCTTGAGCCTTGTACAAGCAAACTTCACTCTCCTTTCTTTTGCAACTCCTTCATACTCAAAATACTTGTCTAAATCATTGATATGATCAATGAGTTCTTCACCATTTAAACTTCTGGAATACGTAGGAACTTCTATCTTTGGCTTGGAACTCACACATACTCATCACTATCCTCAGTAATTTTTCCTCAAATCCCTCTTGTTCTTCCTAATTTCCTTCACCATCTCTTAACTGTTCTTCCTCAACTTCACTCACATAATCTGTTACTGCCCCTCTTTGTTGGGCTCTCTCCATCGCATCCATTCTCGATACTAGGTTTTATAACATTTCATAAAGGACTTCATCATGGTCTCTTCGACCTCTACCTCGATTACCTCCTCTTCCTCTCATCACTCTTGGCAATATTTTGCCCACTCCTCAACAACCCCAAATCTTGCATGCTCTGATACTAATCTGATGATAGTTATCTGCAATCTTACATATCACAATAGAATAGAGAGAAAATAGAGGAAACACAAACAACAATGAGAAGTTCCAGTATGTTATTAAATTTACCAGACCAACTCTTTGGCAGACAATAGGAGGATAAGCACAGTGCATTCATTCATATAAGTTACAAAAATAAAGTTTCACCACATTACAATGTGTTAACAAATTCATCCTACATATTACTGACAGGTGTTTGCAACTCAAACTTATTTGTTTCCATATTCCACTATTCCAATCATCTATAGAAACATACATTCACCAAATTAAGATTTGGACAATCAACATACATCTCTTATTCACTTCCATTGTCACGCCCACATTTTCCATGTGGTCATGACATGATATCCACATGTCATGTCCACATTTGTCATGTGGTCATGACACGAAATATTAAAATTTTTTCCCACCCGACTCTAAAACCCCCTCACATGCAATATACGTGCTCGGTGACATACACATGTAACATGGTTGTATTCGCAACGCATGTTAGGTGCGTCACACAAAGGCAAGGAAGTCAATCATAGTGGGGGATGATATGAAACTCCTTTCGCAATCGCTACGAAACCGACATCAACTAAGTGGATGTGTGCGTTGCGAGAAGCGTCGCTAAGAGGGGTGGTTTCCATTCTGGAACCAACCCATGGCTTTCCTAATTGAGTGTGATGCGGTTCAGACCTAAGTCGAAACCTAACCCTAGAATTAAATTATCAACTAAAATTAATATAAAAATTAAAGCTACTAATCATGATAAGACTAGATAATCCCTAAAAACCATTTAATCTAATTACGAAATAAACAAGATTACAAGCGTTTAATATATAGCATTTATCCATGAATAAAATGGAAAAGTAATTACTAGAAATAAATTAATTAAATAAACATATTCACAATCCTGAAAATTTCGATAGCATAACAGGACTAAGGGTGAATTTTCCCTAAACATTTTGGCAGCATAACGCCACCGTATTAACTATGTGTAAAGAAAAATTAAACTAAAATAAAATCCTACTTTAAAACTTTCCCCAAATTTTTAAAAAAATTAAATAAATCAATCTAAAATTCAATAGTGCCAACTATAGGATTAATACATTTAAACTAAATCAATTTTGACAACACAACAGCTATAGAACTAGAATAAATTAATTACAATGAATTAAACAAATCTCCACTAAAGTTTCCAACAACAATCATATTAACTCTCTAAGTGGGTTTAAAAGATTTAAACTAGGTTTAAAGTTTCAAAACATCTCCCTAATACCTAGGACAACACAAAACCCTAGAAATAAAGTTATAAAAGCAAATAACATCTTATTTGTTCACAATTTCTAACTCTTTGGGTATTGGTGTAGGTTGGGCAAATGGGAGGAGAAGATGGGAAAATCCCTTCCCCAAGTGGGAAGGCATTTTCCTAAAAAGAATATTTTTCTAACAATTGTTTTATTGAGCTCTCCATTTGTTTTGTCAAACTAACCTACAGGCTTTTATTCTTTTGTTTTCTAACATACTTCAAATTGCTAAGCACGTGATTCAAATTCAATCTCCATGTTTTCTCTAATATCAATGATTGGAAATAGATCTGAAGGATGGTTCAAAAAATACAACTCCTAAAGTTATTCACACAACAAAAATATAGTTTTTGCTTACAAAGAATGCTCTCTATTTTTTTTAAGAACAATGAATAAAATACACAGGGAATAACCCTATGCATATATATATTCATTACATATATTATACATAAAACCTTGTTATATAATAAAAAAATAACAAACATGTTGTGAGAGATGTGTACCACACACACACACACACACACACTGGAACTTGAATAAAAAAATCCACAGAGGATTTTAATTTGTAATGGATGAACGAAATAAATAGAGGGAGTGTTAAAATTTTTAAAGGATTTAATAAATTTAATGGAGTGTTTTAAAATAGGAATGGGGAGGGGACTGGCTGGATGGACCAGGCTGTGCCCTGCATAGGCCCAGGCCATAGCTAGGGGCGGGGCTCCTGTCCACGCCCACAAAGCGGGGACGGGGTCCCCATCCCTACCGCTTTCCCCCCCTCCCCGTGGCCTTGCCTCAATGTAGAGGCCGGCTGGGACAGAACCACCAAACCTTTTTTTTTTAAATCATTAAAATCAAACCCTAATCCGTAAGCAAAACTCGATTCAGGATGTTATTAAAAAAACCACCAAAATATATTAAAACAACACTCTTACTTTAGTAGTATATATATATATATATATATATATATATATATATATATATATATATATATATATAACACCTCTATCTTTTTTTTGTAAATAAAAATAAAACAGAGAACAATAACATTTTAAACAAGTATAAAATAGACATATATATATAGGAAAACTATTAGTTATTATCAAAAACTTAGAAATAAAGGTATATATTATTTCTTCAACAATAATAAATAAGGCATAATATTTTTCTTTCCTCCAAAACAACCATAGGCCTATTTTTTTTTAAAAAGTATATATTTAATTTTGATAAACATAAAGCCCATATATTTTTCTCTTAGTCATTCTAATTCTATAAGCATGATATTTTTCTTTTCTTTTAAACAACTTACTTATGCATTTAATATTTAAAACAAAGTAGGGAGAGAGAGGGGGAGAAAGGTTTATTTTACACAAATCACATTTTCCCATAAGATGATATAAGAGTAACTTCATTGTCATCAATATATTGAATATAACAATTATTTTTACAAGGGATTTAAAATACAACATAGGCTTCCAAAGGGAGATTTAATCTCTTAGCTATAACAAAACTTTTACAAGGCTCAAGGCCAAGGCAACATATTGCCTTCATTTTTACAAACTCAAAACTTATACACACTTTCTCTTCATGACTCTAAAACTCAAGCTCTCCTCAAAGAGATAAAACCTACCAAAATAATGAAAGTATACCAAGGCCATGGGAAACTCATCTCCCAACTGTAGGCTTGCAAGAAAGCCACCCCTGAGCTAGGAGGCCAACAAATAACCAAGTGCATACTCATACTAAGGATTTTAAAGCACTCAAACACACTCAAGAAAACAACCAACACCCACCCATGGAGAATCACAAACTAATCCATTCAACATGGATTTGAGGGGTCAGAGAGTGGACTCACTCAACTCAAGGGGAAAACCACTAATAAACTCATACTAAAAAAAAAAAACTTTATCTCATAGCTTCTTGCTATCATATACTTATTTCACTCAAAATAACTCCAAGGCACTCTTTCCATAACCAAACCATATAAACTCCATAACAAGGTCCAAGGCCATCAAAATACCTCTACCTGAAGAGGGTTTTCCTCGAGGAGGTTCTCTTCTCTCTTACCTATTACAAAGTGAGCTTTCACACATGGAGATCTCACAAACACAACCCCAAAACCCTTACAACCTCAAAGGAAAACTTCAAGAACACAAAACATATCATATCACATGCATTTATAAGAAAAAACAAGAATAAACAAGGCTTGAAGTCTTGAGAGCTTACCTCTCAAGCCCTAAGTGTTGCAAGAAGATGATGAAGAGATACAAGAGCCTAACTCCAAGATCCTTGCAAGAATTTTCTCCACTCCAATCCCAAGCTCTCCTTTCCAAAGTCAAAAATTAAAGAACCAAAAAGAAGAACCCTTCCCTTCTCAAAAAGATGGATATAAATAAGGTTTCAAAACCCTTCCCAATGGATGAGAAGGTGACTCATGTCACCTTCCCAATGAATGAGGAGGTGACACTTGTCACCTTCCCATTGATTCTCAAATGCACAGCTTCCCACAAGTTCTCTCACACATGTGTGAGATATGGAGGAGTAGATAGGTTACACATGTCAACCTCTCATCCCTTCTCCAAGGCACTTCCCATATTTCTCCTCACACATGTGTGAGGCATGGGGAAGAGGGAAGTAGTTAGGGTTCACTTCCCAAAGGTTCTTACATGGTGTTCTCACACATGTGAGAACCCTTAGGATTCCCCCATGCCCACTCAAGGACCTTGGGTTGTGGGATGGAATGAGACATGTCTTCCAATCCTTAACCCAACATTCAAATTTCGCCACCTAACTCCTAGGGTTAAAAAGAGGGGTCCAAAGTGAGTTAGAACTCATGATTAAAGGCCTAAAATGTGCCTAACCCATAGGTACTTGACTTAGGCACCTTAAACACATGAAATTAACCTTAAAAGACTCAAAAAAACACCAATTAAAATGCCCATTAACTTTATGAATGATTTATGACACAAAATGATAACTCACTAACTACTCAACCTAATTCAACCTTAGGTGACAAAAAATTAAAAATCAAAATCAAAGGTAATATATTACAATCATGCTCAACCACAATTAACCTTAGTCCACCTTAGGGACTAGGTTGGTTTTATAGGGATAATACTCAGGGTTATTTGTTTGACCTCCATTTTCCATTACCCATGGAAAATAAATGCACACTACACAAACACATCAATAGCACAAGGTATATCATAGTTGAAACAAATTAAACTATGCACACACATGATCGCACAAGTGCATACAATCTTAGATAAATCACAAGATAAAAATTCACTTGATTCTCAATTCATTCGTATTTCTAATAACACAATCAGGATCATAATCACATAGTATTTCATCAATTGAATCATCTAACTAAACCATTTCAATTGCATCGATTATAACATCACATTAAACATAAAAAATCAAAATGTAATCTAGCATGTAAAGATATAGCATTATCATAATATAACTTATCTCTCTAATCAAAGCATAAAGTAAAGTACATAAATGTTTGGATATGCGGATCAACAGTCCCCAAAATATCCACATGTCAAAATATATTCTATATGACAAGTATCATAAGCAAAATAGAAGGTGTGAAATGCGTAGGCCTCACATCTGTCTCACAAGTTGAATCTCGTATCCTCCTACACGTCGATCTCTGACTGCCCTTTTATCTTCATCCTCCCCTTCTGAGTCTCCACAATGTCCCTCTATGTATCCTCTTGAGGCATCCACTTCTATCCACCAAAGCAGACCCAAAAACTAGTCTTTTGTTCTACCTTTCTAATAGTTTCTAGAAATTGTTTTGAAACATAACGCAATGATCCAAATCGGTGAAGCACCAATTTGTAACTGTTTGGAACGAATAGAGACTTGAGATAATTTACAATTTGAGATAATAATTGTTTGGAACGAACATAGGCTTGAGATAATTTACAATTTGAGATAATTAAAAACTGACATAAAGCAGGCTGATGTCTACATTCAAAGAATTAGAGAGCTTCAAACCAAAACTTAATCCAAACAAAACTTAATTCGTACAAAACTTCATGGGAAAATGCCCTTGCATCAATACAACACAGAGTGAATGTTTTGAAGCATTCAAACAAGAATTTCCATAGGTAAAGATATCTCAAAGTGTATTTAAAAAGTTACATCCATGTTTTGTATGCATAAATAGAGTGCCTGAAACTTGCCATTGTCAGAATCATGTTGAATTTCATCTACACCTTGAATCATACAAAAAATTTATGGCAACAACTCATCCAAATGTTATCACCCATGCAAGTACAACACAATTTAAGAAGTCCATCTTATATGAAAACATAGAAGGTTCCGATGAATTCAATGTGGAATGTATCAAAAATAATTGTGTAAAGTGTGGAGATTTTAAGAAGTTTGCTCTAATAAAAAATATTGATCAATCAATGGAAATTATGTGGAAGAGATTTGAAGATGAGAAATACACAACCAGGTCAAGAGTTGAATCAAAAAAGAATTTTCTCAAAGAATGTGAATTTCCCTGCAATGAGTTTTTGAACAAATTGTATAGTCTCATATATCTGCATATCCAATATTGTCATGGTGCAAGATGACAGGTAAATCAGTTTCATGAGTCAAAGAATTATTTTCCACAAGGTTGTATTCTTTCAATTGTGGATTTTGCTGAGAACTATACATTTAGTCCTCAAATAGAGATTCAGAGTCAATATTATCATTTAGAGGAGGTTGCAATCTTCGTACATGTTTGTTATAGACATGTTGAGTTGCAAGTGGATGGTGTACAAAGTAGTCTGCATGAACAAAATATCATCAAAGAGGTTCATTTTTATATTAATGATGATACTAGTCATGATATAAGCTATGTAGCCCATTGTTTTGGAATGTTTTTTGATGATTTGAGACAATGTTACATACATGCTTCAAGTCACTAGATTTGGTCAGATGGATGTACTAGTTAGTGTCGAATTTATTTTCTTTCAAAAATTTTAAATTATTTCCAACTTTTAAACAACTTTAAATGTTCATTTGTTTACTTTCTAGGGGTGAAAGTTCAGAACTATGTCACACTTTTATAAAGGGAATGACCAACACAAACATATTTTTCCAACTTAAATGTCAAAAAAGTCATATGTATGTTTTGAATTTTAAAATGACATAAAATAATGAAATGTAGAATTTTTAATGTAGTTTATGCTTATAATTTTTATTTTTTTTAAAAAAATAGGTGGATATTTTTTATAAATTTAATTGATGAATTTTAAATGTTGAATTTTTTTGAAAAAGGTGACATCAATGGGATGTCAAGAAAAATATAGAAAAAATATTTTTTTTTCTTTAATTTTTTTTTTCTAATTAGCCAATTCAAATAACTAGTGCATCAAATTTTTAAAAAAATATTTTTGATAAATATTTTTCTTTTAAATTTTGAAAAGTCAATTTTAATCAGAACATAATAGTTTCCATGGGACGTAAACTTTTATACATTATATAGTTAAAAAAAATTCCCTCTTGGAGATGATTACCTCCTCTAGTGAACCATATATTTTTCAAATTTTTTGAATATGTTTTGTCTATTTATTTCTAATTTCTAAGTAGCTTCATGTTCGATGGGAAAAACCTACTTACAATAAATATAAAAAAATATTTAATAAAATTATTCAAAATATTAAAAAAATTCTACAATCTATGTTCTGAGCACTACAAAAGAGTATCGGTCAATTTTTTTAAAAATGTATTTTAATGGGAGAAATTTGTAGCAGAAGATGAAATTTTTTGAAAATTGTGGGGAAGGGGGGTGGACTGACACATTATAGTCACTTAGTTATAGCAACATGGTTAAATTTGGAAACATTACTAAAAAAAGGACGTAGCCAACAAAAATGGAAGTTGAGTATTGAAGACCATGAAAAGATTTAGAGATAATAAAGGATAGGGAGGATGGACAGATTTTATGTACCAAGAGCTAAGTTAAATGTATGTAAATTACATGTTGTGCATCAATGTATTAAATATGTTCACAATAGTGAAAAAGTTACAATTTCTAGAGATTCCTATGTGCACTTTCATTTATGTTGTGCGTCAATGTATTAAATATATTGGTTCCATTAATTATTTTTTCTAAGTTGGCCAAATCTTTTCTTAATCATTCCTATGTAAATATGGGTTTGAAGACTATAATTTATTATTCATGTGTAAGTGTGCTTAAGGGCCTGGTGAAAGGATTAATGATTCATTAACTAGATTTTAGTCTTTTATGTGCTAAAATTAAATGTCAACTCTATAATGATAAGTTATAAAGTATCTAAATGTTTAGGGATTTTTATTGCTAATTGTAAGGGCAATGTATATTTGAATATAGTTATGTTGCATTCAATGTATTAAATTTATTCACAATAGTGAAAATGTTACAATTTCTAGATATTCCTACATGCTTTCATTGAAGCTCTTTGATCATTATAGACTAGATATATTAATTAGCAAGTCCTTGTTACAAGGATTTACATGTCAAGCAATACATCATTTATGTTGTACATCAATGTATTTAAAAATATATCCAATGTATTAAAATTTGCAACAATTTATAATTTCTAAAGGGCTTAACATGTAATTTAAATTTCTATGTACTTTGAGGGACTATGCTATACAATAGTTTCATTCAATATATAGTTATGTTGCATTCATGGATTTGTGTGCTCATGTTAAGAATGTTGAATTAAAATTGTTGTCTTATAATGTATAATTGAACAATTCTTCTCATGTGCCTCCTATGACTTCATACCCTTGCAAGTTTCAAAAGCATAGTAATTTTTAAAATGGTAACAATAAGAAAGAGAATAAGCCTAATACCAATTATGTGGCTAATGCTTCTAATGTTATTACTTTTAAGCCATAACATTTCAAGAAATTAACAAAATTGAGTGAGCCCTTTGTAAATGTGCTTCAAAATTTCCTTAACTCTAATATAATCACTCTTCAACCTACTCATCCATTGGATCCATCTAAAGGGCTACTTAAAGGGTATAATCAGAATTCATTTCGTAATTATACAATTTCAATTTAGATTCATGCAAAGTATTGTTTAGTTTTAACATGCATATCTTACACTTGTAATTATAGCACGTTGTTTAAGTTATGTAAGGAGGATTATTTAAGTTACAAATTTTATTTTGACTTGGACTAAATTAATATTGTAATTTTAAATAAAGTAATTTAACTCTTATTTTCTTAAAGTGACAAGTATTTTCTTGCTGAAGTGACTAGAAGTCAATAAAGTATTTAATCAGGACATTAATGAAGACACATTTAATTTTCAACTAAGTAAATGAAGAGATATTATAAAAGATATATATTAGAAGCACAATGTATATATACATGTTAAATAGATAATGTTGAAATATATTGATCAATATTCAAATTTTATTTTTGGCATAAATGATAAATTGAAATTTGAAATATCTATATATTACTTTCTTAATTGTACATGTCAAATTACTTTTAAATCATTAATTTTTATATTGTGATATATCATAGATTATATTCGAACATACATATAATTTTAGTTCATATATATATATATATATATATATATATATATATATATATATATATATATATATATATATATATCAAATATAAATGTAAAAAATATATATTAAAATTATCAAATAAAAAGTCAATTGCATAACTCTATAACTAAACATCTAAATGTGCATATGTATCATATATAAAGAAATTCTAGAGATGCTACATATACTGTATAGATCACATGTGATAAATAAAAAACAAAGTTCATAACATAGCTATATAACTAAACATGTAAATGCAAGTATGCACATGATATACAGACATGCCATGTATGCTACATAATAAAAATAAGTTTGATTCAAACATAAGCACGATCTAAATAACAAACACATAGTCTAGCAACATCATCAGTGCCTCCTATGGGCGGAATGGGCCTCACTCAACCCAGGACTAAAATGATGAGCCAAGCCCTATCTCGAACCCTGTGTAGATCCCATCCATCTATGAACATCTGAGTCATGTGTAGATCCCTGAACATAAAAATTATCTCTATGATTAAATATTTATTAAAAAATATGGAATCTCAAGTACTTGTTCAAATTTTATACAATAAAATACTTTACCTCACATCTAGGCTTAACCACATCTGATGTCTGCTGCATAGTGTCATGTCCAATGACTTTAGTTGGTCCCTAATGTAAGATTGATTTTAAGAGTCAACACACATGATGCACAAAACTAAATTTTATAATTTAAATATATAATTTATAACAAATAAATTACACTAGATTAAATGCAAAATTTAATATATACCTTGTCATCAACAACCTCTGTAGCTCCATGGATGACCCTCCCCATCCCACCAAGGTCAGATGAATTGAGGGTCATCGCAACATCATCAAACAAAAGTCCACAGCATGATCTTGGTGGAAAAGGTGGACTAACAATATCAGGATGTGGTAGAATCTACTATGAAGGCACTGTAGACTGACCTCCTAGATCAACCTGATCTCCCTATGTATCCTTGTGTGGCTGTGTGACTATGTGTAGCTTAGCTATCACGGTGCTAGATGACATGTGCGGTCATAGAGTCAAGAGGGATCCCATACTCTAAACTGATAAAATCATACGTAGCTAATAGATCCTATGCGAGACATGTAGTCAATCTGCGTAGTGTACCCACTCTAGTAGTTTGTGCCACATCATATGGTGAAACTATGTTAGCGCGGATGTAAGGATCATAATTGGTGGAAGTCAAATCAACTGAAGGAATGCTGGTGTGTGGGCACAAGATATATCTACCAACACAGTCAGATGCCAAGTGGTCAATCTCACTGGCAATAGAACCTAAACTTTGAAAAATGAGCTATCTTGATGATGCAACTGCCAGCTCAGCTGATCATCCTAGATTCAACCCTTTGGGAAGTACCAAAAGGTTGAGATCTACTATTGCCCTCTTATCAATGGGTGGTGGCTGATTAGGACATCTGAATTGAGGTTTATCATAAAACCTCCCAAGACCCTATCCAACATGAACAGGGATAGATGTGTAATCAACATCAAGTCGTAAATGAACTGCGGCATATAATTGTTTGCAAAAATATAATGGAAACTAAACATTATATGGCCATTGATGATGTGCTGCCAACCACTTATGATATATAAGTGGTCCAACAATAGGATCTATGCACCTAGTGATGGGATAGCCTCAAACTCTATCTCATCCAGCATAGTGTGAAAACATAGTATGAACCATATCTAATGAAATGACCCTATTAACTACTAGCCATTTCGCTGTACCAATAATAGTACTAGTAAGTGACACATAGAAATCCTCAATACTTACATCGTCATATGAGTTATATGATTTGACAGTGTCAATCATATGGGTAAACTGAGCTCAAATTTCCACTAATAGGTGTCTCTATTAGACATGTTTGGTGTACTATGGATCATCTGATCCAAATGTGTCAAAGCATTATTTAGTCTATCAATATGAGTGTCCGCATACAAGTCACTCCTGGCACTATGTGCATCAGTAGTATCAACACTATGTGTACATGATCAACACTATGATGAGAACCCAGATCATCCATGATCTATGAAAAAATATGTACATGTGTATGCAAATCTGTATTTAAAAATAAAATTGCATACATTTAATTTATAAAATGAAAATTTAATAAAATTTAAAAACATAAATAAAATTTAAAGTTAAATACATTCAATTTACACATTTAAATTAACAAAACTAAAAACATTTAAAATTTAACAATTAAATACATGAACAATCTACACATTTAAATTAGTTACAAAACTAAAAACATCTAAAACTTAAAAATTAAATACATTCAATCTACACATTTAAATTAACAAAATTAAAACCATTTAAAATTTAAAAATTAAATACATTCAATCTACACACTTAAATTAGTTACAAAACTAAAAACATTTATTATGATTTTCCTCTATTGAAATGCCTTCATTATGAAGAAAAATGCATTTTGATTAAAAAAAAAAAAAAAAACAAATTCTAGGACCTTGTATCCATACCATGGCATGTGTGAATGGGTATGCATATGATTATAGGTGTTGGAATTAGAAATTGTAGGTGTCAATGAAGTCATGAGAGATATTTTAAAAGGAAAATGCCACTTTAAGGTTAAATGAAATAAAATTTAACACAATTGGAGGGACCTCCTAGATCAACCTACCAAGATCTCTTTATATGGTCTCTTTGTATCTTACCATGTATAGTTGCACCTATGTCCTTATTCTTGATTTGTGTATGCATCCAAGCCTTGCTCCATTTTTTCCTTCCAAGTTTGCTCTTTTCTTTCCTACAAGCTATGACTCAATTGCCCATTAGAGTGGGCACTAGTATAATTGATAAGAGGAAAAAACCTTTTCAATCTAATGGTTTCTTTTGTTATTAGTTAATGAGTAGTTGTAGGTTTCTTCATGCTCTTGTGATCCATTTCCATTACTATGTGTCTCATCTTAACAAGAAAAAATGGATAAACTATTAGAAGATCATGAAAGTGTGTTTTCCCTCTTTCATATGTGTATGAAAGTCACGTGTTTTCATTCTAAGAGATATGTATAATGTTGTCATATTTTGTACACATACAAGAGTGTATTATCAACTAAATTAGAGGCTTTTGTTAGTAGCTAGTATGTCCTAAAATAAGTGATAAAATTTTGGGTTTATCAAGCATTTGGGTATAAAAACTTATTGGTGGTATTCTTTAGGATTAGTTTAGATACATGTTTGAGAGCCAACATGACACATATAAATTAATGTCAAGTATTCTAAGATATGTACTACCTATAAAAATTTAGAAGCATAAAGGAACTAGTTAGCTCAATGGAATTTGTTTGGACAAGATAGCATTGATGATGTTGTTAGTGATGTAGACTCTACCATATAAAAAGTAGATTTTGGATATAAGGTTCAAGAAAATACCCAATCTATAACTATAAATTTTTTAAATAGGCAACATCTTGATACATTTTCTAAAGTATTGCAAATATCTTATGATTAGAAAAATATCAAGGAATTTGTAAATAGCTTGAGAAACCATTAGATTTAGGTTGATGTGATGTTGATGAATGTTGATCAGAATTCAATAATTTATAAGATAAATGATCATAAAGAAATGATTTCTCATGTTCCTTCAAAGTTAGGAAAATTTAGAATATATAAGAAAGTTTAAAATTAGACAAGCTAAACACAATAGTTTAGATGAAAAATCTTGTATTATCACCTCATCTTCTAATATAAAAGTGGCACCACTAAAATAAAAACATGGTAGAATATCTCACAAAGAATCCCAGAAGAAAAATCATGGGGATATATTTGAGCAATTCCAAATTTAATCTACCAAAGAAAAAAGATTGGTTAAAACATATTTAAATTGATGAATAAACTAATAATCCTTTGTGCAAAAATAGAATAAATAATAGATGTAAAAGAGTTCATTCTTAATGAACACATATATTCTAAATCTAAAGAAGAATTTAACTAAAGAAAACATTAGGAAATTTCTATTCCATAAACTATTTCAAAAAAATGAACTAAGAGAATCTCTTGATACAAACATAGAAGATGTTGTTGATGATGTACAAGGATGTGGGAAAATGAGATAAAAAAATGCTAATTCATACAACCTAAAAGTTGATAAATAATAGATCACTATGATTCTATCTAGACGTGGCATGATTGCATGTAAAATTTTGAGTCTACTCATATAGGATGATCTACTACAAAACTTACCCATTATGTAGTTTGATTTTTTTAGGAAATCAAGCAAAGATTGTCATGTCCCCGTTTCTGACTTGAACATCGAGTGAAGAATGGATTAGCCTATTCCTCATTCCCAGAGGCTAATTCTGAATAATGAGGGAATGAATTGGTTTTTAACTAACTCAATCTTTTGTTTTGCAGGAATAAAGTCAGAAACCTAAAATTTGGTTAAGTCTGGAAGTTGACTCTTGGAGTCTTGGCGCAAATTTCACATCTGATTTCTTGGATGAGCGCCTAGCATGGAAATATTGTATTTTGAAGCACTTCAATCATATCAACTAGGGCACTTTGGGAGGGAAGAATGTTTTGATCTTCAAAGTGACTCTTACATTGCAATTTTTCAAAGATCATGTTTAAGTGGGCACTAGGCGCACTTTTGCATCCAAACTATTCCCAATGTGCACCTAGGGTGTTGTAGGCATACAACAAGGTGGAGAGACCTTTTGAGTCAAGGTGCTGGCTTAACATTCAACAGACACTCAATGAGCGCTTAGGCGCCAATTCCTGTTCCTTCAAACCTTAATAGGTGCCTAGTCTACCTAAGACATTAGGATAAGATTCTATGACTATGGATTGGCGCCTCATTATGGAATTGAAGATAAATTGTCACTTCAAAGTGAAAGTTTTCTTAAGGAATGCAAGGCGCTAGCACTTGATTAGGTAAACTAATTGTGCACATTGATACTTGGGGCGCTAGATCAGGATGTAACCAACTTGAAATGGCGCCTAGTGGATTGAAGGGTTAATTGCATCTCCAGAAGGTCAAGATTGGAATAGAAGGTCATCTTTTCAGTTAGGATTGCCATCTAAGTCTAGAGGAGTGTTAAGCAAGTGAAGGCACTCTTATGGTTCTCCATCACTTCAAATGGGCGCCTAAGCAGGATAAGGCATGGATCTTCTTTTCCCCTAACTCTAGTTGGTGCCTAGATTTCAGAAGACCTCCTTTGGGCACCTAAACTTGATGAGGCCATGAGAATCACAATTTAACTTATTGATTTGAACTTCATTCTTAGGGAGATCAAGTAGAAAGTTAGAAGTTTCAAAGAAAAGATATGTGAGATGCACATTTTGATGAACCACTTCCATTTTGGCACCTAAGGTGGAAAATCCCTCAAAAGTGCGCCTAAGATTGATGCAAGTCTTCAAGACTAGTTTACATGCAAGGTGCTCTATCAGGGGAAGGATAATATTCATCTAAGGTTAAGTTGCTTTCAAATTTCCTTGCAAAAATGATAAGTTGGAACATAAGTGCTGGATCATGGCTTTGGGACCATAGGAATGTGCCTTGGCAAAGAAGGGATTTGGAAAGCTTATATTGCACCTAGATTCTGAAGATTTCATTTGGGCTCTCAATCTTAAAGTAGAGTCTAAAGAGTCTTCATTAAATGATTGGTAAGTGTTTGAGAACATATAGCATCACTAGACTTCACTAGGTGCATCTCCATGTCTGTACACCCTCAGTTTGGCACCTAGCATTTAAACACCTTCTTAATGATCTTATTTTGGCACCTAACCTTGGAAGCACTTTAGGATCTTTGCAAACATCAATTGGTGCCTAATCCTAGAAAGGCGCAATCTCATGATGCAACCACCTCAACTGATGCCTAGAACAAATAGGGCGCACTTGCATGTCCCAGACATCTCAACTTGGTGCCTAGTCAGAAGATAAGGTAGTTGTAACTACCTGAGCTCTCATTGGTTGACAGGGTGACTTTGGGATCCATGACAAGGTCTTTGGGTAAGTTTGCCAACTCAAGATGAATTGTCAAGAGGAATATTCCCTTGGATATACTTATTGGGAAACGTGCCTTGGTTCCTCTTTGTGCATTGAAAAACATGCCTTCATTGCCTTTGGAAGGCCTATAAAAGGAGGAGCCCTCTCATTCATTGATCATCTAATCTTTTGGAAAATTTCTCTCTGCAAAGCTTGTGGCTTGTATTCTTGAGACCTACGAGTTTCAAGTGTTGGGGTGATGCTCCCTCAACTAACAAGGTGATGCTCCCTTGGTGTATTGTTAGGTGTTGACATTCAGTTGACATCGTTGAGTTCAATTGAGTTGATCAAGTGAGGAAGTCATTGTAAACATCAAGGCTTCAAGGCCTTCTTTTGTATTTCCATTTGAATAAGTTTGTAACTTTTGAAAGCCTTATCTCTGTAATAAGAAATTTGCATTGAATCAAGTAATAAGACAAGTACTTAGCTTCAAGATTGATTCATTCAAGTTATTATCTTTGATGTATGTCATTAAGTTGTTGAGTAGTTGATAAGTTAAGTGAAAGTAAATTTGTCTAAGTATGAAAAAAATTTAGTAGAACTAGTTGGGTATCTTACAGTGGTATCAGAGCCTAGATCCTACCAGCCTCTGGGTTATGCAGCCAACCGAAGTAGGTCCACACAAGAATTATACAAGAAGAGCTAGACAACAACAACAACAACATCATATAGAAGCTCCAGTTTACATGGCTAAGGAAAGAAGAAGTAGAAGTCCACCTACTGATGGTGAACGTGAAGCAAGGGAGATGTTTAGGAACATTGCTGTTGGACAACAAACAGCTCAAATTTTGCAACAAGTCCTACAATCCCTTCAAAACATTAATCAAGGTGAAGTAGTTGGATAAGGTCGTAGAGATGCAGCTAGACTTGAGAGACAAGAAAGACAAGTTGATGATGATGCTGCTAGTGCAACAGACAGAAGGGTTCACACATGGACTCCTACAGTTGATAGGCCTTTAAGACCAACTTTCCTTCTGCCACCACCTGAACAAGTCAATGAAGCTGATGAAGAGTTTGATGAAGGAGAACAAAATAACTTTGAAGATGAAGTAGCACTCTTTGCATATCTCTATGCTAAATTACCTGATCGTGTTCGGGATATGATGACTTTCAATGAATATTGCCAACAAAAAAGGGAAGATAGGGACAAGCGAGGTAGAACTAGAGGCTTTCATCCTAGAAGGGATGACGATACAAGGGAGTATAAAGAAGCATTGAATTGAGTTCCCATTCCTACCTTTGATGGAAGTGGTAAGCTCAGTGCTAGGGCTTGGGTAAACAAACTGGATACATACCTTTCTTTTAAGTCTTTAACAGAAAAGAAGGCGATTCAATTTGCTACAATGCATCTTGAAGGATTGGCTTATGAATGGTGGCATCATGGCCTAGTCTCTCAACATCATGATAGGATAAATTCCTATGAGGAGTTTGTAACTAAGTTGATTCAAAGGTTTGATAAAAAAAGACACTGAAGTGTACTATCGCGAACTAGCTCAACTGAAACAAGAAGGAAGGGTTGTGCAGTATGTAAATGAGTTTCAGAAGATAGCAGTGATGGTACCTGATATGACTGATCGAAGAATCACTATGTTATTCATTGAGGGATTGAATAATCAGATTAAACCATTGGTGAAGGTACAAAGGCCAGCAAACCTGGAAGAAGCAATTGACTTTGCTCTTGATCTTGATACTACTCCTGTATACCAGCCTAAGAGGAAGTTCTATAAGGGAGTTAGTTCTACTCAAAGGAAGCCCTCATTTCCTCAAAAGATGACTCAAGGTACATCTGCAGTGGAAAGAGATGAACTGAGAAGGAAGAAACTCTACTTTTCTTGCAAGCAACCTTGGGAACTAGGACACAGATGCCTTGGTAAAGGTAAAGCTCATCTAATTGAAGTTGTATCTGATGATGGAAGTGAAGAGGAGTCACTGAGTGAAGAAGAGTCAACTCAGGATGAAGAGTAGGTACATGAACAACCTACTCTTAATGTCTCAGAAGAGACATCAGACAAAAAAACATTACCAACTATTTCAAGAGTACCTAAGTATCATGCTTCCGTATTAGAGGAGTTGTGAAGGGTCAAAGAGTGACCTGTCTCATTGATAGTGGTGCTACTCACAACTTCATAGATGAAGGTTTGGTAGCAAGGCATGGTCTAACAGTTGAAGACTTCAAAGGATTTCAAATAGTTGTTACTGATGGTTTCCTGATGAGTTGTACCAGAAGGGTGACCCAACTGCAAATTCAAATGGGAGATTATTCTTTACAGGATGATTTCTATGTAGTTGGATTGGGGCATATTGACGTATTGCTTGGAGTACAATGGTTACATTCACTTGGAAGAATAGTCCAGGACTTTTAGAAGATGGAATTGGAGTTCATGCATGAGGGAAGGAAGATCAAGCTAAAGTCAGTGTCTAATGGGAACCCCAAAGTGGTCTCAGCTAAACGCATGGAAGCATTGTTCAGGCATAATGACATTGAGTGGGCAGCACAGGTTTGTATCAAGGACAATCAGATTCTCTCTGCTGAAGAACTTTATCCTGCGAATATCCAGGCAATGTTGGATAAACATGGTAAGGTGTTTAGGGACATACCCCCAGGCATACCTCCTAATAGAGGTTTTGAACATGTCATTGAATTAGAGGATGGGGCTAAACCTATCAACATTGCACCCTATTGGCATCTAAGACATTTCAAGATTGAAATTGAGAAGATAATCAAAGAATTAATCAAGATGGGGCACATAAGACCATCATCAAGTCCCTTTGCATCATCTATGGTGCTAGTGAAGAAGACAGATGGAACAATGAGGATGTGTATTGACTATAGCGCATTGAACAAGAAGACCATCAAGAATAGGTATCTAATACCTATGATTGATGAACTACTTGATGAGCTGCATGGAGCAATCTATTTCTCAAAGATAGATATTTGATCTGGTTACCATCAAATCTGTGTTCGTGAAGAAGACATCCCAAAGACAACATTCAGATGTCATTATAGACATTATGAATTTATGGTGATGCCATTTGGATTGACAAATGCACTAGCCACTTTCCAATCCTGCATGAATCATGTTTTTAACAAGCAGTTGAGGAAGTACCTATTGGTTTTCTTCGATGATATCTTGATTTACAGCAAGACATGGGAAGAACATCTCCAACACTTAGATGAAGTCTTGAACGTCATGGAGAATCGATCTTTGTATGCAAAGATGTCTAAGTGTGATTTTGGCTTGAAGGAAATTATGTACCTAGGTCATGTGATAGGAGCAAATGGAGTGAAAGTTTAAGAAGAGAAGATTGAAGCTATTCACAACTGGTCAGTTCCCAGGAATGTGTCAGAACTAAGAGGTTTCCTTGGCCTCTGTAGCTATTACAGAAGGTTTGTTAAAGGTTTCTCCCAACTTGTCGTACCCTTAATGAATCTAACAAAGAAAGGTGCTTTCATTTGGTCCATGGAAGCTCAAGCTGCATTTGACAGATTGAAGGAAGTTATGAGTACAACACCAGTGTTGGCTTTGCCAGATTTTACTAAGTCTTTTGTTCTAGAATGTGATGCTTCAAGAGAAGGCATTGGAGCCATTTTGATGCAAGATCGACATCCCATCGCATTCAAGAGAAGAAAGTTGAAGGACACAGAAAGATTGTACTCAACTTATGACAAAGAGATGTTGGCAATCATGCATGCTTTGGCTATGTTTCGTTAGTATCTAGTTGGATCCAAGTTTTTGGTCAGAACTGATCACAACAGTTTGAAATACTTTCTAGGGCAAAAGGATTTGAATGAAAGACAACAGAAGTGGGTTGTGAAGATACAGGCACATGATTTTGACATTGAATATGTGAAAGGCAAGAAGAATGTGGTTGTCGATGCCCTGTCTAGAAGACCTGTTGTTTGTGCCCTGAGTAAGGTTTCAGTTGATTGGAAGTTTCAGCTTCTAGTTGAGTACTCCAAATCTAAATTTGCTTGCGAGATCATGGATGGAGTCATTCAAGATGATAGGTATAAAGTAGTTGATGATATCATCTATTACAAAGATAAAATCTATCTAACTCCTGAATCAGAATTGAAGCAACAAATTTTGCAGACATACCTTGATACTCCACTTACAGGACACCCTGGTTACTTCAAGACATACAGATAGATCAGGGAAAGGTTCACATGGAAGGGTCTGAAGGAAGAAGTTCTTCAATATGTCAGGGAGAGTTTGACTTGTCAACAGAACAAGTCAGAGCATACATTTCTAGCAGGGTTACTCCAACCACTACCAATTCTAAAACATAAGTGGGAGAGTATCTCTATGGACTTCATCACAGGTCTTCCGAAGGTGAATGGAAGAGACTACATCTATGTAGTTGTGGATAGGTTAACCAAGTATGCTCACTTCCTTGCAATTCTAGTTGAGTTATTCTTTCGTGAAGTCTTTAGACTACATGGCCTTCCTAAGACCATAGTCAGTGATAGAGATAGCTGGTTCATCAGTGTATTCTGGAGAGAACTATTCTGACTAGCTAGAACTGACTTAACACCAAGCACTAGTTATCATCCTCAAACTGATGGATAGACTGAAATTGTAAATAAATGGCTTGAGGGATACTTGAGAAACTATGTGTCTAATCATCAACGTGCTTGGATTAAGTGGTTACATCTAGGTGAATACTGCTACAACACTACCTTCCACATATCAATTGGCATGGCTCCCTTTCGAGCTTTGTATGGATATGAAGCGGTTTCCTTTGTTGATCTAGCACTGGATGATAGTAGAGCTCCTCTAGCAAGTGAATTGATGAAGGATACTCAAGATATTTTGAGAGTCCTTAAGGACAATTTGCAAAGAGCTCAAAACCAACAAAAGTTATATGCCGATAAACACCAGGTTGAAAGAAGCTTTGAAGTAGGTGACATGGTGTTTCTACACCTTCAGCCATATAGACAGAGTACTTTGAAGAAGTTAGGTGCAGAGAAATTGAAACGAAGGTTTTACAGACCCTACAAGGTGTTGAGGAGAGTAGGGGAAGTGGCATATGAACTTGACTTGCCAGTAGGAAGCCGCATCCACAATGTGTTTCATCTGTTGTGTCTCAAAAAGGCACTAGGACAACATGTGGTTTCATCTGACGAACTACCACCACTCGATGAAGAAGGAATGCTTGCACTTGAACCTGAGAGTGTGGTGAACACAAGGGAGAAGAAGCTACGCAACCGAAGCATAAGAGAATATCTGGTGAAATGGAAAGGGTTGCCAATGGAGGATGCTACTTGGGAAGGTGAAAAGATTCTGGAGCATCCTAACCTTCAATTACTTGAGGACAAGCAATCCCAGGAAGGGGAGACTGTCATGTCCCCGTTTTCGACTTGATCATCGAGTGAAGAATGGATTAGCCTATTCCTCATTCCTGGAGGCTAATTCTAAGTAATGAGGGAATGAATTGGTTTTTGACTAACTTAATCTTTTGTTTTGTAGGAATAAAGTCAGAAACCTAAAATTTGGTTAAGTCTAGAAGTTGACTCTTGGAGTCTTGGCGCAAATTTCACATTTGATTTCTTGGATGAGCGCCTAGCATGGAAATATTGTATTTTGAAGCACTTCAATCATATCAACTAGGGCGCTTTGGGAGGGAAGAATGTTTTGATCTTCAAAGTGACTCTTACATTGCAATTTTTCAAAGATCATGTTTAAGTGGGCACTAGGTGCACTTTTCCATCCAAACTGTTCCCAATGTGCGCCTAGGGTGTTGTAGGCATACAACAAGGTGGAGAGACCTTTTGAGTCAAGGTGCTGGCTTAACATTCAACAGACACTCAATGAGTGCTTAGGTGCCAATTCCTATTCCTACAAACCTTAATAGGCGCCTAGTCTACCTAAGACATTAGGATAAGATTCTATGACTATGGATTGGTGCCTCATTATGGAATTGAAGATAAGTTGTCACTTCAAAGTGAAAGTTTGCTTAAGGAATGCAAGGCGCTAGCACTTGATCAGGTAAACTAATTGTGCACATTGATACTTGGGGCGCTAGATTAGGATGTAACCAACTTGAAATGCCGCCTAGTGGATTGAAGGGTTAATTACATCTCTAGAAGGTCAAGATTGGAATAGAAGGTCATCTTTTTAGTTGGGATTGTCATCTAAGTCTAGAGGAGTGTTAAGCAAGTGAAGGTGCTCTTCTAGTTCTCCATCACTTCAAATGGGCGCCTAAGTAGGATAAGGCATGGATCTTCTTTTCCCCTGACTCTAGTTGGTGCCTAGATTTCAGAAGACCTCCTTTGGGCATCTAAACTTGATGAGGCCATGAGAATCACAATTTAACTTATTCAATTGAACTTCATTCTCAGGGAGATCAAGTAGAAAGTTAGAAGTTTCGAAGAAAAGATATGTGAGATGCACTTTTTGATGAACCACTTCCATTTTGGCGCCTAAGGTGGAAACTCCCTCAAAAGTGTGCCTAAGATTGATGCAAGTCTTCAAGACTAGTTTACATGCAAGGCGCTCCATCAGGGGAAAGATCATATTCATCTAAGGTTATGTTGCTTTCAAATTTCCTTGCAAAAATGATAAGTTGGAACATAAGCGCTGGATCATGGCTTTGGGACCATAGGAATGTGCCTTGGCAAAGAAGGGATTTGGAAAGCTTATATTGCGCTTAGATTCTAAAGAATTCATTTGGGTGCTTAATCTTAAAGCAGAGTCTAAAGAGTCTTCATTGAATGATTGGTAAGTGTTTGAAAACATATGGCATCACCAGACTTCACTAGGTGCATCTCCATGTCTCTACACCCTTAGTTTGGTGCCTAGCATTTAAACACCTTCTTAATGATCTTATTTTGGCGCCTAACCTTGGAAGCACTTTAGGATCTTTGCAAACATCAATTGGTGCCTAATCCTAGCAAGGTGCAATCTCATGATGCAACCACCTCAACTGATGCCTGGAACAAACAGGGCGCACTTGCATGTCCCAGACATCTCAACTTGTCATCTAGTCAGAAGATAAGGTAGTTGTAACTACCTGAGCTCTCATTGGTCGACAGGGTGACTTTGGGATCCGTGACAAGGTCTTTGGATAAGTTTGCCAACTCAGGATGAATTGTCGAGAGGAATATTCCCTTGGATATATTTATTGGGAAATGTGCCTTGGTTCCTCTTTGTGCATTGAAAAACGTGCCTTCATTGCCTTTGGAAGGCCTATAAAAGGAGGAGCCCTCTCATTCATTGATCATCTAATCTTTTGGCAAATTTCTCTCTACAAAGATTGTGGCTTGTATTCTTGAGACCTACGAGTTTCAAGTGTTGGGGTGATGCTCCCTCAACTGACAAGGTGATGCTCCCTTGTTGTATTGTGAGGTGTTGACATTTAGTTGACATCATTGAGTTCAATTGAGTTGATCAAGTGAGGAAGTCATTGTAAACATCAAGGCTTCAAGGCCTTCTTTTGTATTTCCATTTGAATAAGTTTGTAACTTTTGAAAGCCTTATCTCTGTAATAAGAAATTTGCATTGAATCAAGTAATAAGACAAGTACCCAGCTTCAAGATTGATTCATTCAAGTTATTATCTTTGATGTATGTCATTAAGTTGTTGAGTAGTTGATAAGTTAAGTGCAAGTAAATTTGTCTAAGTAAGAAAAATTTTTAGTAGAACTAGTTGGGTATCTTACAAAGATTGGTGGAAGGAATTGAAGGAAGAGGTCTTAGAAATACATATAAAGGTATCAACCTTGTGTTTTTAGTGGATTTTATAACTTTAATTGATTTACAACTTTAGTGGGTTATGGTTTCAATGCAGGTTTTGAAATTTTTGCATATTTAATAGTTCGTTAAGTGACTTACAATGTTAAAATTACAAGGGAAAATTCACATGGATTACAAATACCTTGGCCCTTTCATCCTCATTTATTTTTGTCTCTCATGTATGTTCCACCATTTCTATATCTTTTGCTTTAGGTTATCTTATCCTTGCATACTCTTAGTCTTTTATGTTTACATGTTAATCTAATATTCTTTTATGTATATGGTTGTACATGACTACATATTTTATGAGGTTTACTTTGTGCTTTCATGACCTATATTTTTTGTGTTTCTCTCTCTTATTTTCTCATCATTGGGGGAAAGTTTAAGGGCATCCTATTCCTCTCGCTCTATATGAGCTTATATGATTACATCCTCATTTGTTCATTAATTATCACTTGATACTATTGATGAAACCTATTACATGATTATTGGGTTTTACATGGTCATATCTTTATTTTCCTTTTCTTAGTTTTTTGCATCCTTTATATGCAACCAATTGGAGGAATTGTTCCAGATGTCTCTCCTACACAAGCTTACATTTTCTCATGTTCTTCTAAAGAATTCGATTCACTACTAAATTATATTTTGTTTAGTCTTAAATTGCATCCACCTAGTTCACTATTTCAAGTCTAACCACCTCGTAGACCTATTAATTTTTATGATTTCTGGTTGAGTGGCAACTTCGAGTCCATGGCCTCACCATCTTAATCCACAAGAATATATTTACATGGTGGGCCTACTTTTCTCTAGTGTGGTCTTTGTGATGAACAATTGTTTGCCACATATTTCCTATGATGGTGGTAGGATTGGTTTGGTCTTGTTAGCACCCACATCATCCTTTATAGAAAACCATAAACATCTACATGACATTGAAATGGCATGGTGGTGATTCCATCACACATGTGTTTGTTTCAAATACTAGGCATTAACAAATAATTGTATTTTGCTTGTACCTCACTTCATGCATCATTTTCTCCACTATGCGGTGCTCAATGCCTCCACATAGACAACATAGATTCAATTTAACTAGTAAATTTCATGGCTACAATTTTTCACTCTTTTTTTAATGCAATGGATTTTGTGACCATTACATAGGTTGGTGGCTAGCTTTCCTACATGAATACATTCTTCTAAATTCTTTTAACATAATTGTGATTTTATTGTAGGTGGTTAGGCCCTAATAGTATTAAATTCTCTATGCTCTAACTCTTGATTTTTTGTGGTTTTGTGCTATTTTGTGGCTAACAATGCTAAAATTAATTTATCAATGACCTAATGGCATTAATTACAAAATTTGATTAGTAGATACATTCTTGGTGGATTCTCATATGGTTATATAGCTGAGCTACATGCTTTTGGGTTGTATTGGCTCATCTTTAGTAATGAGGATATGGTCTCCTTTCTCTTGTGATGCAGATTTTTTGTGATCCAAGTTATATTGTTCATCTTATTTGCACTTTCCTTCTAATATATGCTAATGTATGTATGCCATGTGGGTTACTTGAGGCTAATTGAACACACGTGAGTTACCTCCCTACATACTTGCAACTATTGAAGGCCCTATATATGTATATCAAAGGTAAAATTTTATTAGTTGGTGGTGAGATTATAGAACAAAGAAGAGAAACAACTTGTAGATTACTATTTTGGTGTCTTCTAATGGGTCTAAAATTGGTTTTGAATGTATTCATCTAGATTTCCTCCCCTTGGTGTATCGTTGTCTTTATGGTCCTTGGACAAATGTGAAAATTTTTAGGAGTCTTAAATTTGCCAGTTGTATAGCAGTATTCAGGAGTTTTAGCTGTAAAATACAATTGAAATTTTGAAAAGACTATCATATCAAAGGAGAGATTTTGGACAAACTGTCAAAATTTATATAGGATTATGATAATAGATATATTTGTTTTTTATATAATTTACTTATACTAAAATGTGTCATAGTATTTTAAAGGAAAAATTCAATAGGTAACTGTCAAAAAAAAATTGCTTGACATGCAAGATTGACTGTGACAGAAAAAAAAAACCCTCATAGTATTTTAAGCGTTTTTTAATCTATTAAAAAAAAGCCTTAGATTAAAAAAATTAACGTATCGCCATTGAATTCCATATAAGTGTGAAAATTACTTGTTTCATGACTAGCGAGCGTATGTATTAAGCTTTGATTTATGAAGAAAACCCTATACCCTCAATCAATCTATAACGAAGTTAGGTAAGCTGAAGTTGAGAAGAGAAAAGAAAATGAGCTAATAGCTTAGTGTACACAGCGTATACGTCATTCAGATTGATGCTAAGGCAACCACTAGGTGTTTGTCTGGTGTATTCTCTGAACTCTGTCAGCACTTTGGCCAATCCTTCCTTCACCAATTTGGATATGTAACTAAATCCAAATTGCTTAGTTCAACAAGCTCAAGATGATCTATACCCGCAAAGGGTTTGATCTACACCTTCACCTCTTATCTCTATCTCTCTCATGCAAATGCAATGTCTTGTCTTGTGCTTTCACAGAGCGAATTTCTAAGGAAAAGATTTAAATACATCGCCAATCACATCTTAAAGATTTTAAATATTGAAAAAAGTTTGATGTTTTCTATTTGGGAGTTTTTTAACAGCGAATGCGCTGTCAAGTCTTGAATACAATTGAAAATGGTTTCAACCATAACAGTGACGTCCTGCAAGTTCAAATTGTCATTATTCTTAAAGCTATGCACAGTTCTGGTTGAAACACTAATTAATGTAGTTTTAATAACATATGTTTGTGATCTAGTATCTGCAATGTATTAAAAAAATTAGCCTACCGCCCGCTCTGTCGAAAAAATGAATAAGATATCCAACATGATGCATGTGAGAAGTTATCCAACATTGTCAGCTATCACGTTGTCCACGCTACAAAGCCAAGTACAGAGATTCTTGTCTGGGCCACTAGAAGTTGCCTCGATTGGTCCCTATAAAACTTCCTCCATTTTTCATCATATTCCCACATTAACTATTGTTTCTCTTCCTCCTCGTTTGCCAAGAATGGCGAACGCCTCTGTTGCCAGTTTGGTATTCATCTTGGCCTCTATCTCTGCCATATGGCTGGGTACTGCTGAAGGTGAAGGCGTACGAAAGCCATACATTGTTCACGTAGCCAAGTCCGCGAAACCCCACCATTTTACTTCACACCAGAAGTGGTATGCTTCAATGCTTCACCAGGTCTCGCAATCAGATCCCGATGCAAGGAATTTGTTATATACATATCATAATGTCTTGCACGGCTTTGCTGCGACGCTGAGCAGAGCAGAGGCTGAAGCCATGAAGAGTATGGACGGCTGCTTAGCTGTAATTCCCTCCTCTGTTCATGAAATAGCCACCACGCGCACACCCGAGTTCCTGGGCGTTGCCGGTCCCTCTGGATTACTGTTGAATTTCTCTAATTATGGCAAAGATATCATCGTGGGCGTGATTGACTCAGGCATATGGCCTGAAAGCAAAAGCTTCAGTGAAGAAGGCCTTGGACCCGTTCCTGCTAAATGGAAAGGCAGTTGTGAAGTCGGGCAGAACTTCAATTCCTCAAACTGCAATAAGAAAATCATCGGCGCTCGATACTACTTCAAAGGCTACGAAAAGAGTATCAACACTAGCATTGATCCAATCTCGGAATACAAATCTCCTCGAGACAGTAACGGCCATGGGACACATGTAGCTTCTATTGTTGCGGGAGTTCCGGTGGATGTTTCCAGTTGGTTTGGTAACGGAAAGGCGAGAGGAATGGCATCTCAAGCCAGGCTTGCCATCTACAAAGCTTGCTGGAGAAAAGGATGCGTTGACGCGGACATAACTGCTGCGATAGATCAAGCAATTGCTGATGGTGTCGACATCATTTCAATCTCAATCAGCTCACAAGACGTGCCTTTTTACAAGAGCGCAAGAGCCGTTGCAATATTTGGGGCTATAAAAAATGGTGTTCTTGTTTCTGCCGCGGCAGGAAACAGCGGACCATTTCCATCTACTCTGAGTAACACAGCGCCATGGATTACGACTGTTGGCGCCGGCAGCATCGACAGAGATTTCCCTGCTTTTGTACTTGTGGGCAATGGAAAGAGATACAGAGGCACCTCCACCTACAAAGGAGGAGATGGAAAATTGCATGGACCATTCTCTCTGGTGTATGCTTCCGCCAGCAACAGCTCAAAGCGTTGTCTTAAAGGCAGCCTCGATCCCAATGTGGTGAGGGGTAAGATAGTGTTGTGTGATCAGTTATTAACTTCAAAGAATCCAGGGGAGTCCAACGCCTGGGCGAAGGGGGACGAAGTGGCCAGAGCAGGCGGTGTAGGAATGATTGTTGCAAATGAAGTGCATATCGGAGCACAGCAGCGGATTACCAACCCTAATAATCTGCCCTCTAATAATCTGTCCTCTATCAGCGTGAGTTTCAGAGCTGGTGAAAGAATAAAATCCTACATCAACAGCACGTTGAATAACCCAACGGCGGCGATGAACATCACAGGCTGGACTGTTGTTGGAAAAGAAATAACTGCTCCCATGGTCGCTGCGTTTTCTTCTCGGGGACCGAGTAGCGCGTATCCACTTATTCTCAAGCCTGATATGATTGCTCCGGGGGTGAACATTTTGGCAGCCATGCCAGATGGTTACGAGTTTCAGTCAGGGACTTCGATGGCCTGCCCTCACGTGAGCGGCGTTGCAGCGCTGATAAAAGCGATGCATCCTAAGTGGAGCCCCGCGGCCATAAAATCTGCTCTCATGACATCTTCTTACATTCTTGACAATGCAGAGCAGCCCATCAGAGATTCATCTACCACGAAGGCAGCTGAGCCGTTTGCAAGGGGTGCAGGTCACATAAATCCCGAAGCTGCGGTGGATCCTGGACTTCTATACGATATGAAACCTCAAGACTACATCAACTTTCTCTGCTCTCTCAACTACACTAAACAACAAATTGCTCTACTCACCACTGACTCCTGCCGCAACTCCAGTTTGGAAGCCACAGATCTCAATCAGCCCTCGTTTATCGTGGTTTTTGAATCAGGCAATCAACCTGTTCAGGTGAAGATCAGAACAGTGACGTATGTGGGTAGCACTGAGGATGAAGAATATAAAGTGAGTGTGAATAGCCCTCGTGGCGTGAAAATAAGCGTGGAGCCACAGCAATTGAAGTTCAAAACACTGAACGAGCAAGCCAAGTATAGTGTGAAATTTGAAAACGAAGGGACATCTAAAGCTGGCGCAGTTGGGTTTGGAGAGATAGCGTGGAATTCTATCAAAGGAGGGAATCACATTGTTCGTAGCCCAGTTGTTGTAGTATTCGAAAGTTCCATCCTATCAGTAGGCCATTCAACTAGTAATACCACTTATACTTCTCGACTGCTGTAGCATTGCTTTCTGTCGTGTAGAGGGCTGTCTGATGTGGCAGTTATTCCTTGTATTCTCAACTATATTTCCGCTTATTGCACTACAATAAAATAAAATAAAATAACCAACAGTAAGCAAATTCAGCTTACAAGGCACCATTAACGTGACGTTCGTGCAATGAACTATAAGACGTAAGCATCTACCTTTGGTCTATGGTTTTTCTTCCAAAAGGTATATTTATATACTACCAATTGGACCCCTAGGTTCAATGGACACCCAAATAATTTTTAAAAGAAAGTGTAAAATTTGTTAGAAGTATCTTGTAGAGTTTTAACATGTTTGGATTATTTTGTTTGATCTCTTTTTTGCCTACTTGACCACTGATAACTATGGTTGGATTATTTTAGAGGGTGTGGTTGAATTCTTTTTTGCCTACTTGACCACTGGTAACTATGATTGGATTATTTTAGAGGGTGTGGTTGAATTGAAATACTTTTGATAGAATTTGAAAGTCTCCAAGGGAAAGTGTCTTGGTGGTGGAAAATCTCACTAATCACAAGTAGGTTTTAAGTTTGTTCTCGTTGTTGTACCTATAATTCCTTATAGAAACAAATAAAATCCTTATTCCAAAGCAACAAAAAAATAATTAAAATTAAAATTATGTAAAAATGCCTAAAATAGCTCAAATAACTCTTATACACGATGATGTATGTACACTCCAAGCTCTTGGGAATGAATGTACATCTTTACATTGTTTAGTAATTTGAGCTCCTTTAGGTGAACACTAGTTCGTTGAATATTTAGGAAATAAATGGACTTCATTAATTAGTACTTTTTTGGGTGGGATCTATCATAAAATAAATAAACTATTCATAAAAATAAAAATTAAAATACTAATGAAAAACTAAGAAATAAAATTTAAATTTCCCTATTTAAAGTTAAAGTAGTAATATTATGCATCATATATGTATTTTTCATGGCATTCACATCATGATAAAAATATCAAGATAACAATTACTTGGAAAATACCCTTTTTTCACCATGGTTGAAGCCATTTTTCATGCAACTTTTAAAGGTCATTCCCACTGCGTTTGAGGTGGAGAGAATTGAAACAGAACCATAAGCACTCATATTTGGCATTGATTTCTACTTTCTATTAAATGAAACATTTATTGGATGAAATCTACCAATTTAAAATACAACTTAACCAAATATTGCACTAGCAAAGCCATTACCAAATTTAAATTCTGATTTGCTAGTCAAATATTTGGTAAGTTGTATTGTTTGTTTGAAATCCTCTTCAGACGTTGCAAAAATCATCCAATAACTCTTGAGCAGGCTTAAGGTACCTTGAGTTTTTCAGAACAGTGGCATATCCTCCAAATGAACCCAAATTATCCACATTCATATGAAGTTCCATGGTTGAACCTCTAGCTACATATCATTTCTTAGGAATATTCTCATCTCTTGAATATGAAGAAACATAGCCCAGACCAACACCTGTGCTACCATTTGCACCATGATTGTTAAAAAGCTCTTCTGATTTAGCCTTGACTTCTGTGGCAATAGCCATTGCATCAAATTGTTTCAATGAAGGATGATGAGATGATAATGATAAGGAAAGCCCTTGGCCTGATCTGTCCCTTCCCATGGAAAGCTACTCAGTCCTGAAGTCCTCTCCAGCCTTACTTTCATCAAAAGAGTGCTCTTGATTCCACTGAAGAGACTCGCCTTGTCTATTTGCCTAGCTCACTGCATTGCTATATCTTGGTGACATATATTGGCTGTCATTTTGAATGTTGCCATAGTTTGGAGGATGTCACCAAAATTAGATTGTCATTTCCCAAAACATCCTTTACAAATAACAGATTGTCTATTTGCTCTCCATTATCTATATTATCAAAAACAATCAAAATGCATGTCAAACCTCACAAACGATCTCGAAGCAAGGTCCTACCTCTACACGTATCCTCAATATGCATATTCTGATCACGTAGCAGATTTCTAATCAGAGTTTGCTGCAGAGTGGGTAAATTGTTTCTACTCACGTTTGTAAGAACAGGCCCAAAAATAATAAAAACATAACAGCAATAATAAACAGGGCAAAAATAGAGTTAATAAACTCAGAAAATATTATATTTATCTAACTTGAATTATATTTCATCAAAAATGCCGTGTACAGCAGCTTTGTACAATCATACATATATAGTAACAAAAACTTTGAAGCCCAAAAGCTTCTAACTTTCTAGATAATTCTATATTTTATTTAGAAAAGTTGGAATGTTCTATTTCTAGATAGCTTTATGGATTTTTCTAGTTTTATGCAAAACTCTAGAAAAAGCCTACCTTTCTATTGTGGAAAACTCGAGAAAAAAACTTATTTTTTCCTAGACAATCTTACTTTTTTTAACATCCCCCCTTACGATTGGCTAGAATAATACAAAGAGAATACAAAGAAGAGGGGAACATTATACTGATATCCCCCCTTAATGTTCACCTCTATCTTACCAAGCTTTCCTCTTAATTTTAAGAACTTGGCTTCAGTCACTCTCTTAGTGAATATATCAGCTACTTGTTCTTCACTTGGACAAAATTAAAGATTGACAATAGATGCTTGAATAAGATCCCGAATGTAGTGAACATCAATCTCAATATGCTTTATTTTAGCATGAAAAACTAGATTGTTGGCAACCTGTATGGTACTTTGATTGTCACAATACATAGTACTAGCAGAACTTTGTAGAAAACCAAGCTCAAATAGAAGATTCTGAATCTAAACTACTTCCTTGCATGTTTCTTTTGCTACTCTATATTCTGCTTCACATGAAGATAATGATGTAGTTGTTTGTTTTTTACTGCTCCATGTAATAGGGCATGATCCAAGATTGAAAACATAACCACCGACAGAATTTTTATCATCTATATCACCACCCTAATCTAATTTGGTAAATCCAACCATAGAAATTGAAGACTTATAGCCATAGTAGATACCAAAGTGTATGGTTCCATGGATGTATCATAAAATTCTCTTAGTAGCCAACCAATGACTTTCTTTAGGTGCTTGCATAAATCTAGATACAAGATTGACTGCAAAACAAATCTCTGGTCGAGTATGAGTTAGATAAACCAAGCTACCAACAAGTTGTCTATATAAAGTGGCATCTGTTGGCATAACAATGGTATTACATTGTTAATTGTCATTTACTATGTTGCAGTTATAACTGTTATACAGTTATATTTAAAACTGTTATACATAGTTATGTGCACTGCATCGTACTGCATCATCCTTGCCTTGTATAAATTCTCTGCATTGTATCATTTCATGATATCAATAAAACATACTCTCCATTATTTGGTATCGGAGCGTTAATGGTTTTTGTGCCTCTTATTTAAAATTATGTGAAGGATCAAGTGGAGGAGAGACTATCGAGGGGAATGCTAGCCACAGCGCATGATGACCCATTGAATTGGGTGGTTAAGAGTTTGGCCACTATATATGCCTGCACTATGTTTAGCACAACGGCCTAGCGGTTAGAGGGAAGCTAGCATATAAAGAATATATCCTTGGAGACGTGGACAAGGCACTGCGAAAGAATAGAATATAGTTTGAAGCTATTTGAAGGCCATTGAACTTATTGTAGGCCATTGAATTTGTGTTGCATTTAGTGAAGACGTGTAAGTAGAAATCTCATTCCATAGTATATTGTGCGACCATATGACACGAGTAGTTATGAGCAATTATGATCAGTTTGAAAGAGATTGCGTAGAGGCAACAAGAGTTTGTAAATTCCTTTGAAGATCTAATATGTTTGTTTTGCTTTGAGAACTGAAGGAGCAGCGTAAAGTTGTTTGAAGTGTGCTACAAGGTACTGAAATCTGCAACTACAAGACATTGAATTGTGACAAGGCATTGAACTTCCAAATACTTCAGTTGCATACATTTCCTTACCCAACATTACTATAAGGTAAGAAAATTTGCTTTTGGTTTCTATTTTGAAGTGGCACATGAATATTTTAAAGTGGTGGTAAAAAATTCAAAGAGGGATCTTAAATTTTGAGAAAGTGTGATAATTTTGTTATGGTAAAATATAATGAAGGTGGTTGTGAAATTCTAGAGTTTTTATATTTTTATTTGGAGTAATAAGGTAAAAATTGTTGAAGGCTTAATTTGATGAATGTTTAATAATATCTTGGAGGTATAAGGTTGACTAGTGTATGGGTCCATTATTGATCGAAATCGACATCATTATTTTTAACATTTCAACATGGCCACACATTATGTTTGTATTCCCGATGCCATCCATGCTATCCATGATAGAAATTTGAGAGACTTGCATACTTGTGCTATTGAAGAGTCTAATGCAAATGGATAGAGTGTAACCAAATCATATTAGAGGTAGGTGGCATCAGAGGATGGAGGATTTTCCATCATCTCAAGTTAGCTTCTCGCTTTGAGATGATGCTTTGCATGAGAAGCATTTTTAGTTTTGGTTGTTTTGATTTTCTTTGTTGATGCTGACGGATTTGAAGAATATATGTTTTGTGAAGATTTTGTTTTGGAGACAAGTTTGGGATTTGGTGTTGAGCTCAATATGGATTGTTGTCCAGTGAGCTTCAAGAGTATATGATCAAGAATTATACCCTTTTGCGGTCACTAGACAATGATAGAGATCTGTCGTATCTCTTAGGGATTATTGTCGAATAATTCAAGACTCTGTGATTTGAGAGTTTGGGACTAAAGAGCTCAAGAACACAGCTTGAAGCTATGCCTTTCTGAGGGTAGATGAGACAGCATGATGGAGCCCTGCTTGGTTCAGGATTTGTTCTTTGGGAGAAGATCTTCTATAAAATATGTATTCATATTATGTAATCAGCTTTGTTGAGTATGTTAGCATTCAGGGGGGGTCCCTTGGTACTATTGCAAGAACAATGTAATAAGGGGGGAAATGTTGGCATAACAATGGTATTACATTGTTAATTGTCATTTAGTATGTTGCAGTTATAATTGTTATATAGTTATATTTAAAACTGTTATACACAGTTATGTGAATTGCATCGTACTGCATCATCCTTGCCTTGTATAAATTCTCTGCATTGTATCATTTCATGATATCAATAAAACATACACTCCATTAGCATCTACACTCTTGGAAGTACATTCTTTAGTAAGCTTGACTCCAGATTGAAATGGGGTAGATGCTAGCTTGCATTCAAGCATGTTAAACTTTTCTAAAAGGTCCAAAGCATATTTTGATTGTGAGATAAACAATCCATCATGTAATCTACAAACTTGTAATCTAAGAAAATAGTTTAGTTCACCCAAATCACTCATATGAAATGTCCTCTTAAGATCTGATTTTAAATCATTGATTAGCCCAATATTCGATCCAGCAATGAGTAAATCATCTACATAAATTGCAACAAGAATAATCTCATCTTGAACTTTCTTCTCATAAAGATTTGGTTCTAACTTACATCTTTTAAATCCATGAAGCTGAAAATACCTGTCAATCTTCTCATTCCATGCTCATGGTGCTTGTTTAAGACCATAAAGTGATTTCTTTAATCTACAAACAAGATTAGGATGTTGCTAATCTACAAAACCTGGTGGTTGATCCATATATATTTCTTCATATAAATCTCCATTTAAGAAAGCATTTTTAACATCCATTTGATAAATATGTCACCCAAGACTTGCAGCCAAAGAAAGAATTATTCTAACTGTATTCATTTTAATGACAGAAGAAAGTGTTTTTTCATAATCAACACCCTCTTTTTGATTGAACCCCTTAGCAACCAGTCTAGCCTTAAATTTTTCTATAGCACGATCTGATTTAAATTTTGTTTTGTAAACCCATTTGCAACCAATAACATTCTTACCTTTGGCGCAAGGCACAAGTTCCCAAGTTTCATTCTTTAACAATGCATCATATTCCTCTTTCATGGCTTGCTCCCATTCTTTCTTCCCTCTAGCTTGCTCATATGAGATTGGGTCATTTACTTGTAATACTTTGGCCATGAGAGCACCACCATTCCTCCTTTGGATCTTTGATCATTGCCTATATATTTCTTCAACATTCCTTGTCTTTTGTCTAGCTGAAATGTCATCTTCTTCATCATCACTACCTGTGGAAAATGGTTGATTACAAGCATTAGTAGTTTCATTTTCAATAGTATTATCATCATTTATAGTAGTGCACACCTCATCCTCATCAATGTTGTCTCCATTTCTGTCTAAAAAATTAGAAAAATGAGAAACATTTGTTGTTGTAGAGTGAGAGGAAGTGGCTGTAAGTTGTGAAAGCTCATCAAACTTTACATCTCTACTAACAAAAACCTTTCTTGTTGTCAAATCATATAACCTGTAGGCCTTTGATTCTTCACTATAACCCATAAATAAACACTTATGACTCTTTGGTTCTAACTTTTCCCTCTTTTCATCAGGAATGTGTGCCCAAGCAATACACCCAAATACTTTAAAATACCCAATGTGGGGTTTTCTACCACTCCATGCTTCTTCAGGGGTGATATTTGTGAGGGCCTTGGTGGGGATTCTATTCACAATATATGTAGCACAAGAAACAACCAAACCCCAAAATTTATTATGCAAACTCTTAAAATGCAACATACAACGAGCCATTTCTACAAGAGTTCTATTCATTCGTTCAACCACCCCATTTTGTTGAGGAGTATAAGGAACTATTCTTTGCACGAAAATGACTCAAATGCATAATTGCAATATTCACCCCCATTATCCATCCTTAAACACTTAATTCTTTTTCCACTTTGAAGCCCAAAAGCTTCTAACTTTCTAGATAATTCTATATTTCATTTAGAAAAGCTGGAATGTTCTATTTCTAGATAGCTTTATGGATTTTTCTAGTTTTATGGAAAACTCTAGAAAAAGCCTACCTTTCCATTATGGAAAATTCTAGAAAAAGCTTGTTATTTCCTACACAACCTTACTTTCCTTAACAACGTCACACAAGAAACAACATCTTTCGAACTGGGAAGACTTGGAGTTGTAGAGGTGAGTAACCAAAGTTGACTTCCTCAATCCGCCAAGTCCCACAATCCCTACAACTTTGATGCCTCTGAATTAACTTGCATTCAAAACCTCCTTTCTGAAACTCTCCGCCACTTGATGGAGTCCCATAGGGTGTTCACACACATCCAATTCTTCCTTCATCACCACTTTCAATACGATCTCTTCTATTTTTTCCAAATGATCTCCATGGTCACTGAAACAATTATAGAACTTATCATAAATTAGAAGCTCATGTAAATAACTGTACATTAACTGTTAGGGTAAATAGATTTTACCTTGCTTAAGTTTTACTTAGGCTTAAATAATTAGTTTGGGAAGGTATTCCTGTTAGGCTAGTTATATCTGTTAAAAGATTACCCATCATATATTTTCTTGCCTTTAAAAGGCTATACAATATGTAAATTATTCATCGCAATTTATTCACTCTTGTTTGGTGAAAGAGCCTGTGTACTTCTCTCTATTTTGTGAAGGTTATTTTCTATAGATGGTGCTCCTGGGAGGTGGATGACACCAACATGGTATCAGAGCCAACCATTCTGCACTCCTTCCTTGAGAGTTTTCATCAAGTGTTTGAGATCACTTATTTTTTTGGCATTTGAAATTTATTAAATTTCAAAGTTCCCTGCCAATTTTCTCTTGTTTGAAGCTATGCAAAATCCAGGAAGCACGATTTCTCTATTTTGTGCCATGGTTTTCTTCTATGTGAAGGAGGCATTTGAGAGACCGAGCTCGCATTGAAGGCATTTTGTTTCATTGGAGATAGTTGATTCTCTTGTTCGAAGTCTTGATCTACTGTTTGGATGCAAAATCTGTTGGGAGGCATTCCATTTTTTCAAAATTGGTGATTGGAAATCTGTTTTGATAGGTGCATTGGTTGATATAGGAAGTGCTTTTGATCTAAACTGGCGCATTGGAGTCCTCAGATAAGCACTTTACTCTTCCAGAGCCGCTCAAATTTGTTGTTTGGCGTGTTGATGTCTAGGCATTTCAAGGGACTTTAGTCCCACTTTCCGTGTGTTGGTAGATTTTTGGTGTCTCATGTGCACCCTAATGCCATAAGAAAAACAGATGCCTCAAAATCACCCCCGTCCAGTACTACGCCTTGAGATTTAAGGCAATTTTGTCAGCCTTGATATCACTAAAACCATTTTACGCTACAGTTTTTCCAAAAGCCTGTGCATTTATCAACTTCGGGACATATATCCTTGACTATGGCGCACAAATTCTAGGTATAAACTATGAAGATAATCACACTTCCAGATTGCTCACTTTCTCTGCAAGGTAGTGAAGACGTGTAAGTAGAAGTCTCATTCCATAGCATATTGTGCGACCATATGACACGAATAGTTATGAGCAGTTATGATCATTTTGAAGGAGATTGCGTAGAGGCAACAAGAGTTTGTAAATTCCTTTGAAGATCTAATATGTTTGTTGTGCTTTGAGAACTAAAGGAGCAGTGTAAAGTTGTTTGAAGTGTGCTACAAGGTACTGAAATCTACAACTACAAGACATTGAATTGTGACAAGGCATTGAACTTCCAAATACTTTGGATGCATACATTTTCTTACCCAACATTACTATAAGGTAAGAAAATTTGCTTTTGGTTTCTATTTTGAAGTGGCACGTGAATATTTTAAAGTGGTAGTCAGAAATTCAAAGAGGGATCTTAAATTTTGAGAAAGTGTGATAATTTTGTTATGGTCAAATATAATGAAGGCGGTTGTGAAATTCTAGAGTTTTTATATTTTTATTTGGAGTAATAAGGTAAAAATTGTTGAAGGCTTAATTTGATGAATGTTTAATAATATCTTGGAGGTATAAGGTTGACTAGTGTATGGGTCCATTATTGATCGAAATCGACATCATTATTTTTAACATTTCAACATGGCCACACATTATGTTTGTATTCTCGATGCCATCCATGCTATCCATGATAGAAATTTGAGAGACTTGCATACTTGTGCTATTGAAGAGTCTAATGCAAATGGATAGAGTGTAACCGCATCATATTGGAGGTAGGCGGCATCGGAGGATAGAGGATTTTCCATCATCTCAAGTTAGCTTCTTGCTTTGAGATGATGCTTTGCATGAGAAGCGTTTTTGGTTTTGGTTGTTTTGATTTTCTTTGTTGATGCTAATGGATTTGAAGAATGTATGTTTGTGAAAATTTTGTTTTGGAGACAAGTTTGGGATTTGGTGTTGAGCTCAATATGGATTGTTGTCCAGTGAGCTTCAAGAGTATATGATCGAGAATTATACCCTTTTGCGGTCACTAGACAATGATAGAGATCTGTCGTATCTCTTAGGGATCATTCTCAAATAATTCAAGACTCTGTGATTTGAGAGTTTGGGACTAAAGAGCTCAAGAACATAGCTCGAAGCTACGCCTTTGCGAGGGTAGATGAGACAACATGATGGAGCTCCGCTTGGTTCAGGATTTGTTCTTTGGGAGAAGATCTTCTATAAAATATGTATTCATATTATGTAATCAGCTTTGTTGAGTATGTTAGCATTCAGGGGGGGTCCCTTGGTACTATTGCAGAAACAATATAATAAGGGGGGAAATGTTGGCATAACAATGGTATTACATTGTTAATTGTCATTTAGTATGTTGCAGTTATAATTGTTATATAGTTATATTTAAAACTGTTATACATAGTTATGTGAACTGAATCGTACTGCATCGTCCTTGCCTTGTATAAATTCTCTACAAACTAACATTTCATGATATCAATAAAACATACTCTCCATTAGCATCTACACTCTTGGAAGTACATTCTTTAGTAAGCTTGACTCCATATTGAAATGGGGTAGATGCTAGCTTGCATTCAAGCATGTTAAACTTTTCTAAAAGGTCCGAAGCATATTTTGATTGTGAGATAAACAATCCATCATGTAATCTACAAACTTGTAGTCCAAGAAAATAGTTTAGTTCACCTAAATCACTTATATGAAATGTCCTCTTAAGATTTGATTTTAAATCATTGATTAGCCCAATATTCGATCCAGCAATGAGTAAATCATCTACATAAATTGCAACAAGAATAATCTCATCTTAAACTTTCTTCACATAAATATTTGGATCTAACTTACATCTTTTAAATCCATGAAGCTGAGAATACCTGTCAATCTTCTCATTCCATGCTCGTGGTGCTTGTTTAAGACCATAAAGTGATTTCTTTAATCTACAAACAAGATTAGGATGTTGCTAATCTACAAAACCTAGTGGTTGATCCATATATATTTCTTCATATAAATCTCCATTGAAAAAAGCATTTTTAACATCCATTTGATAAATATGTCACCCAAGACTTGCAGCCAAAGAAAGAATTATTTTAATTGTATTCATTTTAATGATAGAAGAAAATGGTTTTTCATAATCAACACCCTCTTTTTGATTGAACCCCTTAGCAACCAATCTAGCCTTGAATTTTTCTATAGCACCATCTGATTTAAATTTTGTTTTGTAAACCCATTTGCAACCAATAACATTCTTACCTTTGGGGCAAGGCACAAGTTCCCAAGTTTCATTCTTTAACAATGCATCATATTCCTCTTTCATGGCTTGCTCCCATTCTTTCTTCCCTCTAGCTTGCTCATATGAGATTGGGTCATTTACTTGTAATACTTTGGCCATGAGAGCACTACCATTCCTTTGGATCTTTGATCCTTGCCTATATATTTCTTCAACATTCCTTGTCTTTTGTCTAGCTGAAATGTCATCTTCTTCATCATCACTACTTCGGAAAATGGTTGATTAAAAGCATTAGTAGTTTCATTTTCAATAGTATTATCATCATTTATAGTAGTGCACACCTCATCCTCATCAATGTTGTCTCCATTTCTGTCTAAAAAAATAGAAAAATGAGAAGCATTTGTTGTTGTAGAGTGAAAGGAAGTGGCTGTAAGTTGTGAAAGCTCATCAAACTTTACATCTCTACTAACAACGACCTTTCTTGTTGTCAAATCATATAACCTGTAGGCCTTTGATTCTTCACTATAACCCATAAACTAACACTTATGACTCTTTGGTTCTAACTTTTCCCTCTTTTCATCAGGAATGTGTGCCTAAGCAATACACCCAAATACTTTAAAATACCCAATGTGGGGTTTTCTACCACTCCATGCTTTTTCAGGGGTGATATTTGTGAGGGCCTTGGTGGGGATTCTATTCACAATATATGTAGCACAAGAAACAACCAAACCCCAAAATTTATTATGCAAACTCTTAAAATGCAACATACAACAAGCCATTTCTAAAAGAGTTATATTCATTCGTTCAGCCACCCCATTTTGTTGAGGAGTATAAGGAACTGTTCTTTGCACCTTAATACCATAATTTTCACAAAATGTCTCAAATGCATAATTGCAATATTCACGCCCATTATCCATCCTTAAACACTTAATTCTTTTTCCACTTTGAAGCCCAAAATCTTCTAACTTTCTAGATAATTCTATATTTTATTTAGAAAAGCTAGAATGTTCTATTTCTAGATAGCTTTATGGATTTTTCTAATTTTATGGAAAACTCTAGAAAAAGCCTACCTTTCCATTGTGGAAAACTCTAGAAAAAGTTTGTTTTTTCCTACACAATCTTACTTTCCTTAACAACGTCACACAAGAAACAACATCTTTCGAACTGGGAACACTTGGAGTTGTAGAGGTGAGTAACAAGAGTTGACTTCCCCAATCTGCCAAGTCCCACAATCCCTACAACTTTGATTCCTCTGAATTAACTTGCATTCAAAACCTCCTTTCTGAAACTCTCCGCCACTTGATGGAGTCCCATAGGGTGTTCACACACATCCAGTTCTTCCTTCTTCACCACTTTCAATACGATCTCTTCTATTTGTTCCAAATGCTCTCCATGGTCACTGAAACAATTATAAAACTTATCATAAATCAGAAGCTCATGTAAATAATTGTACATTAACTGTTAGGGTAAATAGATTTTACCTTGCTTAAGTTTTACTTAGGCTTAAATAATTAGTTTGGGAAGGTATTCCCATTAGGTTAGTTATATCTGTTAAAAGATTACCTGTCATATATTTTCTTGCCTATAAAAGGCTATACAATATGTAAATTATTCATCTCAATTTATTCACTCTTGTTTGGTGAAAGAGCCTGTGTACTTCTCTCTATTTTGTGAAGGTTATTTTCTGTAGATGGTGCTCCTGGGAGGTGGATGACACCAACATGGTATTAGAGCCAACCATTCTGCACTCCTTCCTTGAGAGTTTTCATTGAGTGTTTGAGATCGCTTATTTTTTCGGCATTTGAAATTTCTTAAATTTCAAAGTTCCCTGCCAATTTTCTCTTGTTTGAAGCTGTGCAAAATCCAAGAAGCGCGATTTCTCTATTTTGTACCGTGGTTTTCTTCTGTGTGAAGGAGGCATTTGAGAGATCGAGCTCACATTGAAGGCATTATTTTTCATTGGATATAGTCGATTCTCTTGTTCGAAGTCTTGATCTATTGTTTGGATGCAAAATCTGTTGGGAGGCATTCCATTTTTTCAAAATTGGTGATTGAAAATCTATTTTGATAGGTGGATTGGCTGATACAGGAAGCACTTTTGATCTAAACTGGCGCATTGGAGTCCTCAGATAAGCGCTTTATTCTTCCAGAGGCGCTCAAATTTATTGTTTGGCGTGTTGATGTCCAGGCATTTCAAGGGACTTTAGTCCCACTTTCCATGTGTTGGTAGATTTTGGCATCTCAAGCACACCCTGATGCCATAAGAAAAATAGATGCCTCAAAATCACCCCCGTCCAGTACTACGCCTTGAGATTTAAGGCTATTTTGTCTGCCTTGATATCACTTAAAGCATTTTACGCTGCAATTTTTTCCAAAAGCCTGTGCATTTATCAACTTTGGGACATATATCCTTGACTGTAGCGCACAAATTCTAGGTATAAACTATGAAGATAATCACACTTCCAGATTCTCACTTTCTCTGCAAGGTTTTGAAGCCACGACCCAATGCGTCCCACAATCTGCAATTTGATCGACTCCTACCACTTGTTTTCAGGTAGCAGCTATTCATTGGCCAAAATATTTGAAGATTATAGCTTTTCTAAAGTTGCCATCAAATATTTTTTTCTAGGGTTTGGAGGTGGGCTTGAATGCTATAATTTGGGCATTTCTTCTGAGATCCTTTATCCCACATTGCTCCCGTTGAGGTATTATTTGCCCTTCTTATATGCCAGCACTCACAAAGTTTTTTGAAGTGATTGTGATGGCTTACAAAGTCTTTGCTTGGTGAATGTGCTTGTGACTTGGAAAATTGCTTGGTGGCTTGTTGTTGGCCGTTTGGAGACAAGATCGATTTATCTTGGTGATTTAGAGTCCACTTGGCCCAAAAGGCCTCATTTTTTAGCCCTTATGCAGAAGGTGGTCACATGGATGACCTAGAGCTTAATCCAGCTCCCTCATTTTTGCATTGAGCCCCTATAGGCGACCTTTCTTCCACGGAGCATATCTTGGGCATTTGGAGTCTGATTTTTGCATTCTGCATATCATCAGAAAGCTAACTTTGCCAAGATCGCAGTGGCATAGGTAAATCTGCCTAATTTTTCTGATTTGAAGGCTTCATTTGAAGTATTTGGGAGTCTCTAATTTTGTTGTTGAAGGTTAATGTCTTTGTAATTTTGGAGATTTGTCATAGTTCATTATGGGGTTTACAGTTCATCCTGCTGTGATTATGTTGAAAAGGGGAAATTATAAACAATGGAGAGATGGTATGATAAAACATCTTAGATGGCTTCATTTGTTGCCACATTTGTATAATCTAGTTCCCCTTCCTAGTATTGATAGTAAGAAATTTGCATGGAATTGCAAAAGGGATCATGTCCTAGGAGTTATTGTAATGCATATTGATGATGCCACTTTGAATGCTATTGATCATTTTGAGTGTCCTCACATTCTTTGTACTAAAATTTAGGAAATACATAGAGATCCTAATACTCAATTATTCCCAGATGATCCTATTTCAGATTATCTTGTGCTTCTTCATTTTTCAAATAGGATACCCTATGATCATGCTAATATGCAGGAGTTTGAAGTTTTGGAAAACTTTGAATCTTTAGATGAGGATGATAAGGGTTCTTCAGATGCTCCTCCTTCTCCATCGTGGACAGTTGATGTACCTTCACCTTCAATGATTCATTGTGCAGAATCATTGATTGAGGCTCCTATCATTCCTATTCAATAGGACCATTCATCTTGTGTTGATGATTCATTAAGTACGTCTAGTGATTCATCACAACCTATATCTCATTGTCTTCCTGACTAGGATTCTTATTTGTCAGACATTAGTTCATTGTTTGTAGAATCTCATATTTTTGACTTGGAAGACACATTTGAGGGTATATCCCTCCTCTTTGATGATAGTTATTACACAACTGTTGTCACTCCATCCTTGTCTTTGGAGAATATTCAAGATCAGTTTCCAGTGGTACCTTGTTTGTCACCTTCTATTGTGATTGGGCATGTTCTTGATTGGTTCGTGGCATCATTTTCCAAGGTCTTGGTGACACATGAGCAGATTTCAGAGACATCATCATACATTTTCATGCTTCTTTCTTTCAATTCCTATATGGAGTGGGAAGCATACCTGCATCTATACATGGTTTTGTTTCTTCCAAAAGGAAGACAAGTGGTTTATCAACATTGGATCATGCCTTGTCTTCAGGCACTTACCATTTTTGCAGGTGATTACACATTGTGGGGGGGCTACATAGTCTCTCTCTTTTCCTCTTATGTGGGGCCATTGATTGTATATACATGATGTATGTAGTACTTGGGTGGATGTGATTAAGTCCTCCATCCACCATGCATCATTTTTTTGTTTGTGCTTTCTCTCTTTTGGGGAGGGGTTTTTTTCCCATTGGGTTTTTCTCCTTTACTCCGGTTGTGAGAGATTTCTTTTTTGCATTATAAATGGGTACTTAACATAGTTGTCTAGCCGGGACCCATATTGCATCATCATTTTTCTTTTTTGCATAATAATTCTTTCTAAGTTGCACTTAAGAGGGGGTGTTAGGGTAAATAGATTTTACCTTGCTTAAGTTTTACTTAGGCTTAAATAATTAGTTTAGGAAGATATTCCCGTTAGGGTAGTTTTATCCATTAAAAGATTACCCGTCATATATTTTCTTGCCTTTAAAAGGTTGTACACTATGTAAATTATTCATCTTAATTTATTCACTCTTGTTTGGTGAAAGAGCCTGTGTGCTTCTCTCTATTTTGTGAAGGTTATTTTTTGTAGATGGTGGTCTTGGGAGGTGGATGACACCAACATTAACATATTTTCAGAAGATGTAAATACTTACTACTTCGTGTTGAAAACCACACCATAAATATCAGACTTTCTTGAGGGTAGTTTTCCACCTATCCACCTTTTCCTTGGTAACCCTGCCATGTTGCTCATTTCCCCCATTTGGCCGCTACCTAGATTCTCTAAGATTAGAGGGGATTTGTGCAATACAAAGCCGCTGAGAAGAGGTAAAGCAATCTGTTGAAAAGGAGGAAGATTTGGTAGAACTGGAACTTCTAGCAAGTGTTTCTAAGTCTCAGTTCCCTGGTTCTTCGTTGCCAATGCTGCTGACTAATGACAGTAGGAATGCTACGTCAACTTCCAACAATTTCCCGTTAACTCACTGAATTCTTTCCTTACACCTTACTACAGTAGTTTTTCTACTGCATTTATCTTTTTGCTTTTCTTTATTCAAGGTAGGACACGTTTTTCGATGGACTATTATTTTCTCCTCCACTATTTTCGTAGACTTTTTAGATAATGACGTAGTTGGTGTAAAGGTGAGGGAACTTTTTGTTTTTTTATCATTTATGATATTTTGTAAAAAAATCAAAAGTCTAGATACTTTTCATGATAGTCCTTTTAATCTAAGTCATTGATCTATATAATCCATCATGCGTTGCTCACATAGGGAACACTTATTAGCATAATTATTGTATTGGTGAAACTTGCATACCCATTCCATTTCTCATTTTAGTTTCAAGTGCATTTTGAGGTAATGTTTAAATACACATATATTATTAAAAATGACATCATATTGTGTGAAGTTGGGTTCATTTTTCTAGTTTTTAGTCATTTACATATATGCACATCCCTATACATTTAGTCCTATCCTATCCATTTAAAAATACAAATTTATACATTCACTTTATTTGCCTAATTATCACACTTTTTAGACACTTGCCTCAATTTAATCATTTATTATTTTTATTTGACTACTACTCCATTCTAGCACAAGTATGCAGGTGTGATGATGACCTTAAGGTCGTGAACTTGTCACATTCCAATTTAAAATAAATAAAAAAATTCAAATTTGGTAGACTAGCCCCTTCACTCATCTACCTTGAGCCAACTAAACACACTTTTGGCTCAACTTGGTGTAACGTGCTGGTATTTAAAGTCATTTAATGCATTCATTTTAATCATCCTACAATCAAACGTTCAATCATTATAGAGATCAATCAATATTGACACATTTCAATTTGGTGCAATAAAAAGAAGAATTTTCATTGTAGGTTCTTGTCTTATGTTTTTAAAATTATTTAATTTCAGTGGGTTGGTCAAGGTGTGGTGCCATTGTAGCTTGATTGCACAAAAACCCCATTAAAGTATTCTTAAATGCCACTACTCCTAATTTTTAAAAAGAAAGAGTGTAATACTATTTGTCATGCAAAGCTACAAAATAAAACCTCATAGATTCCAAGAATGAAACCAAAGCATAGATATAGATCGATTGTTGTAAATTAGTTCCAAACCTATGAACTTGTTCTCTAATAGGGTAGAGATCCAACACATAATTCTATATGCTTACACTAATGGAGAGGCGCTATTTTCAAGGGTTGCTAACAAACATATTTCATATCTTTACCTATTTGGCATAATTTTTGGTTATCAAGCTAAGTATCACTTTCTATAGATGTTTGTTTAATTATCAAGGTACTTTTCCAATTTATTATCCACTAGCTACACTCAGCTAAGCTAGGTTGATTGTGTTTATTTTCTTGCATTAATTCAATTAATCTAGCTTAACCCTACAGAAACATTAATTTTCTTTTCATCTTATTTTTAAATCTACCATTCCTTTTACATTATTGTACTATGTTGATATATATCCTTTTCTATTAGGGTTTGTGAGATTTACTATGATATCTTTTTCAAGCACCCTACCTACCATTAGTTGTCAAATTAAGGTTTGATATATCTAGATCTAATATACCTATTTTATTTTTTACTTTTCATTCTAAAAATTGGTATTTGAGATTTCCTTTCCTATCTTTCATTCATGCCACCTACAAGGACTTGTTGTAAGATAATTAAATATAATAAATAATTGTATAAATAAAACAAATCTTAGTTATGTAGTAGTTAGTTGGGTGGAGAAGTTTAATTTGTAATGTAATGTAAAATTAGTGAATATGATCCTATGAAAATAATATCATATAACATTTTTTTACTCTAAAATATGGTTTAGTTTCTACAATATTTATTCTTGTAATTTCAGTATGCTATCAAAGCCCTCAATGATGATGGACTTTGAGAATGTTGACAAAGATTAAAGAAAAGCCTCATGATTGTTGGTTCATGGTTGATGATCTTCCTAGAAGAGTCCTTGAATCATATTTTATATATATGTGAGCTTAAAAAAGTTGATTTAGGTATGCAAAACACTTTTAGCAAGGGCCACCAAATTTTTGACAAAATTTCTCAACCATTATCTATATAGTGTTCCTTAACTAGAGCTTGAGGTGCATATACATTACCATGCACATAGTTATTTAAGTTCATTCACTTCAAAGATGTTGAAGTGCATATATACCATCCTGTACAACAATTATTTTTATTTTTATAGGGAATTTTTTAATAAAATTCATATATTTTGTTGCTAGTTCAAAGAAATCTTTACATCTTGCATTAAAGTGAAGCTTGGAATAGTTGTAATGGATAATGGGGGTTGTGATTTGTTTGATCATTAAGTGCTACTAGATTGGATAGAAAAATTATCATGAGTATTGATGTGAGGTGTGAAGATCCTATTTATTTATTTTGAATTTTTTGAAATGTAATAATTTGTGGTGCCATGGACATTTTACAAATACAATAGGAGTGTTGTTGTCAAACATTTATAGGTAAATGAAGTAAATATTCTCACTCTGGTGCACAAAATTTACTTTTAAAGGTTGGATAATGTTTTAAAACATCCTTTAGCATTTTGATACATATAAAGTTTGTTAAGGAGTGCCTCTAAAATTGAATATAATTTTTGTTTTACAAAGTTTATTTGAATATGAAAACCAAGGCATATTTACTTTTTAGACTATAAAGTTTGCATAAGAAAAACTTTTCTAATTTTGCTTTTAGTTGAAATTTATATTGAAACAACTAGAAAAGGGGTTAATAATGTGAAGAATGAAGAAAGGAAGAGAAGTTTGTGATTTATTCGATGAAAGATGTAGAAACAACCCACAGATATATACTGTGGTGAAGTTGGTTGAAAGACAGTGGTTATGCCCAACTAACATAACCAACGTAACAAATGTAGTTACGTATAGAAACAATGTAATATATTATGCTAACATTCCCCCCTTATTACATTGTTCTTACAAATGTATCCCCGAAACAGTTCAAATTTGATCTTACCAAGAGACTTGGTGAAGATATCTGCTATCTGAGAGTTTGTAGGGCAGTACTGGAGCTAGATGTGGTGGTTCAAAACTTGGTCCTGAATGTAATGACATTCAGCCTCAATATGCTTTGTTTTCTCATGGAAATTTGGATTCTTCACAAGCTTTAACACACCCTGATTGTCGCAATAAAGAATAGGTGGCTTCTCTTTAGGAATGTCCATGTCTGCTAGAATGCAATATAACCAAATCACTTCGCACACAGCTCCTCGTGCGGTGCGATATTCAGCCTTAGTGGATGAAAGAGAAATAATAGTTTGCTTCTTACTAACCCATGAAATAGTCCAAGATCCGAGATGAAAAACATAACCTGAGGTTGATTTCCTATGATCTACAGATCCTGCATAATCCGAGTCTATATATCCCTGTAAGAAGAACTGGTTGTTCTTCTTATATTCTAGACCATAATCAACTGTGCCTCAGATATATCTCAACACATGTTTTGCTACAACCTAATGACACTTCTTCGGCTTCTGCATGAATCTAGAGAGATAGTTGACAACAAAACGTAAGTCTGGTCTGGTGTAGGTCAAGTAGATGAAGCTCCCAACCAGTTGCCTGTAGAGAGTGGCATCTACTTGAGGTGAATCCTAGAAGCGGGATAGTTGCAAACCTTTCTCCATTGGAGTGGAAATAGACTTACAGTTGACCATTCTATACCTTTCCAAGAGAGTCTTGGCATATTTCATTTGGGAGATGAATATGTGGTTCTTCTTCTGCCATATCTCCAAGCCAAGACAATAATGAAGTAGCCCCAAATTTGTCGTGTCGATGGAGTTCTTGAGATCATTCTTTACATCATCAATGAGACTATCTGAGCTACCAGTGAGAATAAGATCATCCACATACAAAACTAGAATGAAAATCTTTGTACCTACCTTCTTAATATACAAATTAGGATCTGAGGGACTACGGGTGAATCCATGTTGTAATAGGTGACCATCAATCTTAATGTACCATGCCCTAGGAGCTTGCTTAATGCCATAAAGTGATTTGATTAGATGGCATACCTTGTGTAGATGTTGTTCATCAACAAACCCTTCTGGCTGGGTCATGTACACTTCTTCTTTGAGATCACCATTTAAGAAAATACTCTTGACATCCATCTGTTGAAGCTTCCATCCCTTCTACGCTACCAATGCACAAACCATTCTAATAGTTTTAAACTTTGCAATGGGTGCAAAGGTCTCTTCATAATCATTGCCCTCCTATTGAGCACATTCCTTTGCTATAAGTCATGCTTTGTACTTGTCAATAGATCCATCTACCTTGTACTTTGTTTTGGAGATCCATTTGCAGCCAATGGGTTTCTTCCCTTCAGGTAGATTGACAAGTTCCCATGTATGATTTTTCATCAGAGAATTATACTTTGCATCCATAGCCTTCTTCCACTGAGGTTGGCTTAATGCCTCTCGAACTGTGTTAGGTTCAGTGCTATCAACAACAATACTCATGAGTGCTAGATTCACTTCATTTCTTGTCTGTCTCCTAGTTCTGATTCCTGACAAAGTGTCTAGAAGAGTGTGCAAATTAGAGTCCTAGATTGTACTTTGGACCCACTTCGGAGCTTGACTATGCTGCTGCTAGTGTGTAATGTTTTCTAGAGGGCTCAAATCAACATACAACTCTCCTTGCAGTTCACTTTCTCCATGAGAGTCTTCCACATGCTCATCATCTCATTGTGAGGGCAATTTATGAGTAGGAGGTTGTTGCTCTTCTTTTTGTGACAATCAATCAAATGATGATTCATCACACACCACATCTCGACTCTCATATATCTTCTTTGTCTCAGGATCTGTGAGATGATATGCTTTTTATGTAATACTGTATCCCAACAATATACACTAGAACGTCTTAGGATCAGTCTTCTTTCTCTTATTGCCAGGGACATGCATGTATGCTATGCAACCAAACACCCTTAGATGAGAAATTGAAGGCTTTTGTCCAGTCCATACCTCTTCAGGTGTCTTGTGTTGCAAGATCTTTGTTGGTGCCCTATTGATGAGGTATACAGCTGTCTGCACTACTTCTGCCCAAAATCTTTCCTCCAACTTGGCTATGGAGAGCATGCATCGAGCCATCTCCATAACACTCTGATTGCGACATTCTGCAACTCCATTCTGTTGGGGTGTATAGGGAGCAGTCAGGTGCTACTTGATGCCATGATGCTTCAAGTATGCCACGAACTCCTTGGAGGTGAATTCCCCCCTTGATCTGAGTGGAGGACAAGAAGAGACTGGCCTGTTTCTTTGACAACCTTCTTGTGAAAGTCCTAAAAGTTGGAAAAGGCTTCATGCTTCTTCTTGAGGAAGTACACCAAGGTCTTTTGTGAGAAGTCATCCACAAACAATTGGAAGTACTTATGTCCTAAAAATGAAGCAAGCATGGGTCCGCACAAATTGGTATGTTTCAACTCAAGGCGATGTTTAGCATGGAAGCTACTAGCCTCGAACGGATCCTGGTGTTGTTTACCTGTAAGGTATCTAGGACATATAGGTAATGAATTTGAAATTGGGGGAAGTCCTCTTACCATTTGTTTGGAGCTGAGCTGATGCAAGGAACTGACTAAAAGGTGTACATAGCGATAGTGCCAAAGTGCAGAAGATTCTATTGTTGAAGCTAATAGAGCTACTGTAGGGGAGGAGACAACATCCAATGCAAATAGTCTATCCTTCATAAATGATCTAGAAAGTATCATACCTTCTCTTGAGATTAGACAGGTCTTGACCTTGTCCTTCACCTGGAACGTGACTTTCAGTTTGTGGTTCAGAAGCTGACTGACAGATAGCAGGTTTGTTGTCAAACTAGGAACTTACAACACCTTGGTAAGGCTACAACGGCTTGTCCCAAGAGGAATCATGACCTTGCCTATTCCCTCCACAACATACTCCTTGTTGTCAACAATTTGAACTCTATCTCCAGTAGGTTGTTTTGTCAGTGCATCGAACAGCTCGCAATTGCCTTTCATATGCTTGTTGGCACCCGAGTCTATCAACCAAATATCCCTCGTGGGCTGCGAGGTTTGGGAGACAAGGCTAGATTGTGATGAGTACCATAGTTGGTTGTTTCTGGTCCATCTTCTTCTGATGCATCATCCTGTTGGGCTACTACATTGCCTTTGTGCTTTCTGTGATGATGACGACGTTTGGATGGCTGAGTATCACTGCAACCAGAAAAGCCTTCTTTACTTGAATTGCCTTGAATATATGAAAGCATCGATTTACCTTTGGAGGCTTCAACTGTTGATGTTCTTGTTGTTTCTATGGCTTCTTTCTGCGAGACTTCTGACCTTTTGACTGTCTAGAAATCAGGGTCTTGTCCTCAAGTTCTCCTTGGACTGATTGGATGGCTTCTTCCTGCTGCAACAGATTCACCAATTCATCAAATGATACCTCTTGCTTTGTGATGTTCAGTGTGGTGACAAATATTTTGAACTGAGATGGTAGAGCTTTCAGCGTAATTGAGACAAGTAGTTTGTCCTCCACCTTTTCTCCAAGTGCAACAAGCTCGGCTCATAGTTCAGATACCTACCGTAAGAATTCCTCAACTTTCTCGCCAGCTTGCATACAGAGTGTATGTAGCTTGGACTGTAGATGGAGGATCTTTGTCTAGTTCTTCGCTTGGTAGATTGTGGAGAAAGAATCCCATGCCGCCTTTGATGTTTCCGCATCCTGAATGCGAGGTTGGACTTCATCGGTGATGCTGAGTGTTATCAACATCAATGCTTTGGCATCGACCTTGTCAAACTTTTGCCCTTCATCTGGGTCTTCTAGTCTGGTTATGTCACCAGTGATGATTCCCCATAGTTCCTCAAAAATGAGAATTGTTCACATCTTTGTCTTCCATGCGGCATAATTTGGCCCTTTGAAGAGTTGAGCATCGAAAAGAAGCAATTTTGGGGCTGATATTGTTCACCACAAACACAAAAAATACTAGTCCAGACAACAATTTTATTATTACTTTATTTGTGAATATATTCACTTTCAAGAAGAAATTATAGCATGGAGATGAGCACGATAGGCCTATACTATAAGACGGGGATGCTTGTGAGTGCGTTTTACCTCATCTTCATCATCAGCATCATAACCTTCATCAAGTTTTTCTCTAATCTTCCTTGCTTGACATTGCACATCAAACAGAAAGTAATCTAACAATCCTTGCCTAAACAATTCATCAAATTGAAGATTACCAGTGTTTTGCAGGGCATCTAGAAGAGCAAGGTAGAAGCCTGAGCTTTTCAAAACAACACGACTGCCTTGAGGTTGCTCATTTGCAAGGTTACTGGCCACATTGCTAGCATCAGGTGTGGTAGACATCCACTTTTCTTTGATTGCCAGGTTTTGCAAACTATGTCTTCCTCTTTCAAGTGCCTTGTCACAGTCTACACTTCACCAAATAGCACCAAAGTTCATCGTGTGTCTCCTTCTACATGCCTCAACTCAGTCTTCAAGTGCCTTATGTCTTCCTCTGGCCACGTATAGGTCTCATTCTAGTGAAGAGATAAACTCGACAGACTCCAGACTCATATAGCGTTGAACTTCAAACTTCATGCGCCGATCTTCAAGCTTCACCACTACAATTTCATTACCAACGCGCATCTTCTACTCATCACGGTTAGCATTGCTGCTCATCACTACTCATAGGATACTTCGTTTCACATAGACAATGCCTAGTGATCAAAGAAGGCTTTGATACCATTTGAAGAAAGGCAGAGAAGTTTGTGATTTATTTGATGAAAGATGTAGATACAACCCACAGATATATATTGTGGTGAAGTTGGTTGAAAGACAGCGGTTATGCCCAACTAACATAACCAACGTAACATATGTAGTTACGTATAGAAACAATGTAATATATTATGCTAACAAAGAATATGAATTTAGGGGAGATTTATTTTGTGAGAGGAGCTAGGAAAACTAGACAAAATATCGATATTGACTAAGCCAAGAAAATGCAAGACACAAAAGATGACTAATTAGATAATCACATAATCGGTGTGTTCTATGAATAATAAAGTGTACATAAATAGGTGAAGAGGTTGGGTTGAATTAGGGGTTGACTCTAACACTCCACTAAATGTGTCGTGTTAGTTCCACAAAAACCTGCTAGAGGTGGCGAACTGACTCGGTCAACCTAGGACACCTAACTAGGTTTAACGACATGTGTATTTTACCCATGTGAAATGTAATATATACACTAACACCTCCCTTTAAGCATAGCTTAGGTGGGCTCAATAAAGATGGGTCCTAGTTACTAGGCTTGATGAGGTACCCATGTACAAAGTAATCTGTTGTGAAGTGGAGAAAGGTAGAAAATCTTGTGGGAACAAAACTACCCTCCAAAAGAGAGAAAGATGCACGAAAATTATACAAGTGAAGAAGTACTACTTCTATCACTAAGTACAATAAATGTTTCCCCCATAGGAGAGAAAGCAATAGAAGGCCTATGAGACCCACCCATAATATGTGTCTTGATGCAGTGAGGTTGGATGCTTGACAAAGGATGTAGATGTAGATCCAAGAATGTCAAAAAATGTACCTCACCTTTGGAAGAAATGAAACCAACTGAAGATGCAGGATATCTCCCCATTTTGAATAAGAATGTGTAGGAATATGTATGTATGTTCTTGAATCATGTTGAAGTTGATCCAAGGATGGTGATGCCCATTTTGATGTCTTCTAATATTGCTCAAGTGTCCCCATGTCGATGTGAAAGGATTCCATAATCATATCAGGTGCATGCCTAATAGATAAAGATGATAGTACAGAACCATGTGTAGATGGATGTAGAGCGTAAATATCTAAAGAGGATAATGGTGATGCAACTTCATTGAAATTGTCATCAAAGAGAAGACTGATGTCCTCAATATGTTCTTCCAAATCAACAATACGAGACTCTACAAACATACAAGTAATGTTAGGTAGAAATCTGTCCCAATCAGCAATGCTAGGAAGAATGATATATTTATCCTATTGTAAGGAAGTACTAGAAGCTCTCAAAGAAGCGACTCTAAAATCTGATGAAGCAATAGTAGATGGAGATGTTTCTACAATTGTTGGTTTACATTAATCTGACAAACTAGTGCCATTGGCAATGCAAAGTTTTCGTAACTAATGAAGCTTATAGAGCATTGCCAAATCATCAAGTTGTTTAAACATGCATTTTTATAGTGTGACTTTTCTTTCCGCAATAATCACATGGTCTTTTCTAATAGTTTGGATACATGATTAACCAATTACTGTGCAGAGTTATAATTGCACGGATAACCCCCAAATTGCTTGATTAACCCCCTTAACTAAAAATGAATAAAGAAGTGTGAAAGTGTCCTAGACATGACTCAAGGAAGTGCTCTTGACATGACTCAAGGAAGTGCTCTTGACATGACTCAATGGAAGTGTTCAGGATTTGTAAAACTATAATTGGATAAGGGGAACTTTTTGATGATGACCTACCACCTCTTTCAGTTGGTTCTATACTTTGTAGACAATAATAGTTTAAACATATTTATCCTTTTATTTTCATTTAAGACTTCTTACCTAAACATTTTGGAACGTAATCCCATTCCAATTTTCTTTCTTAAAAGAGACGGGGTCCATCCTGACCCAAGATCTTGTCTGTAAATCATAAAAGCTAATTCCAGTACTTCTGGGTGCCCAACAAAAAAATTATCCTATCCAAATGGGCATAAATGTTAGCTCAAAGTATAAAATTTTAAAACTGGCCTAAACTTTCCCATGTCCAATTAAAGTTCTAAATTTTGAAACAGAGGGTCAGCCAGCCAGCCCATGGGAAATAGTACATAATGCTTTAAGTCTGTTACTTGTCCAATCCGTTCTTTCCAAAACAGTACTAAATACCACATCAACATTTAATAGGCCAGCTGAAATAACTAGTGTGGGCATGGTGTAGATTTGCTTCAAGGAATAGATCTACACCGTCCATACACTCCATTTTAAAGTCACTTTAGTCTGCTGAGGTCTTGATTACGACTGCAGTCGGCACCATTGTTAATTTTTATCCCACTTGTTTGTGATAAATTGACCTATTGCCTTAAAATTGTCTCTAATTAAATGGATTTGTCATCTTTGTTTCCAGTAAAAATTTTTTGGAGTAAGTTAAAGGAAATAATAAGTAACTGAAGATGCTCTCTGTAATAGGGGCCCTATTTTTTGGGGGAGCGGGGTGGCCTTTAGTAACTGAAGATGCTCCACTCACAACTGATCAGATCAGTGATGTCTTGGTCAAGACACTGAAGAGACAACAAATTCCCCTTTACTATGTGATTCAGGCAGGTAGACTTCCTCATCAAGGCAAATGGTTCACTAGGGATCAAATTAAAAAGCAGTTTCCTCAACTGATGCCGACTATAGATGCAATGGGGCCCACTGCCTCTCAAGGGGGAAGCATTGATCCAGTCTAGGGTCTTTTGAGTGGTATTTTTGGTATTTTCTACATCTTAGTAAATTGCATTTTCGAAGGCCTTCGGAGCAGAATTAGGGCTCAAGACTTTGAGCAACTCAAACTAGATAATTAGTTTATCTTTCCAATGAGTCCAAGAAGATTAAATTCTAATAAAATAGCTAGGAGTTATGACTCTGCCAAGGGGAAGATCAAAAATTTCCTAATTGTTTAAGTTCTTTAAATTTTTTGTAAGTAGTTTCACCTTCCAATAGCTCTTTTTGTATTCCAAGGGTAATGTGACCCTTCATATGATATGTAAGCCTATATATTTCAAATGGAAATGAATAAAAATTAGTTTTTAAGAGGTAATTCACAACTCTCAGTAAGTTTGCCTATTTGCAGAAACTCAATTCTTCTTTATTTATTTTATTGCATTACAATACCACAGGCTCAACGCTAGGTATTGTCCAGATCACATAGAGAGAGAGGTTGAATTAAGCATATTGTAGGATGAGACAACTTCTAAGTTGAGTTAGGATGGTGGACATATGACAATGTTCATTGCATAACGTACATGTATGTAAATCTTTGGCCAAAGTAATGCATCTGTCTCTGCACGCATTGTCAGTCCACAGTGCTCCAGATGGCATAATGTCTCTAGTAGTGTCATGCATAGTTAGAGTGGATCTATAGTTGCATGACCAAGAGGCATTATGGACACAATGCCAAATACTCAGATGGAAAACCTAATGGTTCCTTATATCTATACCCTTCGTGAAGGGTAGGGTTGTTCCAGGTAGGAAGTTGTGCGGGGGATCGCTGGTTTGTGGTTGAAGGAAAAGCACTTGGATGATGCTCTCCTTCCCAAGCATGAGACAAGATGAGGCTTATGAAGACAAATGTCAAGAGTTCCAGATGCAGTACTTTTTCATTATTTGACTTGATAGTCAGTTATTATGTATAATTTGATAATTGATGCCTTGAGCATAGCTTTGTACATGCATAGTGAAGGGTATTCACTAATGTGATGTAATCAGATATTGTAATTATAATTTTTGTTATATTCTGGTTTAGAATAACATGCTTAAATTTTGAAATGATAAGGTTTCCTTCTTGGTCAATTATGCTTTGGATAATTATGGTTTATCCTAACTCTTAGTTAAGATGAAAATTCATGTTTAATTTTTGGTCATTATGGAATGAGATGTTACACCTAAAAGGGCAATTTTAGCAATGTGGTATGAGAAACAATGAAGTTGCAGGCCATTCGAGACTTTTGCAGGTCTGAAACTCCTCTTGCAAGGGTGCAAGAGGGCTGAGATAGGCCGCTCTACCATTGGAAGGGCACATTTTGTCTTTGAAAGGGGCGTGAACAACCACAAAAAAAGCATGACCAGGGGTGTTCAGTTTCATTTACTAGGCATGAGGCTTTCAACAATACGCTGTGACACTAGAGAGGCATAAATAACCATGAAATAGGCGTGCTCAGGGGTGTCAGGGGCTGCTCGAGCTTGTTGGAGGACAAATTGCTCATGCAATGACTGGGAGGCACTGAAAGTGTGATGGGGGGCCATAGATCTGAGATCTGTAACATGTGTGATGATGTCACCCAAAGATTTACACAAAAATACACCCGACAAATGGCTCTTGCTCAAACTTTTCTCTAGATCTAAGAAGGGGCTTGTAGATCTAGAGCTCTAATACCATGTGAGAAATACCTAAACACTATGAAAGATACGAAGCACTGGCATGAGTCATGAAATTCTAATAGTCACACACTCAAAACACTATAAAGATAATCAAGAATTATGCAAAGCAAACAAGATGGATGAATTAGTCCAATATGTCAGGTACATATAGGCATGTGACGTCTCTTGTAAATAGAGACATCCATGCATTAGTTACCATCAACATGCACGTGTGCATGATTCAGTCAACATGACTGAAATTATGCACTCATAAGTGAACTCATGTGCATGGATGAGTGACATGTGCTAACTGATGCTAACTAAACTAACAAGCTCAACTGAACTAACTAATGAGCTTTAACTACACTAACAAAATGGATGCTCCCTAGTATGTTAGAAGTGGTGAAAATATCACTATGTAGGTAGACATAGAATACGAAGAATTTTGGAACTTGAATTGACTCATTGATGTTCATTCTTCTATTTTAGCACCATGGGAAGATAAAGGAGTAAAATTTAATTTGTAAAAATATATTTATATTGGTTGACTCATGTTAGAACTTTATTTTGTCTACTTTGTGAGATTGCATCTATAAAAGACATGGTTCTTGAATTGCAAGGTTGTACAATAGTTGTGAAGGAGTTTCAACACATTGTAATGGCTCCAATTAGTCTCACTAGCATTGTAACAGTTGTGTGGATGATTGAGATAGTGGCCATATGAGAAGCAAAATGCTCACTCTTGCTAGAGTTTTTACCCTTTAGGTTTTATGTAGGTTAATCTCTAGGCATTAGTCCTTATGTGTGTGTTTCCTTCCATGTTTATGCTTTGTTTACATGTTTCTATTGTACTTACATCATGTTGTACATATGGTACCACATAATTCATCTTCTTAAGGTGTAGAAACAATTTCTAGAAAGTTGTTTATTGAGTTGACAAGTTGACAGTCATTTATAGTTAGCTAAAGGAGATTATCTCTTGAGGGTGCATCAAGTGGTTTCAAAGTAGTATTGAAATAAAAAAAATAGGAGTTTTGATTAGGTATTCAATCCACAAGGTCAAGTGGAAGTGGGAATTTGATCCATTACTAACCAAAGATTGGTACAAGAGATTGGACAATAGTAACTAGGTCAATATCAAGAGAGGAAGAAGATGGGAAAATACATTTCAAAATACTTGAGGATGATGCATCAAGGATATCAATCTTAGTTAGGAATCTTGGTAGATTTGAGAGAATGATGTTATCCTTGTTAGAGAATTTAGGTATGGCAAGGTTTCATGAAGAAAAGAAGGAACTAGAGAATGCTGAATTTGATCAAGGAGAAACATCCTATTAAGGCTTCTTGAGAGCTAAAGCTAAAATAAATATACTCTAACAACACCCAAAATGAAACCCCTCTTTTTTTATAGTTTTATAAATTTACATCATATAGCAAGTACATTCTCAAGTATAATGAATACATTTAAAAATATAATTACATTAGAAGTCACAACATTTTCATATATGTCAATATTTCATTACAATGTGGTCATCATAATCCATGATTTACAATAAGTAAAAAGGTACATCAAAATACAACATAAAAATAAAGGAAACATGCCAAGCAATTCCAATGTATAGTGTTTACCCAAGTATCTATTGCAAAAGAGTCTTTCACTTGTTCTAGGCATTGGCTATGTAGGGAGGGCAATATGAACCCACCATTGATGGAAACCAAAATCCACCCTAACCACCATCTTGGCTTGAAGTGATCAAATACAAAATTTGTAGTGCATATGGTAATATCCATGTTTTTTATTTAAGTTCTTCATTTATTAGTCTTGTTTAATTTATATTTATCCCAACAAATTATCCAACACAACAAGGCACAACTCAACTGAGCACAACCCATTAGGAGACATTACTATACTCAACAATACAATGCAAGACAACACATAAAACACCACAAGACTTCACAACACTTTCAAAACTTGACAACACTCAACAAAACTTCCCAATGCAACACAAGACATCACAACAGCAAAGATTTCATATCACATCACAAAACATGATATACACTCATTGGATCAGGCCAAATCATAGACATCGTCCAAATCCAATAAGGCCCACTCATTAGATTGATCCAAATCACACATTTGACAAACTTACAATTAGAAAATACCTAACCTTATATTAGTCTATTCGTAAGGGTAATAGCAATCTAAGTGTGACTCCACGTAACCCCTCTCTCACTATATCTATCTATATGTATGTATGTATACAATGAACATAATATATCCAATGATATAATTGGATACTAGTTTCCTTTTGCAACATATAAAAAAGCACTCCCACCTTCTTGATAGATCACTGGAATACATTCCATAACAATCCAATCATAAGACTTCATCATAATAAGAGATTCTCCATGATAGAGATGGTTCATTCTGCACATTGTCATTGACACTTAGAATTAGACAATACCTAGACCGATATTGCTCTATTCAAAAGGGTACCATCTTTTTAGGTGTATCTCGATGCAATCAATATATATGAACAACGAATACGATGGAAACAACAATATCCGCGTTATAAGCACGCGCTGTCGAGTCTTGAATACAATTGAAAATGGTTTCAATAATAAGAGTGACGTCCTCAAGTTCAAATGGTCAGATAATCACATGCCCTCCCCATGTAAACTATTTGAGAAAAGGGCGGCGTCCTGCATTTTCAAATTGTCATTATTCTTAAAGCTATGCACAGTTCTGGTCGAAACGCTATTAATGTAGGCCTAGCTTTAATAACATATATTTGCGATCTCAAATCTGCAATATATTAAAAAAATTAGCCTACCGCCCGCTCTGTCAAAAAAAAGGAATAAGATATCCAACGTGCTGGATGTAGAAGTTATCCAACGTTGTCCACGCTACAAAGCCAGAGACTCATGCTCCCACGTTGTTCACGCTACAAAGCCAAGGACGGCCATTCTTGTCTGGGCATATAGAAGTTGCCTCGGTTGGTCCCTATTAAACGTCCTCCATTTTCATCATATTCCCACATTAACTCTTGTTTCTCCACCTCCTCCTTGTTTGCCAAGAATGGCGAACGCCTCTGTTGCCAGTTTGGTATTCATCTTGGCCTCTATCTCTGCCATATGGTTGGGTACTGCTCAAGGTGAAGGCGCACGAAAGCCATACATTGTTCACGTAGCCAAGTCCGCGAAACCCCACCATTTTACTTCACACCACAAGTGGTATGCTTCAATGCTTCACCAGCTCTCGCGATCAGATCCCGATGCAAGCGAATTGTTATATACATATGATACTGTCTTGCACGGCTTTGCTGCGACGCTGAGCAGAGCAGAGGCTGAAGCTATGGAGAGTATGGACGGCTGCTTGGCTGTAACTCCCTCCTCTCTTCATCAACTAGCAACCACGCGCACACCCGACTTCCTGGGCCTTTCCGGCCCCTCTGGAGTATGGCTGAATTACTCTACTTATGGAGAAGATATCATAGTGGGCGTGATTGACACGGGCATATGGCCTGAAAGCAAAAGCTTCAGTGACGCAGGCCTTGGACCCGTTCCCGCTAGATGGAATGGCAGTTGTGATATCGGGCAGAACTTCAGTTTCTCAAACTGCAATAAGAAAATCATCGGAGCTCGATACTACTTCAAAGGCTACGAAAAGGGTCTGAATACTAGCATTGATCCAATCTCGGAATACAAATCTCCTCGAGACAGCGGTGGCCATGGGACACATGTAGCTTCTATTCTTGCGGGAGCCCCCGTGGATGTTTCCAGTTGGTTTGGTAACGGAAAGGCAAGAGGGATGGCCCCTCAAGCCAGGCTTGCCATCTACAAAACGTGCTGGAAAAAAGGTTGCGTTGACGCGGACATAACTGCTGCGATAGATCAAGCGATTGCTGATGGTGTCGACATCATTTCAATGTCAATCAGCTCACAAGACCTGCCTTTTTACAAGAGCCCAAGAGCCATTGCAGTATTCGGTGCCATAAAAAATGGTGTTTTTGTTTCTGCCTCCGGAGGAAACAAAGGACCATCTTCATCTACTCTGAGTAACATAGCGCCATGGATTACGACTGTAGGTGCCAGCAGCATCGACAGAGATTTCCCTGCTTTTGTACTTCTGGGCAATGGAGCGACATACAGAGGCACCTCCACCGACAAAGGAGGAAATGGAAAATTGCGTGGGCCGTTCTCTCTGGTGTATGCTACCGCCAACAACAGCACAAAGCGTTGTCTTAAAGGCAGCCTGGACCCCAATGTGGTGAAGGGTAAGATAGTGCTGTGTGATCAGTTATTAGTTTTCAAGAATCCAGGGGAGTCCAGCGCCGGGGAGAAGGGGAAGGAAGTGGCCAGAGCAGGCGGGGTAGGAATGATTGTTGCAAAAGAAGTGCAAATCGGCCCACAGCAGCGAATTACCAACCCTACTAATCTGCCCTCTATCACCGTGAGTTTCATAGCTGGTGAAAGGATAAAATCCTACATCAACAGCACGTTGAATAATGCCACGGCCACGATGAACATCACAGGCTCGACTATTGTTGGAAAAGAAATAACTGCTCCCGTGGTTGCTGCGTTTTCTTCTCGGGGACCGAGTAGCGCGTATCCACTGATTCTCAAGCCTGACATGATTGCTCCAGGCGTCGACATTTTAGCAGCCGTGGGAGATGGTTACGATTTCAAGTCAGGGACTTCAATGGCCTGCCCTCACGTGAGCGGCGTTGCGGCGCTGATAAAAGCCATACATCCCACGTGGAGCCCCGCCGCAATAAAATCTGCTCTGATGACGTCTTCTTACATTCTTGACAACGCAGAGCAGCCTATCAAAGATTCATATACCACGCAGGCAGCTGACCCGTTTGCAATGGGTGCAGGTCACATAAATCCCGAAGGTGCGGTGGTTCCTGGACTTGTCTACGATATGGAAGCTCAAGACTACATCAACTTTCTCTGCTCTCTCAACTACACCAAACAACAAATTGCTCTACTCGCCAACGCGTCATGCGGCAATTCCAATTTGCAAGCCAGAGATCTCAATTACCCCTCATTTTCGGTGGTTTTTAAATCAGACAGTCAATCTGTTGAGCTGAGGAACAGAACAGTGACGTATGTGGGCAGCCTTGAGGATGTAGAGTACAACGTGAGTGTGAATAGCCCGCCTGGCGTGAAAATAAGCGTGGAGCCACAGCAATTGAAGTTCAAAACACTCAACGAGCAAGCCAAGTATGGTGTGAAATTTGAAAACGAAGGGACATCTAAAGCTGGCACAGTTGGGTTTGGAGAGATAGCGTGGAATTCTATCAAAGGAGGGAACCGCATTGTTCGCAGCCCAGTTGTTGTAGTATTCGAAAGTTCCATCCTATGACTAGGCCATTCAACTAGTAATACCACTTATACTTCTTGACTGCTGTAGCTTTGCTTTCTGTCGAGTAGAGGGCTGTATGCCGTGGCAGTTTGTTTGCCCTTTCCTGTTGCTCTGTTATTCCTTGTATTCTCAACTATATTTCCACTTAATACACCTTAAAAAAGCAGACAACAACAATCGGTAATACTACTATAGAATAAGTGTCCATGTTGTTAGGGATTAAGGTTTACATTTAATAAATTAATTATTAGGCAGTTAGTTGGGTAAGAAGTTATTCCCAGGAATAAATAATAAAATGGGAAAATAAGACTTTATAAGCCAATTGTACGGAAAGTAAAAAACAACGAATAATTATAATGAACTTCAAATTTATTTTTGTTATCATTTACAATGTGAATCGTTAATATTATTTTTCAGTTTTTACTGCCAACTAAAGTCTAGCCTATGCATGAGAGACGTGTGAAGAATTTGCCAGTGTAGAGGAGAGCCGATGGAGTGTGAGGGTGTGCAGAAATGTGCATTAATTAAAGCATAAAGGAAGGAGGTTGTTTCTACCATGATATCTTGAAGCCATTCGAAGGTGTGAGCCAACTTGCAGAGGAGCCATCCCAAATCAGGTTAGAACAAAGAATAACTATTGCGTAGGAGAAGATTGAAAGAAGACTGTAATGGCTTGACAAATCAGATTATATGAACATTGGGCACAGTAAAAATCTGGTATAATTGATGCTTTCTATAAATATGCTTTAGAAGAAATTATGTTTGCACTATAGTCCAAATGGAGAGATTCGTTGGATCATTTTCAGGGTAAGATCTAGCTTATTTGTTTTTCATTGGAAATGATTAGTGCAGGAGCTTCAGTCTTAGACTATATCATTTTGAGACCTTGTTATTTTTTTGGTTTTTCCTAAGGCTTTGAAAGCCATTTTTCTTGTTTTGGAGTAAAAACTTAGTCATTTGTTTGACTAGTTTAAAATGGAGTGAACTAAGGCCTATTTCATAGGAAGTTCTCTTTTAGAAACTTGGTTCTATGAAAATAAAACTTATTGTTTTTGTTAATTCAACTTTTTCCTTCAGTTTCCTGCCTTTCTTGGGCAGTTGTACGGACTGAGAAGGAAGGGCAACCGTTGGGAAAGTTCCTTTAAAATTGGAGTTTGTAAACATGCCAAATATATATGAAAAGGAGGAGTCTTTTAAGGAGAAAAACAATTTTTCTGCATTTTATTCATTGAAACAGCTCTTTGTACGGCCTGGTACGGATCCTTTGTGAGTTGAAATGTTAAAACTTTGTTAGTTCTACAAAATAGCTTTCATTTGCATATATTTGGAGTTATTGACATTTTTGTAGAAGGGAGAAATAATCTAGTTTAAATAAGCTGCTCTGAAACGCTCTCAGTTAGGGTTTGTGACAAAAATGGTGAATTCTTCCTCTATCCTCTGAGAGTTCAACTATTTTCAGTAGGATGGGGAAGATTAGAGTAGCTTTTGCTTCTTTCCATGTTTTGCAGGTGGAAGACTCCTTCTCCAGGTGTTTGGCATGATCCTAGCTAGTCAAAAATAGTGACTAGTTGGAAGAAATGGTGTAAAACAAGGTTTGTCTTGTAAATAGCCACATGCACAGTAAAATGGAGTTTGAGTTGATGTCTTGAAGCAAGGACAAACAATTGAGGTGGATTGGTAAGGACTAGAGAAGGCATATTTAAAGCATTCCCTAACAAAATTGGTTTTAGACCATTTTCTTGAAGAAAAAGACAGTTTCTGATTTCTGTACGTCAGCAGTACAGTACGGTAGTATAGTGAAGGAATACTACCTATCCTTTGTAGGTGTTTGGATGATGCAACAATGGTTGATGATCATTTAGGATTAGGGAGGTTTAATAGTGTGTAAATGATCTCCTTACTTGCAAAGATAACTTTCCTTTCTATCACTATTTTCTTGTAGACAGTCAAACTGCCGTACTCCCTGTCAGAGCAAGTACCATGGTGGGTTGTTAAGCCAGTGGAATCTGTCCTTATGAATGCATGAGATGTTTTGGATCTTTGTTGGAGAGGAGTTGTTGCAGATTGAGTTTCTCAAAGGCAATAAGAAGAAGTTGTCATTCTAAAACTGTCATAGGACAGTCAACCTCCTATTTGTTGTCCTCTGCCCTTTAAACACAATGTGGGCCTGCATACAAGTAGATGATTGTTTTGTTTCATATATAATGTGGAATATGCATTTAGTGTTGATGATTATCTGAAGCCTCTGGAAGGGTGTTGAAGGTTTAATCCTTGTTTATGCTACAAGGTTAAACATTCTTGACTGCTGTTCCTCCATGACAGTCATAAAATAGTCTCAATGCAATTTGTTGTCCTCTAAGGTTGATGCATGGTTGTTGTTCATTGAGTGTCTAGGTATGCAATTGGAGTTGAGGGCCATTGGAGACCTTAAGAAGTTGTTAAACAAATTCCATAAGACCTAAGCCTGCTCCTAAATACTATCCTAGAATAGTCCTTTTGCTGTTACTGTCCTGTATCCTAGAAATGTAGAAAATTAGTCTTTTAGTCAGAGACCTCATGATGGTTACGATTCCTTGACAAGTATTTGTTATCAGTTATATGAGGACACTGTTGGTAGAGGTGTGGGTAGTAGATTGTGAATCCTTAAAAGGGTTCTTTGTGATTATAGGTTGGATGGAGCAATGACTCTCCAAATTGAGAAGTGGGTAGCCTGTGAGGAGGACACTAGATAGTGGTCCTAGGCTAGGTAAATCTCAATATTAGCCTTGTGTAGGCTTTATTTTCACAAACACCTTTGTAAACCTTTTAGAAGGAAGTTAAGTTCCTTGAGTGAACTACAACCTTTCTACCTTCCTCTGCATCATATTGGTATCAGAGCCAATATTCTGATTGAAGAAAGTGTATGTCAGAAGAGGAAATTGAAACAGAGGCTAGTACAATGCCTCCCAAGACAATGAGTCAAGATGCCATCAAGAAGTTGGTGGAAGAGATGGTTGAAGCAAGACTTCAAGAGGCAAAATTGCAGGAAGAGAAGAAGTCTAAGGGCAAGACCAAAGAAGAAGGAAGTTCTTCAGACACAAATGAAGAAACAAAGGCAGAAGAGGATCCTCAGGAGTAGGATATGTCTACAGATCAGAAAGCCTTCTTAAATGCACTTAAGGGTGCTCATGGAGACAGTGGTGATCCTAAGATGGAGGTGCCTACCTTCCATGGCAAGTTGAATGGAGATTCCTCACCGACTGGATAGAAGCTATGTGTAACTTCTTTGATTACAAGGAATTCAATGACAGCAAAAAGGTCAAATTTGCCAAGACAAGGCTAAGAGGTTCTGCACTTGTATGGTGGAACTATATGCAGAATGAGAGGGAGAAGATTGGGAAGAGTCCCATCACTAAATGGAGTAGAATGGTGGCTATGCTCAGAAGCAAGTTCATGCCACCTAACTATGAGATTCAAATCATAAGGAGATTTCAGAATTTGAGACAAAAAGATATGGATGTGGCTACCTACACAGAAGAATTTCATAGACTCAGTATGAGGGTAAATCATAATGAAGATGAAAAAGGGATGGTGGCTAGATACCTGAATGGACTGAAATATAATTTGTAAGATGAGATAAGTTTGGTGTTACCAAAGACAGTGGATGAATGTTTCTTATTAGCCTCCAGAGCTGAGGAAAAACTAAGAAGGAAGGGTGACCAAAGTGCCAGAGGTAGAGGTGGCAGAAATCAAAGAGGTAGAGGCAATTTTGGCCGTGGACAGTTCAACAAAACTGAAAATAACAGCTAGCAAGAAACACAATCAGCAACAGAGCATAGAGGAGGTTTCAGATGTGGTAGAAATCATAATGGTAGAGGCAGAAATGGTGGAGGTGGTAGAGGACCAGGAGTCTTCACTGGAAGATGTTATGGCTGCAACCAAGTTGGCCATACAATGAACAAATGTCTAGGGAAAGCCAGCAGCTCTCATGACAGTGGGAAGAGAAATCAGTTAGTGAAAGATGATGACTGTGAAAGTGTGAATTCACCAATGGGAAGTGCTACACTTCTTCTAGATGGAGAGAGTATGATGATAAAACGGTCTATGTTGAAGATGCCATTGAAGCAAGAACCCCCTCAGAGAAAGAATCTTTTCAGAACCCAAGGCCTAGCCTATGGGAAACTTTGCAAAATCATAGTGGATTCAGGGTCTACTGAGAATGTGGTATCCACTAAGATGGTTGAGAAGTGTAAGTTGAAGAGGCTGCCTCATATCAGTCCTCACAAGATTTCTTGGTTGAACAAGAACCAAAGTTTCATGGTGGAGGAACAAGCTTGGGTTGAATTTGCAATTGGTGACTACAAGGACAAAGTGCTATGTGAAATCATCCCTATGGATGCATGTCACCTGCTTCTTGTCCGTCCATTGCAGTATGATGTTAAAGCTCAGCATGATGGTGAGAAGAACACTTATGTCATCACCAAGAATGGAAGGCCATTCAAAATGGATCCTTTGTTGGAGTAGCCCAGGGGAAAGGAAAATACCAGCAGTGTCATGTTGGTGAATGGAAATGAGTTCCTAAACATCTTGAAGGAGAATGACAACCAGGGGTATGCCTTGGTCATGAAGCCCAAGAGTGGATCAGATCAGCAAGATCAAAAACAGAAGGAGATTCCATTGGAAGTACAGCAACTTTTGGATAAGTAACAAGACTTTGTGGTAGAGGAAGTTCCCAACTCCTTACCACCCATGAGGGATATTAGTCATCAAATTGACTTAATACCTGGTGCTACATTACCTAACAAGGCTGCATACAAGCTGACTCCATAGCAAAATGAAGAGGTGGCAAGGCAAATTCAAGATCTCCTGGAGAAAGGGCTGATTAGGAAGAGTCTAAGTCCTTGTGTAGTTCCAAGTGTACTTGCTCCTAAGAAGGATGGAAAGTGGAGGCTATGCACAGATTCCAGGGCCATAAACAAGATCACCATAAGATATAGATTTCTAATGCCAAGGATTGAAGATCTCTTGGATTACCTGAGAGGATCTTGCTATTACTCAAAGATTGATTTGAAATCTGGATATCATCAAATCTGGATCAGACAGGGAGATGAATGGAAGACTGCTTTCAAGACCAATGAAGGTCTTTATGAATGGCTTGTTATGCCATTTGGTCTTAGCAATGCACCAAGTACATTTATGCGCCTGATGAATGAGGTATTAGTTGAATTCATTGGTAAATTTGTTATTGTTTATCTTGATGACATACTAATCTTCAGCAGGACAAGGGAAGACCATGTGAAGCATGTTGGTCAGGTGTTGGAGAAGCTACATGAGCACAAGTTGATGATCAACTTAGACAAATGTGAGTTCATGAAAACTAAACTTGTATACCTGGGATTTGTCATTTCTAAGGGTTGTTTGAAGATGGATCCCTCTAAGGTTGAGGCTATTCTCAGTTGGCCTACCCCAAAAACAGTGGGAGATGTGAGAAGTTTCCATGGATTGGCAACTTTCTATAAGAAGTTTATTAGAGGATTCAGTCACATTAGTGCTCCCATCCTCAACAACATCAAGGGTGGAGTCAAATGTAGATTCCAGTGGACGAAGGAAGCTGATGATAGTTTTGAGTTGTTGAAAACAAAGGTGGCTGAGTTACCTACCTTAGTACTCCCTAATTTTGATAAGGTATTTGTTGTTGAGTGTGATGCAAGTCAGCAAGCTATTGGTGCTGTTCTTAGCCAGGAAGGACATCCAGTGGCATTCTTTTCAAAAAAGTTGAATGAAGCCAAGCAAATGTATTCTACCTATGATTTAGAACTCTATGCAATGGTGCAAGCTCTTAAGAAATGGAGACATTATTTGCTGCCCAAGGAATTTATTGTGTTTACTAACAATCATGCTTTAAGCTTTCTTAACAGTCAAGAAAAATTGAACCATAGAGATGTTAAATGGATGGAACAGCTACAAGTTTATACCTTCACAATTAAGCACAAAAGAGGTGTCTCTAATAAGGTGGCTGATGCATTGAGTAGGAGGTTGCTTCTTGTTCATGAAATTCAATTAGAAAGCATGGGTATTGACTATTTAAAAGAGTTGTATAAAGAAGATTCTGATTTCAAAGAGGCTTATGATGTTTGTGTGAACTTGGCTAACACATTCCATGGAGAGTATGCAGATTTTGTTTTGCAGGAAGGCTTCTTGTTTAAGGGCAATTTGCTGTGTGTCCCTAAGTGCTCTATGCGGGACAACATCATCAAGGAGAAGCATAATGGTTCTTTAGGAGGACATTTTGGCTTGGACAAGACACTAGAACAAGTCACAAGGTTCTATTTCTGGCCAAAGTTGCAATCAGATGTGAGAAAATATGTAGCTAGTTGTGCAATATGTCAGAGAGCCAAAGGTGTGTCTTTAAATGCAAGTCTATACCAGCCCCTTCCCATTCCCAACAGACCTTGGGAAAGTATCAGCATGGATTTTGTGCTTGGGTTACCCAGGATAGCCAGAGGGGTGGATAGTGTGTTTGTCATTGTTGATAGGTTCAGCAAGATGGCTCATTTTGTGCCATGTAAATGCACAAATGATGCATCTCATGTTGCAGGCCTATTTTTCAGAGAAGTAGTAAGGATACATGGTTTACCATTGTCCACTGTAACTGACAGAGATTCTAAGTTTGTAGGGCACTTCTGGAGGACCTTGTGGAAGAAGCTGGGCACACAGTTGTCCTTTTCATCAGCCTACCATCCACAAACTGATGGTTAGACTGAGGTGGTTAATAGGTCTCTTGGAAACCTTCTCAGGTGCCTTACAAAGCAGCATGGTTTGGCATGGGACTTGGTTATCAGTCAGGTTGAATATGCCTACAATGATTCAAGGAATCAGAGCACTGGTAAAAGTCCTTTTGAGATAGTTTATGGTTTTCATCCAAGAGGGCCACTTGAGCTGAAGGATCTCCAAGGTTGGGATAGAAGGAGTACACTTGGTGAAGAGTTTGCTGCCTCCATGAAAATAGTTCATGATCAAGTCAAATTGCAACTAGAAAAGTTAGTCACAAAGTACAAAGAAAAGGTAGATTTGAAAAAAAGAGAAGTACAGTTCAAAGTTGGTGACTTAGTCATGGCATATCTGAGGAAAGAGAGGTTGCCAAAGGGTCAGCCAACTAAACTCCTGATGAAGAAGATTGGGCTACGCAGGATAGTGCACAAATTCGGTCCAAATGCATATGAGATTGAGCTACCAGATGGCTTGGGTATCTCTCCAATTTTCAATGTTTGTGATCCTTTTCTTTTCAGACCTCCATTACTTAATGAAAGTGGATCAGATGTGGTGGCTGAAGATGCTGATTGGATTAAAGATTTGCCTCCAAGCAAAATTTACAGTTGGAGTGCATTCTAGATTCCAAAGTTATCAAGAAGACTCGGAGAGGTGTCTATAAGGACTACTTGGTGAAATGGAAGGATCTCCCTGACTCAGAAGCCACCTAGATGACTGAAGCAGATATCTTGAAGCATGGCATGACACTTCAACAATTGGCAACTCAAGGGACTTGAGTTTTTCCCACAGGGGGAGTATGGTGCAGGAGCTTCAGTCTTAGACTATATCATTTTGAGACCTTGTTATTTTTTTGGTTTTTCCTAAGGCTTTGAAAGCCATTTTTCTTGTTTTGGAATAAAAACTTAGTCATTTGTTTGACTAGTTTAAAATGGAGTGAACTAAGGCCTATTTCATAGGAAGTTCTCTTTTAGAAACTTGGTTTTATGAAAATAAAACTTATTATTTTTGTTAATTTAGCTTTTTCCTTCAGTTTCCTGCCTTTCTTGGGCAGTTGTATGAACTGAGAAGGAAGGGCAACCGTTGGGAAAGTTCCTTTAAAACTGGAGTTTGTAAACATGCCAAATATAAATGAAAAGGAGTCTTTTAAGGAGAAAAAAAGTTTTTCTGCATTTTATTCATTGAAACAGCTCTTTGTACAGCCTGGTACAGATCCTTTGTGAGTTGAAATGTTAAAACTTTGTTAGTTCTACAAAATAGCTTTCATTTGCATATATTTGGAGTTCTTGACATTTTTGTAGAAGGGAGAAATAATCTAGTTTAAATAAGCTGCTCTGAAACCCTCTCAGCTAGGGTTTGTGACAAAAATGGTGAATTCTTCCTCTACCTCTGAGAGTTCAACTATTTTCAGTAGGATGGGGAAGATTAGAGTAGGTTTTGCTTCTTTCCATGTTTTGCAGGTGGAAGACTCCTTCTCCAGGTGTTTGGCATGATCCTAGCTAGTAAAAAACAGTGACTAGTTGGAAGAAATGGTGTAAAACAAGGTTTGTCTTGTAAATAGCCACATGCACAGTAAAATGGAGTTTGGGTTGATGTCTTGAAGCAAGGATAGACAACTGAGGTGGATTGGTAAGGACTGGAGAAGGCAGATTTAAAGCATTCCCTAACAAAATTAGTTTTAGACCATTTTCTTGAAGAAAAAGACAATTTCTGATTTCTGTACGTCAGTAGTATAGTACGACAGTATAGTGAAGGAATACTACCTATCCTTTGTAGGTGTTTGGATGATGCAACAATGGTTGATGATCATTTAGGATTAGGGAGGTTTAATAGTGTGTAAATGATCTCCTTACTTGCAAAGATAACTTTCCTTTCTATCACTGTTTTCTTGTAGATAGTCAAACTGTCATACTCCCTGTCAGAGCAAGTACCATGGTGGGTTGTTAAGCCAGTGGAATCTGTCCTTATGAATGCATGAGATGTTTTGGATCTTTGTTGGAGAGGAGTTGTTGCATATTGAGTTTCTCAAAGGCTATAAGAAGAAGTTGTCATTCTAAAACTATCATAGGACAGTCAACCTCCTATTTGCTGTTCTCTGCCCTTTAAACACAATGTGGGCCTGCATAGAAGTAGATGATTGTTTTGTTTCATATCTAATGTGGAATATGCATTTAGTGTTGATGATTATCTGAAGCCTCTGGAAGGGTGTTGAAGGTTTAATCCTTGTTTATGCTACATGGTTAAACATTCTTGATTGTTGTTCCTCCATGACAGTCATAAAATAGTCTCAATGCAATTTGTTGTCCTCTAAGGTTGATGCATGGTTGTTGTTCATTGAGTGTCTAGGTATGCAATTGGAGTTGAGGGCCATTGGAGACCTTAAGAAGTTGTTAAACAAATTCCATAAGACCTAAGCCTACTCCTAAATACTGTCCTAGAACAGTCCTTCTGCTGTTACTGTCCTGTATCCTAGAAATGCAAAAAATTAGTCTTTTGGTCAGAGACCTCATGATGGTTACGATTCCTTGACAAGTATTTGTTATCAGTTATATGAGGACACTATTGGTAGAGGTGTAGGTAGTAGATTGTGAATCCTTAAAAGGGTGCTTTGTGATTATAGGTTGGATGGAGCAATGACTCTCCAAGTTGCGAAGTGGGTAGCCTGTGAGGAGGACACTAGATAGTGGTCCTAGGCTAGGTAAATCTCAGTATTAGCCTTGTGTAGGCTTTATTTTCACAAACACCTTTGTAAACCTTTTAGAAGGAAGTTAAGTTCCTTGAGTGAACTACAACCTTTCTACCTTCCTCTGCATCAATGATGTTTATATTTGTGAAGAATCTGCCCAAAATCTAAGGTGTTGAGCATAAAATCTAGAATCAATAATATAGTATAGAATAAGAGGACAATCTATTGTTAGCCTCTCCATCGCTGTTGCGAAATGTTTTAAGCAGCCAAAATGGTCTTAAGAAACCCGTAACTCTCTGTTGCTATGTCTTATGTAGTAAAGAAGACTATCTTTGCCTTGCAACAATAGTTCATTCTTTGGTGCTTCACAAAAATAAGGTTGACCATTGCACATTTACGGAGTATAATAATAGGTGTTCCATTGCATAGAAGGGAGGTGAAGCATGCCAAGTACTGCACCAATCCTCTACCAAGCATTATGTGTTCAAGTATACATTGGGAAATGTTGATTGTTGTTGCTTTATGGAGACTTTGTGTGATTAGTGATTTATGGTTTGGAGATTTGGTATTGGTAGGTTGGTGATAAATATATTTGTGTTAAGTATCGAAATGAATTTGTTTAAGGTATTAGAAGAGGCCTCCGGTGATAGTTATTTAGTCATTGAAAATCATAGATCATATCTTTGGTTGCATTTCAAATATTGTATTTTGGTAGACAAGATGTTGTTGTAAGGAGAAATATTTTTTTAGAGTGATAAGGAACATAAGGTGTTATAAAGATTTTCACTAGTTGTAAAGGATTCATTTTTAGTTGAATTTGACATCCTATTATCTCATGGGTTTTATAAATATGTTTGAAAGTCTTTCTTGTGCTTTCAGGGCTCTCCATACTAAACTTAATGAGGCTTTCAAAGGCTCACATGTGACATCAGGTGCTTAAAGATGAAAAATTGGTGGTTGGAGGTATCACAGGTAGGAGGAGGGTGATCCCACAATAGTGGGTTACACTTTTGAGGACGAAGAAAAATTGAAGGTGCCAAAAAATCTCTAGCAGACATCTTCGTTCAAAGGTATTACCTTTAAATGAAGGTTTTGTCGGTTAATTCAAATCTTAAATCAACAGGACCTTCACTCAAAGGGGTGCTACAAATGAAGGTGGTTGAGCGCCAAATAAAAATAATACCTTTCTTCGAAGAGTGTCTTTGAGCGAAGGAATTATTTTATTGTTTTTTTATAAAATAGGTTAAAACTCTCAAATGACAGTTTTTTTTGTCATTTCTGAGCACAACAGTGAAAGGCACCCGCAGACAAAGGTGATAGCACCTATGGACGAAGGTGACAGGGAACTCAGACGAAGGCAATAGGGAACCCAGACGAAGGCAACAGGTTCGAAGGGGACAGGTGGGAGCTCTGCAACATGCAAAGACCCCACATCAGCATACACGTCAAGCCCACAGGTGCATAAATTTGCCATGTTGTTTCTATGTATAAGCAAGTTTTGTTTGAAATGGATGCTTGCCATGAACTCATACATATATGCTTACCAACATTTCAAGGCCCCATATGCTTGTTGACAGGGGCTTCCATTAGAAAAAAATTGTCATTCCATTACCTGGTCAATAAAATACTAAAAAATTGCTACTATCAAACCCTAGTTTGGCAAACTAGGGTTTGTCATTACAGTTAATAAAATATAGAAAAATTCAATAAAATGCAAGAATTTTGCTTGAGACAGTTAAAGAATTAGATCAAACCCTAGTTTGCCAAACTAGGGTTTGTCATTAAAGTTAATAAGAAATATTCCAAAAAAATAGAAAATTTTCTTGAGACAATGAAAGAACTATCAAACCCTAGTTTCAAAAGAAATTTGGGTTTGTCAAATTAGGGTGAAACTGAATTCATCTTGTCAAATTTGAAAAGATGAATATAGTTTCACCCTAATTTGACAAACTCTAAACTAGGGTTTGCCAGTTTGGCAAACTAGGACTATTTTTAGCCACACAACCAATCTCTCTTTTTGCACCTGAAGGCAAAGAACCAGTTCAAAATTTATAACTACTGTATGTAGTTTAGATGTATCATGTTTAACTTAGTATGTGTTAGGTATCAAAATCCCTTATCTTATTTTAATTATTTCATGTTATATGACAATAGAAATCCATTGGTGGCACTTGCTAAAAATAATTTAAAGATATATAAATCCATTTCCAAAAAATTCTAAAAACATGTAGACATGCAATTGTTATTAATAACATATGAACATTTAGATGACACTTGTTAGCAAGAGACACTACTACACATGACCTATGTTGTTATTGATGGAAACTAAGTTCATTCCACACATCCGCAGTGCAGTATCAGATCATACCGGAAGTCAGTTTCAAGATTTGTCAAGTCCGGATAGACAGGAACAGAGTATATGATAGAGTTTAGTATTTTGGTCAGTGGATTTCTCTAGTCAATCATTGTGTGTTGCATATATGAGGTAGTGTAGAGGAATGTCAGGACAATCTAAATCCAAGATGTCAGCCTCTAGTGACAAGGGGATTAAAAGTTATGAGCATCTGAGTACTGGGTCCTAATATGACAGAACAATTCAGAAAAGAACAGGCCGACCTATGTTAGATCCTTATGTGGATCTAGTAGAAGTGTTTTGGTGAGTTGTGTATGGGATATAATGTTAGTGGCCGACATGAATGGTGACCTTCAAGTGTTATTTCTGGTACGCATCAACATTGGTGTATGGATCCAGCTGACAGAACAAAGTATTTGTGTTGTTTGCTAAGTTCTTCACTAGGCTGACAGAAAGTGATTGAATTTCTTGAGGCATATATATAAATTTGATGGATTTGAGTGTATTGGTGTGAGTAATAATGTGAATACGGAGTAAGTGCGAAAAGGGAAGATTGGAGTGTAAAAAGGAAGAGATCTAATGTCCGGATTATGGAAAAGAAATAAACTGGGTAGAACAAAGATGAAGTATATCAAGTCAGTAATTTGTGCTTAACTGAAACTAAATCCTTGCATTGGTAGATGCTAATTATCAGTTCAAACTCATTGTAATCTTCCTTCTGTAGGCAGTGAGCCTTCTTTTGAGTAGTGAGCTCTGGGCAGTGAGCCCGAATGCATGTGCATTCCCCTTTGTAATACTTTTAATAGAGTATAATCTTTGTGGGTTAACCTCCACCATGGTTTTTCCCTTAACCGGGTTTCCACGTCAAAAATCTTGGTGTCAAGTGTGTTATTTATGTTTCTGCTCATGTGTTATTATTTGATGTTGAAATGTTTATATCATTAATTTGATTATAAGTTGTAAAAGAAGATTAAAGGTAGAAAAATTTAAATTGTGTGACAACTGATTCACCCCCCTCTCAGTTGTTCAGACTAATTCCAACAATTGGTATCAGACCGAGGTTCCTTGAAAGAAGCCTAACATATTGAGGAAAGATCTTGGAAGGAGTTTTAATGGGTTCACTTAAAGAACAACTTCGGTTGGCCCTAGAAGATCTTGGTCAGTCCAAAGTAGAAGTATCTAATCTAAAAGATGAGCTTAAAGATGCTGATGATACCATTGAAATGTTAAAAGATAAATTAAAGAAATATATGGAAAAGAGAAAGGAGCTACTTCTGTAGAACTATCCAGTTTAATTGAAGAAAATGACATGAATGAAGCCTTGGAAGAAAAGACAAAGGAGTGTGAAAAGCTATCAAAAGAAGTTGCTATTCTGAAAGTTGAGATGGAATCTGGGGCAATGAGGCTAACCAAAGAAATTGAGCAAAGGAAGAAGATTGAAGAACATTTGAATCAAACTCTAAAAGAAAGAATTGATGAATGTTGCACATTGGAAAGAGTAGCTGGTCACCTAGAGTCTGACCTACAAGAAAGCAGAGACAATGAAAGAGAAATTGAAAGGCAAATTGTCATTCTCATAAATACAAGGAGAAGTTCAAAATAAGCTTAGCTAAACTTGAAGCACTGCTCGAAGGATAGAAAAAGGTTTGGAACATACAAGGAACTAAGTCTAAAATTGCATGTAGAGCTCAGATAGCCAAAGACCAAAAGGAAAGTGCAAAAGCAAGTTGAAAAGTATGCTGAGAGCATTGGACTAACCAATGAAGCAAAACAAGGAAAGAATTCAAAAGGCTGAAAAAGAAAGGCAGAACAAGAAACAAGAAGATGCTTTAGTGGAACCATCCTCCACTTCAAGGACTACTAGAAGCTCTATTGCTGCTTTTGTTCCCCTTAAACCTACAAAACCGGAAGACAGACCATCTAGTGAAGGAAGTAAGAGAAAGAAAACAAAGGCCACAAGAATGTATGTGGGCACAAAAGATGAAGAGATAGAGACAGATGAAGAAGTTAAAGAGATGAGATCCAAGAAAGCCAAGACTTTAAAGGCTTCTAAGGACCAGCCTTCTGGAAGCAAAAAGGCAAGTAAAAAGCAAGAAACTGGTAAGGTTGTCATGATAGTTGATGAAATTGTAATAACAATTACTGTTCATGGAAATCTAAGGCCTATCAAAGTTTATTATGATAATTTTGATCAAGCAAATAAGAAAATCTTGGAAGATGCCACCATCATGTACTTGAATAAATTCAATAGAGCTATACTGGAAATTTTACAAGAACTTCCTAAAAGTTTAAGGAAAATATTGGAAGTGAGGAAGGAAGTAGCTAAGGCCAAAGATCTAGAACTCAAAGAATATGTTCTCTCCACCCTATGTCTAGTAATGACCAGAAGGGAAGTAGATAAAATTCTCAAGGGAGTTAAGGAGAAATTCAGAAGCAAGATCCAGATGAACAAGCTAATGCTTGGTGAAACTAAGGAAGTTGCAAAAGAAACAGAGGAAATTTTGAGAAAGGCCCTTGATAAAGATAAATACTATATTGTTTCAGAGGAACAAGTTGAGGAAGACAATCCTTCAGTTTTAGAACAAGAAGCTCCAGAAGAAGAAATTAAAAAAGGAAATGATAACCAAGGTGATGCTCTAGATCCTCCGAAGCAAACCTATGAGGAGACAAATGATGGGATTAATTCATCGATTCTGGATGTTGAAAAAGTAAACATTAGTGAGCAACAAACTAAAGTTGATGAGTCCTCTATTCTACAAGAGGAGAAAATAAACAAAGAAGACACAGAGATGGCGGACAAAATTGATGATGCAAGAGATACTCTAACTCCACTTGGTCAATCTGGAAAAGAAGATAATATTGCTACTCAAAGCCCTTCAAAACAAGTAGCAAGTGGTGAAGACAAAGAAAAGATTCCCCCTATAGATGATGCAGAAAAAGGTGAAGCGGAGGAAGAGAAAGAAGAGGGTAAAGAAGACAAGGCATAAGAAGATGGTGCAAATGTTAATGCACCCACACAAATAAATTCTAATGCTGAGAAATCTTAAGGGAAGGAAAGTGGTTTAGGAATTGTAGCAAGAGACACTGCAGATGTAGTAAAATGTCTCCTGATGAAAGAAATGCTTGAGTTTGATGAACCAGATCTATTTCAAGGACCGATCAATCTAGATGCTCTCTCTCCAGTTCAAGTAATGAAGATAGCATCTTTCACACAAGCCAAGGCAAGAGAAAAGATGTTGAAATCTCACATTGAGGATAGTGAGTTGTTGGGCCTTGCAATTCGAGTATTGGAGAAGATATTGGCAACCTTCCAAAAGAATCCATCTGACTCTCACTCCAGACATCTGACGAATCTTGTAAATTCAGTAAGTACACATTTTGAGTCTTTTGAGAAGTCTGCAAAGACTAAAGTCATAAATGAATTTTTGGATAAGAAGTTTAGTGAAATAAAGAGCCTAATAAGGAGTGATAGGATGATACTTGGTATCAATATAAAGAGTATTCAAAATACTCTAAGTGATGGAGGTGATATATACAAATTTTGTCTATCTTAGCCCAAAGTTAATAAGGATATTGAGAAGAAGATAAAAGAGAAAGAACAAAAATTGTCAAATCTATCTCAAAATTTTGATCCTCTAACTATTTCTCCTATAAGTCAAGAATGTCAAGTAATTAGCTTGACTAATGAAATAAAGAAGCTTGTTAAAGAAAAAGGTGATATTGTGAAGAGAATGTGTGAGCTCCAGGGATTGATTGTCCCCAAGTTAGAAACAATGTTTAATGCACTATCAAAAACTCTAACTGCAGTTCAGACAAGTGACCCTTCAGATCTGGCAAAGGTAGAAGCATATGCATTTCTACTGAGTGGACACATCTCAATTTTGGATGGCATGAAAAGTAGTTGGGCCTCTGAACTTGAGCAATTGAAAATTAGTTTTGCAGATATTCTTAAGTTCATGTAAATATAACTTAAGGATTGGTTGTACATATGCAGCCCTATGTACAGAATTTTTGAGAATTTTTCCTTGCAGACCCCATCCTTTGCCTTTGATGTCAAAGGGGGAGTGAAGAGTAGTGAAAAATGAGAAATCTAGCAAAGGGGGAGCTTTGGAAACACTAGAGAGCACAAGTGTACAGAGTAAGGGGGAGTAACTTTGACACTTAGTCATTTTTCACTAAGTGTTGCCATCAATACCAAAGCAGGAGATTGTTGGCAAGAGACATTGCTATGTGGTCGTGTTCACCTAGGATTAGGGTTTTGATTCAATTTTGTAGATTCCTACATGTGTTTCTTCAAACCCTTAGTGCCCTGGTTTAAATTTTTCCTCCATCTACATGGAGTGTTTTACCGCCTTTTCCTGTTGCACTCATGAAAAATGTTAAGTCTTGTATATGCAAATGCAAGTTGCATGTAGGCAGGCTTATGAAATCTTAATTGGCTTCCATAAATTGTTGAAAATTTGAGTTATATGCATGTTTTAATGTATATCAGGTTGCATATACATTAGTGGAATCTTTCGCAAGACTCCTAGGAATATTCTGCACTTGTATGTATTTTCAATTGCATATCGGATTCAAGGTGGAAGATACATTGAGGGAATATTCTGTAGAAGATCCTATGTTTGTATGTGCAGGAATGAATGTATGTCAATATACATCAGGTCTTATGCAATGAAAAATATACAAGGAGGCCCAATATACATCTACTACAGTGTAAAGGTTCATCGCCAGCACATACAATGAAAAGATACATGGGGCCTTGTATATTCGGCAACATACAAAGCAGCGGGAGATACATGTGATAGGGCCCGCGGGCATATACAAACAGGTTTGTATTTTCAGCATGCAGGAGAAGCAGATACAAGGCTGAATGTATGTTTGACATACATTGGTGACATACAAGAGGGAATCTATATCGCATACCCTAAAAGATTCCTTGCTTGTATGTTAGGGGATTTGTATGTTTGCACATACAAGCCAATATATAAAAAGAGGACATACATTCCAGACCCGAGGGATAAATCAGATGAAGTTAATAATATTTCGGGTCCGCGACATGTATATTGGGCACTTGTATGTGTCGATATACATTGCAAAGGTACAAAGGCTAGGTACAAGCCAGATTTCAAAACAACTTCAAGTGCCTCATTAAAATTTGAAATCCACCTTGTATGTATGAGGCAAATGTATATGCGGTTATACATTCGAAATATGCAATGAAAGATGTACAAGCTAGACTTCAAAAGGGGGATACGTTCTGATGCATAGTGGTTTGAAGTCCGCGGCCTGTATGTATATATGTGTTGTATACCATGGATATACAAGGATGGAGATACAAGCCGAACCTGATTTGATTTCCGATCTATTTTATGATGGTTTCGTGTCCGCCTTGTGTAATGAGCAGTTGTATATTCATTTTCTCTTGCATATACAAGGGTTTTTAGCAGAGGAACAAGTGGTGTTTGTATATGCATTTCAGCATGCATATACAAGGGCGAAAAGGTAAAATGAAGGAAGAAAAGCTCAGCGATAGAAAGTTAAGATGCCTACGTGGCACGATATCATTGGCTGGTAGCTCTTCATCCATATTTTGGGACTGTTGATTCTTGCGATGAGTTTCAAATCAACAGTCAGGTTTTGAACTTTCAATGATGGTTTTCCCTTGCGTCTGCGATTGTTTTTGAGCGGGAATTTTCCATGGGTACGCTATTACTGTTTCCGGGAGGAGATGCCGGTGGTTGAGCCATTATGGCAGGATTGTGGACAGGCATGGGCCGATGGTTGAACGGCCAGGTACCTGGTTTATGACAAAGGTTTTCCAGTGGTGGCACAGGGCTCGAGCTCAACTACTCTTCGTCCTTCTCTTGCTTCTCCATGTTTTGTCCCCTGCTGCATTTATTATTTTGAGCGCCATTTCTGGTGCTGTGTATCTGATGAGAAATTTTGACCTCGCCTTGTATTTTAATTTTGGCCAGGTACATAGTCTTGGTATAAAGGCCAAACTGTGTTACTGGTGGTGGTTGTTGAAAATTAGACAAACTTCTAGCTCTGTGATACAATACAACTTACTTGGTGGCCCTGTCCTGAAAGTTCTATGAATTAATGAGTCTCATGTTGTGTGTTTCATGCTATTTTATATGAGAAATGCACTGATTGCATGTGTTTAATCATTTGTCTCCAAGTTGTGGCTATATTTTCTTTTGAGTCTAAATAACTAAGGATTATTTATGATTTACGAATATGGGTTTTCTGTATTGAATGTTTAATCTCCTACCTTTGTTCAAGGGACAAATTAAAAGTTTCAGATTAATCATTAAGAAAATATGTTGCAGCAGGGATTCCTTTAAGTATGAATGACTAAACACTCTGTTTTGGGAGATATCTGTAAGGCAGATATAATAAAATCCCCTTGATACCCAGTCTTTGGTATATGTTTATGCTGACCATTCACATGTGTATGTCTACTAACTCTGAGCACTGGAGAGGCACTAATCTAGCCTTGCATTGAGGTTACACTCCAGGTCCTAGTTTTGCATCCAAATATAAATCAAACTCAAACTTCATAAACAAACCTTTTAGGACATTAGAAGTAGTTTTATGATCCAAAATCCTCTGTCTACAACTGAACATAGGCCCAAAGATAACCCCTTTGCACTTATCTCACAGTTTTGGTTTGCTTAATAGAGGATTTATCTGCTTTGTGTCAACATCCCAGCAAATACATAGATGCATTTTATAGATGTTGAATAGGGAATACCCCCCTTGGTTTTGTAGAGCCTAAAGAAGAAGAGGAGATATTTATAGAGTCTATCTCCTATATTGTTGGCCCCTGGCCCGAGAATCCTGTTGATCAATGATGGCTATTTTGTAGGGATTACTGGGAATAAGCATCCATTCTGGGAAAATAACCAATAGATTTTGGTGACTCCGAACCAATCTCCCAACCGGTAAAGTAAAAATTTGTATGCAAGGGAGAATATCCCAGTGTAATACTCTGTTTGAAGAGTTACCCATAAAAATGATGTACAAGAAAAAAGGGACTGTTCGAGCCAGTCAAAATGGTTCTCCTAGCCCCAGGAAAAATGATTTTATTCAGGACAATCTAGGATCTTCAGAGCAAACAATACCTTATTTTTCAAATACTGAAGCTGAGATCTAGAATGTATATGAGAAATATCAGGGTGGTGGATTGAGAATAAGGTCAGAAGTGTTTCAAGAACACCCTTTCCACGACTCCCCTAATAGATTTGAAGAAGCTGAATCCCTAAGGGATGATGATAATGATGATCAGAATGTGATAAAGCCTTCCTCTTCTATGCCTAGAGAAGAGGATCTAGCTAAAGAAATTAAGAGTTTAAGGGTTGAATTAGAATATCTGTAGGCAATGAAAATCATAGATGATATGAGACAGAAAGTGCAAGCTCTGAAAGTTGCTCAAAATGATTCAATTCCTACCTTTCAAAATGTAAATGTATAGAGAAATCGGCAAAGAAATGAGGCCCAGGATCAGCACGATAATCAAAGATAGAATGCAAGTAATGCTAGAGCTCCATTAAATAATGCAAGAAATCAGAATGTAAACAGAAATGTCAATGCTAATCAATTTGGTAGACAACCCATGCAGCTGGATAGATTTAGACAACTTATGTTTGATGGCATTCCTGGTTATCCAAATCCTATTGACAAACATGTGAGGCTGCAAGTGCCTAAATTTTCAAGAAACAATACTGTGTCAAGTGAAGACCATTTAAAAGCTTTTCAGAATATCATGGACAACTTTGAGGTTGAGCATGGGGATGTTTTCATGAAATCATTTATGCAATCCTTAGTTGATGAAGCCAAGGAATGGTACAAAGGTTTGCCTGACAGAAGCATTTCATCATGGGATGATTTCAGAAGAATTTTCAAAGAACAATATGGTGACAAAACTGATCCTAGTTTCTTCATTAATGAATTTACTAGAATTACCAAAGGATCAAATGAACAAGTTGCTGATTTCAACGCTAGCTTCATGAAAGTATTGAATAAATTGCCGCAAGACTTGAGGCCTAATGAACATATGTGCATAGTGTTGTACATAAATGCTTTTGATGCAAAAATAGCTTATGGATTGAGAGATAAGGGACCTCACAGCCTCAGAGATGCCTTCAAAATAGCAACTAATATTGAAAATAACAGGAAAGCGTCTGGTAAGACAAACAGGAGGGATGATGTGAAGATTTTGTAGAATCCAAATAATAAACCTCAGAGTATCCAAGGTAATGCATCTTCTCCTGAGGATAAACTAGATAAATTAACAAATGTTGTTAAGGACCTGAGTTATAGAATAGCTAAAAATGAAAAGGGAACAGGTCCTGATAGACAGGTTTACCAAAGGCAAGAAAGAAGACCATCATTACATGATATGCCATATAATACTAATTGGCATAATGGTAAGCCTATTCTTCCACACAACAACACAAGTCAAAGGACTCAAAATGTTAAAGAAACTCCTGATCCTTTGAAGAAGTCTGTTAATATTGTTAATGACACCCCATGGTGCATCATATGTCAAATGCCTCATTCACAGTCGTAATGTATGATTGCTCAGTCTTTATATAATAATGTTGTTTCCTGTGATGAGTGCAATGAACCGCATTGCATGGAAGACGATAATGTCAATATGCTGTCTACAAATAGGGGGTATCCCTCTTATGATGTTGATACAAGTGCAAATGATGAGTTTCAGGTCTGCCAGCTATTTCCTTGTGACGAAGATGATGAAGACAACTATGCCTATGCTCAGGATTCACACAACTTTTTGAATAACTTGGGGAGACCTTCTGATGAAGAAATTAGAGCCCTCACAGCTGCGGCAGTAGCTCAGGTCAAAAGTAATTACAACTTTAGACGTAAGACTCAGGAAGGCAACTCACCTCAACCAAAGAACACTTTTATGGGTCAACCAATGCAAAGTCATAAGGGGACTGAACCATATAAGAAACAGTGGGGCAATAATAAGTAGAACTTTAAGCAAAAGACAGGTCATGATCCTCAAGGACCAGAAAATAGAAGTTTTCAGGATAGGAATGGCAATCAAGAAGCCGTAAAAACTAAGGCTAGATCATCTCAGGATAAAAATAAAAGATTGGAGCAGGCTGTGACTGTTATTCAAAATTATGCTCCATTTGACATCACTCAAGTCTTGTCTCAAATAAAAGTCTTTGTTCCATTTATGGAGTTGATGAAAGTGGAAGAATTAAAAAATAAAGCAATATCCTTGATTTCAGGAGTGCCTTGTCAAGCCAAGTTAAGTGATGAACTTTAGGGTAAGAAACAGGCCCTGTGTATTGATGAAGATGAAGTTCCCAAAGTATATTTGGGGATGACCATGAAAAAATGTCCTTCACAAGTGGAACTGTTTTATGTCTCCCTTGTCATAAATGGGAGAATAATTAAGAACTGTATGCTGGATTCAAGAGCATCAACAAATATCATGCCTTTGGCTATCATGCAGTAAGCTGGGTTAAAAATAGATAAGGCATGCAGGAAGTGCTATGCAATGGATGCTAGGAAGGTACCTGTCATTGGAATCATGAAGGATGTTGATTTTAGACTGGCGACTTATCCTGAAAAGACCTACAAAATGAACATAACAGTTGTTGATATCAAGCCACAGTATGGCATGTTGCTGTCAAGAAGGTGGGCAGCATTAATTGGTGGAAGTATGCAATTAGACCTGTCATACGCAATGATCCCTATGAATGGCAGGGATGTTAAATTGGATAGAGAAGAAAGGTCATTGGAGACAGTCGAGGATCAAGAATCAAAGGAACATATATGTTTTGTGAACACTGACTGTGATAATTTTAGAGTTGTCTCAGATGATAAAGGAGATAAAGGAAAAGATATGTGCATTCAAAATTTGGATCAACAGGGTTTGGATCAACAGGGTCTATGGACCATGTATTTTGATGGAGCTTGTTCGAAGGATGGCTCTGGTGCTGGGATTATTTTTCTGTCTCCAGCTAGTAAACTTCTAAAATTCTCTTTCTTGTTGAAGTTTGCCTGTACAAATAATATTGTAGAGTATGAGGCTCTGTTATTAGGATTGAATGTTGCTCTGAAGCATGGAGTTAAGATGCTCAAAGTGTTTGGTGATTCAGAGCTTATTGTTTCCCAAGTTAGAGATAAGTATGCATCAAAAAATGAAATATTAAAGCAATATAAGCATGTTGTTTGGGATACAATTGAATTGTTTGATGCATTTTCAATAAATTAGATAGAGAGATCGAAGAATTTTAGGACAAATTTTCTAGCTAATGTAGCCATAAGGCCAGACAACATCACTCTATCAGATGTCACAAATGTTGAGGTCAAGCTTAGACCTGCAGTGCCAGACAATGTATGTAGTTGGTAGGTATTTAATGATGATAAGGATTTACTGATATTTCTGCATTGTGTTGATGAGTATGAGAACTAGGAAATATATTTTCAGAACTTTGTGGAGGTAGTAGATGGAAAAGAAACTCTCTTAGCGAAGGAGGTAATTCAACTCAAGACAAACAAAATCCCTAGAGGGCTGGTGGCTTTAGAGAGGGCTTTTGACAATAGGGATCAATTTATTACAAAGGCAGCTCCAACAAACAAGAATGATTTAGAAGAGATAAATTTGGGGACATCTCATGCTCCCAAAAAGGTATACATTGGCAAACAGCTCAAACCACATATCAGATCTATGCTGATTGCATTACTAAGAAAGTATAAACATGTTTTTACTTGGTCATATGAGGACCTTAAAGCTTATAGAGAAGATCTATTCCAGCATGAGATCCCATTGAAGCCTAAAGCTAAACCATTTAGATAAAAGCAAAGGCCTATCAACCCAACTTTAGCTCCTAAAATGCAGGAAGAACTCATGAAGCTTAGGGAGGCTGGAATAATCATGCCTATCAGACATTCAACTTGGGTGTCTAACCTTGTCCCAGTAAAAAAAAAGAATGGTGACATCAGACTTTGTGTGGATTTTAGAAATTTAAATGTGTCTTCTTTGAAAGACAATTATCCATTGCCAAACATGGAGGCCATGTTGTAGAAGGTGACTGGCTGTGAGCTTCTATCTATGATGGATGGATTCTTAGGATACAATCGAGTGAAAGTGAAAGAATCAGAATAATTAAAGACTACTTTCACTACTCCATGGGGAACATATGTATATGTGAAGATGCCATTTGGATTGACAAATGCAGGTGCCACATTTCAGAGGGCCATGGATGTGGCTTTTGCAGGATTGATTGATTCAATCTTGGCTATGTATCAAGATGACTTAACTGCCTTTTCAAAGAAAGAAGAACAACATTGTTTGCATTTGGAACAAATTTTTATTAGAGCATTAGAGTATGGCATCTCACTTAACCCAAAGAAATGTGCCTTTGGAGTTGTAGAAGGAAAACTGCTTAGACACATTGTTTCCAAGGATGGAGTCAGGATTGATCCTGAAAGGGTAGCTGCAATTGACAAAATCTAGATCCCTAAAATGGTAAAAGTTGTTCAATCCTTCTTTGGACAGATTAATTTTGTTAGGAGATTTGTTCCTAATTTTGCAGAGACCACCAAGGAGATCTCTAAAATGCTGAAGAAGAATGCAATTGTCAAATGGGAAGATGAAGCAACCAAATCATTTCAAGACATAAACGAGGCAATAAAGATGGCTCCTGTTTTAAAATCTCTAGATTTTTCTAGGCCATTTCAATTGTTTTCATTTGCTTCTTTCCATACTATTGCTGCATGCCTATTGCAAAAAAATGAAGAAGGGTTTGAACAGCCTATAGCTTTCTTTAGTAGGTCATTGCAGGCTGTTGAATTAAAGTATGATATAATGGAGAAGCAGGCGTATGCATTGGTCAAAGCAGTCAAGAGCTTCAGGCCCTATTTGGTAGGCTCACAAGTAATTGCATATGTGCCTCATGCAGCAGTCAAAGATATATTTACTTAGCAGGAGGTAACTGGAAGAAGATGCAGATGGATAAATAAATTGCAGGAGTTCAACATTGAAATATAGATCATGAAATTGGTAAGAGGACAAGGTTTGGCAAAGCTAATGACACAGTCAAATCTAGAGGCATGCCAAGTGAATGCAGTACATAGTGAAGTTATAAATATGTCAGAATCTGGGTGGTATAAGGATAGTGCATTATTTGCAAAACTTAAGCTGTCCTTCCCATTTTAGTGATAGTCAGAAAAGGACTTTGAAGCTACAGGCTATTAAATACATCATTGTTCAAGAAAAGTTGTATTGGAGAAATCCTGATGGTGTATTACTCAGGTGTGTTGATGAAAATCAGGCCAAGGATACTCTCAGTGACATGCACAATGGAGTATGTGGTGGACATTATGCTAGCCAAACAACAGCCCATAAAATTCTCAGAGTAGGCTATTGGTGGCCAACTCTTTTCTTAGATGCACATAGAATGGTAAGAAGGTGTGATCCTTGCCAGAGGTTCTCATGAAGGCTAAAATATGGAGGTGCATTGCCCCTTAAGACTATAACTGTAGAAGCTCCATTTCAGCAATGGGGAATTGATTTTATAGGGGAAATCTCAGAAAAATCAAGTGGAGGGCACAGTTGGATTCTGGTTGCCACTGATTATTTCACCAAATGGATTGAGGCCATCCTGACTAAAAGAGCTACCAACAAAGTGGTGATGGATTTTATTCTGGAAAATATTATTATTAGATTTGGAGTACCGGTAAAATTAGTCACAGATAATGCTATGTGCTTTAGGTCTGGTGAATTTACTAATTTTTGCAGTAATTATGGAATTAATTTGTTACATGCATCACCATATCACCCACATGGAAATGGTCAAGTTGAGTCAAGCAACAAAAGCCTCATGAAAATTGTAAAGAGAATGGTAAGTAAAAACAAAAGGGCTTGGGATTCAAAGCTGAAAATGGCATTGTGGGCTGACAGAATAACAGTCAAGAAATCAACTGGAAGATCTCCTTTTGAATTGGTATATGGTGTAGTGGCTAAGTTGCCTGTAAACAACTTTTTTCCAGTTTACAAATTCATACAAGAAAACATGGAAGAGATTGGAGATCCAATGACTGAAAGAATCAATCAGCTGGTTGCACTAGATGAAAATAGAAGAGAAGCATGGAAAATGAACCTCAAAAGATAGCAAAGGGTAAAGTATTTGTTTGATATGAGAACTACAGAAAGAAAATTTTAGAGAGGTGATTTGGTCCTTGTTTGGAATGCAAGGAACCAAGACAAGGGCAAACACGGTGAGTTTGAGCCCTTATGGGTGGGCCCGTACCTAATCAGCGACACTCATGGAGGAGACTTTTATTTTCTCTGGGCCCTAAGTGGTGAACTATTGGAATTGCCACTGCACGGTCAATTCCTGAAGCTTTACTTCTTATAAGGGTTATCTTCTGTGCACATTGTAAACTAAATGTAAATATTTTGTACATGCCCTGTATAGTCGGTCGTGTTTTAAGTTTTGGGTTTTGTCTGGTCTACCCCGAAGTTGCTTGGTTCTCACTGCAGTCTTACGTCTGCATGTCCCCAGTTGGAGCCACTGGTGGTGTTCACCTGGGATTAGGGTTTTGATTCGAGTTTGTAGATTCCTGCATGTGTTTCTTCAAACCCTTAGTGCCCTGGTTTAAATTGTTCCTCCATCTACATGGAGTATTTTACCACCTTTTCCTGTTGCACTCATGAAAAATGTTGAGTCTTGTATATGCAAATGCAAGTTGCATGTAGGCAGGCTTGTGAAATCTTAATCGACTTCCATAAAATGTTGAAAATTTGAGTTATATGAATGTTTTAATGTATATTGGGTTGCATATACATTAGTGGAATCTTTCGCAAGACTCCCAGGAATATTCTGCACTTGTATGCATTTTCAATTGCATATCGGGTTCAAGTTGGAAGATACATTGAGGGAATATTCTGTAGAAGATCATGTGTTTGTATGTGCAGGAATGAATGTATGTCAATATACATCAGGTCTTATGCAATGAAAAATATACAAGGAGGCCCGATATACATCTACTATAGTGTAAAGGTTCATCGCCAGCACATACAATGAAAAGATACATGGGGCCTTGTATATTCGGCAACATACAAAGTAGCGGGAGATACATGTGATAGGGCCCACAGGCATATACAAACAGGTTTGTATTTTTGGCATGTAGGAGAAGTAGATACAAGGTTGAATGTATGTTTGACATACATTGGCGACATACAAGAGGGAATCTATATCGCATATCCTAAAAGATTCCTTGCTTGTATGTTAGGGGATTTGTATGTTTGCACATACAAGCTGATATATAAAAAGAGGACATACATTCCTGACCTGAGGGATAAATCAGATGAAGTTAATAATATTTCGGGTCTGCGGCATGTATATTAGGCACTTGTATGTGCCAATATACATTGCGAAGGTACAAAGGCTAGGTACAAGCTGGATTTCAAAACAACTTCAAGTGCCTCATTAAAATTTGAAATCCTCCTTGTATGTATGAGGCAAATGTATATGCGGTTATACATTCAAAATATGCAATGAAAGATGTACAAGTTAGACTTCAAAAGGGGGATACGTTCTGATGCGTAGTGGTTTGAAGTCCGCGGCCTGTATGTATATATGTGTTGTATATCGCGGATATACAAGGATGGAGATACAAGCCGGACCCAATTTGATTTCCGATCTATTTTATGATGGTTTCGTGTCCGCCTTGTGTAATGAGCAGTTGTATATGCATTTGCTCTTGCATATACAAGGGTTTTTAGCAGAGGAACAAGTGGTGTTTGTATATACATTTCAGCATGCATATACAAGGGCAAAAAGGTAAAATGAAGGAAGAAAAGGTTAGCGATAGAAAGTTAAAATGCCTACATGGCACGATATCATTGGCTGGCAGCTCTTCATCCATATTTTGGGACCGTTGATTCCTGCGATGAGTTTCAGATCGACGGTCGGGTTTTAAACTTTCAGTGATGGTTTTCCCTTACGTCTGCGATTATTTTTGAGTGGGAATTTTCCATGGGTGCGCTATTACTATTTTTGGGAGGAGCTACCGGTGGTTGAGCCATTATGGCAGGATTGCGGACAGGCATGGGCCGATGGTTGAACGGCCAGGTACCTAGTTTATGACGAAGGTTTTCCAACGGCGGCACAGGGCTCAAGCTCAACTACTCCTCGTCCTTCTCTTACTTCTCCATGTTTTGTCCCCTGCTGCATTTATTATTTTGAGCGCCATTTCTGGTGCTGTGTATCTGACGAGAAATTTTGACCTCGCCTTGTATTTTAATTTTGGCCAGGTACATAGTCTTGGTATAAAGGCCAAACTGTGTTACTAGTGGTGGTTGTTGAAAACTGGACAAACTTTTGGCTTTGTGATACAATACAACTTAGTTGGTGGCCCTGTCCTAAAAGTTCTATTAATTTATGAGTCTCATGTTGTGTGTTTCATGTTGTTTTATATGAGAAATGCACTGATTGCTTGTGTTTAATCATTTGTCTCCAAGTTGTGGCTGTATTTTCTTTTGAGTCTAAATAACTAAGGGTTATTTATGATTTAGGAATATGGGTTTTCTGTATTGACTGTTTAATCTCCTTCCTTTGTTCAAGGGACCAATTAAAAGTTTTTGATTAATCATTAAGAAAATATGTTGCAATAGGGATTCCTTTAAGTATGAATGACTAAACACTCTGTTTTGGGAGATATCTATAAGGCAGATATAATAAAATCCCCTTGATACCCAGTCTTTGGTATATGTTTATGCTAACCATTCACATGTGTATGTCTACTGACTCCAAGCCCTGGATAGGCACCAATCTAGCCTTGCATTGAGGTTACACTCCAGGTCCTAGTTTTGTATCCAAATATAAATCAAACTCAAACTTCATAAACAAACCTTTTAGGACATTAGAATTAGTTTTAGGATCTAAAATCCTCTGTCTGCAACTGAACATAGGCCCAAAGCTAGCCCCTTTGCACTTATCTCACAGTTTTGGTCTGCTTAATAGAGGATTTATCTGCTTTGTGTCAACATCCCAGCAAATACATAGATGCATTTTATAGATGTTGAATAGGGAATACCCCCCTTGGTTCTGCAGAGCCTAAAGAAGAAGAGGAGATATTTATGGAGTCTATCTCTTATACTGTTGGCCCCTGGCCTAGGAATCCTGTTGATCAATGATGGCTATTTTGTAGGGATTACTGGGAATAAGCATCCATTCTGGGAAAATAACCAACACTATGCATGACCGATGTTGTCATTGATGGAAACTAAGGTCATTCCACACATCCACAATGCAGTATCAGATCATACCAGAAGTCAGTTTCAAGATTTTTCAAGTCCGGATAGACAGGAACAGAGTATATGACAAAGTTCAATATTTTGGCTAGCGGATTTCTCCAGTCAATCATTGTATGTTGCATATCTAAGGTAGTGTAGAGGAATGTCAGGGCAATCTAAATCCAAGATGTTAGCCTTCGGTGACAAGGGAATTAAATGTTATAGCATCTGAGTACTGGGTCCTAATATGACAGAATAATTCAGTAAAGAACAGGCCGACCTGTGTTAGATCCTTATGCGGATCTAGTAGAAGTGTTTTGGTGAGTTACGTATGGGATATAATGTTAGTGGCCAACATGAATGGTGACCTTCAAGTGTTATTTCTGGTACGCATCAACATTGGTGTATGGATCAAGCCGACAGAACAAAGTATTTGTGTTGTTTGATAAGTTCTTCACTAGGCCGATAGAAAGTGATTGAATTTCTTGAGGCAGATATATATAGCTAATGGATTTAAGTGTATTGGCGTGAGTAATAATTTGAATATGGATTAAGTGTGAAAAGGGAAGATTGGAGTGCAAAAAGGAAGAGATCTAAGGTCTGGATTATGACAGAGTAGTAAACTGGGCAGAACAAAGATGAAGTGTATCAAGTCAGTATTATGTGCTTAACCAGAACTGAATCCTTGCATTTGTAGATGCTAATTATCAGTTCCAACTCATTGTAATCTTCCTTCTGTAGGCAGTGAGTATTTTGTAGGCAGTGAGCCTTCTTTTGAGCAGTGAGCCCGAATACATGTGCATTCCCCTTTGTAATACTTTTAATAGAGTATAATTTTTGTGGGTTAACCCCCACCGTGGTTTTTCCCTTAACTGGGTTTTCATGTCAAAAATATTGGTGTCAAGTGTGTTATTTATGTTTCTACTCATGTATTATTGTTTGATGCTAAAATGTTTATATCATTAATTTGATTATAAGTTGTAAAAGAAGATTAAAGGTAGAAAGTCTAAATTGTGTGACAACTGATTCACCCCCTTCTCAGTTATCTGGACTAATTCCAACAACACCATCTTACTTATTATTGAGTTTAGATTATACTTAAGTGGTAAAGCTTTGTAATGTTTTGATGCATCTTGTTTGCTTTACACTTCCTTCACAAAGTTGGCTCATGATTTCATTGACTATTTCTCTAATCCTAGTTCACATAAGGATAATATATATAGACAAAGCATTTCTCTCATGATTTATCTTTTGATCCTTGTTCTCCTACTTCCCATATGGCTTATACATATATTAAACCTACTTTTCATCACACACATGGATATTCTAAGCATAGAGGCATTGCATTGATATGTAAAGTTCAAGAAATTATAGACAAATGGAAGATAAACATTACACATACTCATGAGCACAAAAATCCCTCACTTGATAAGATGAATCATGGAAAAACAAGTCACATGAATGTCAATATCCTAGTCTTGTTCACCATAACCCACACTATATTGAGGTTACATGACATAAAATAGAAACCACCCAATATGAGAGATGAATTCATTGCTTACACATACTTCTTATTACTCACCATATTTTGTGCTTTTTGCTTTCCTTTTTCTTGGATTTATGTTTATGTCCATGTTCCTCGTTAGCATGCATGGATGACACAAAGACACCTTTATTGGTGCATGTGTTGATAGTAGTGGCTTTGAACATGTGTCAAGTGTTGTTCATGTAACTTCTTCCTTGTGCTTTATATCATTTTTATTTGATTCTTTTTTAATTATGTTAACATATGTTATGATCCCCTCACCTATTGGTCCATTTACCTTGTGTGCCCATATATTTTGGCCTTTTTATTACGACTTGTTAGTTCTAATATTTACACTCATCTCACCTTTCGTATTTAGTTTCATGCTTATCTTCCCCACTTGGGGGGAATCTTGGTTTCCATTTCCTTGCTTGACATATTTCCTCCTATTCTTGTTTACATACACTTTACTCACCTTTGCCTTTTTTCTTTTATTTCCCACTTGTGTTGCTCACCTGCCTTTGCTTATCTTTTGCTTCCATCTCCTTTCCTCTTTTTATTGAATGTTACTTCTTGCCTTGTATTTTATGCCCATGGCCATGTGTGTTCCTTCGTCTTTTGTACTATTGCTTATATCTTGTTGATCTTGTATTGTTATATACATCTTGTTTATTAGAGCCTTTACACTGATATTAGATTGTTATATCACACTCCTAGAGTCACTTATTTAGCTTACCTTGTTTTATCTAAAACTTATACTTTGATCCTATATTTCCATACCATAATTTTAAATCTTACATATTGAGCCTACATTGACATATCACATTTTTAGAATTACCACATTAGATTAGGGGCATATAATTTGTCTTCCCCCCAACATATTGTACTCTTATTGCCACATCATTTACAATAGGGACATCATGTTTTCCCTCCTTTCACATCTTACATGTCTTTATTGAGCCATATATTTATATCATGAACATCTTATCTCCCCACTCACAAGCTCTATTGTGTTATTTTTCCCATCAAGGGCTATTTAGCTATACATGTGATTTGATAATCACACCATTACACACCACTTTTTTGTTCCTTCATGTTATCTATGACCATTATTAGACATTGATTATGAGTGTATAGTGCACATATTTCAACTTATATTGAGGGTGACCACACTAAATCACATTTTCATTCTCAAATAATTCATTAGATTAATATAGCAATAGAATAACTAGAGCAATGTTAAGCCAAAAGGGGAGACTAGTGGTCATGCACTTTATTGGAAAGCTAAATGACATAAAGAACAAATATTCAATTTATGATTATAAATTCATGCAATTAAATATATATGCAAATTGAATAAGTGGATGTATTAAAATTGTTTTCAAATAAGTTTATTTTGTATGTTGGTCATTAGGCACCATAATTTATCGAGAATCAATGTAAATTTTGAACTAGAAGCACATAAAATGGTTCAAGTTTTTGTAGAGTTACCAAAATTTGTGTTGAATTTTTGGAGTAGTAAATACAACTACATAGTAGATATGTTGAGAAAGAGAACTTTGCATTGAGAGACCACATAGATGAGAGTTATTAAAGTTATAATATTTAAAAAGATGAAATTTTATTTTTAACATAATATCAATTTTGGGGAGGCATGTTAAAATATAGTTCCAGTCAAGATAGGATACATAGTGAGTAGACTACTTCATTCTTGACATGGGTTGTTGTTAAAGATATAATATTTATGTTTATCGTAAGGGTCAATGCAAGAGAGTTTGATTAGAGAAAATCCTATTGGAGGGATGGATAGAGACATTAGAACTTGGACAAGACATTGATGTGCTTTTGAGGAAGAAATTATTGGTCATAAATGAGAGCTAAAATACAAAGGCCTACATATAGAAATGTCAAGTTTATTGGTTTGGTATAGGGGAATTCAAGATTATGGATTGTATAATTTCTTACACATACTATATAATTCATGGAATGATAAATTAACATCAATTATTTTGGGAATCATGAGGAGTCAACACTTATAAATTAGTATACATGATATCCAAGATGCCATATTTTATACCATGTGAATAGACAAGTGATGCTTCATGTACTTCTATCTTATAAATTTCAATGAGATTTTTAGGTATTGCCTAGTATACCAAGAAGCATTATTTGGATAGTGACACAAATTTTGTAGTTTACATGTATTTATGTATTTTTGTGATGTTTCTTATAAGTTGGATATGCTATAAATCATATTGAGTTACCATGGAAATATATGAATGTATATTGTATAGTCATTGGTTGTATCCATGTTAGATTAGAGTGTAATGTTCATTATTTTATATCTTTTTAAATGCTAAACCTATGTGCTATATTGATTTCAAAAGAAATCTCTTTATATCTCTACCCCTTGACCTAAGTGTGTTCACAAAGAAAGATTTAAGTGTATGGAGTAGGAATGACTTAAATGTTTAATTGCACACATGGTATTCATTTTTATGACACTGATACATGTGACATTTACACGTATAGATTTGGAAAAGTTAAAATATCAATCTCTGTGTGTGTGTGTGTGTGTGTGCGCGCGCGCGTGCGCACTTTGAAAAGGAAAAGAATCATCCATGCATTTTAGAAATGAAGTCTTCCCTCTTGTTTAACTATTTAAAACATGTGGGAATATGATAATTCTATTGTTGGAATATGATAATGCTATTGGAAATTTGTACTTCATTTATTTAATTATAGTTCTTCTATTACACATATATATGTGTTATTAAAAGGTTAAGATAGGTAAATATAACTTTCTAGATTAAAACATATATGTGTTAAAATATATAGATCTGCTTGCATAAAAATGTACATATTTATAAAAATAATTATTAGATTCAACACAATATAGATGTACGTAAAACTAATTTTTTTGAAATAGACAATTATGTGTTTCAAATTATACAAACTTACAAAACCTTATTTATACCGAGCTATAGTTGCATTAGGATGGCCATGTTTAACCAATTCTCTACAAGATGACTTATATGTCTCACCAACACTAGTGATAACTAGTGTCTACTTTGGAAGTTGTGGAACAACATGTCAACATACACACCTACATCAGAGAAGAAATTGTATGTTGATATAGGCGAGCACAACACAACATCCCTATCTACTCTGATGTAGGACATGTATGTTGATACATTTATTCCACAGTCCAAAGTAGACTCTATACAACATGTCATGATGTTACCAGTGAGACATATTAGTCATCAAGTGTAGAGAATTGGTTCAACATGGCCATCCTAATGCAACTATCTAGAGGTATAAATAAGGTTTTGTACAAGTACATATTTTCAAAAAAAAATAGTAGATGACAGTCTACACGTAAAATTAAATTGTTTGAAAAAGAAATACATCTATTTTGAAAATAATTTAATTTTATGTGTAGACCAGGTACATAATCTACTAATCAAAAGAGATATAAGGGGCATGCTAATCAAAAGTGAAGATAAAGTGAATGATTTGGCTCGTCCTGAACTTCCTATCATTATTGTGGGAAGCAATACTTACTTGATTTAACCTTATTTATATGGAGCTATAGTTGCATTAGGATGGCCATGTTGAACCAATTCTCTACAAGATGACTGATATGTCTCACCACCATCAATGATAACTAGTGTCTACTTTGGAAGTTGTGGAACAACATCAACATACACACCTACATGAGAGAAGAAATTGTTAGTTGATAGGTGAGATTAAATCATAGTGATAAGCAAGCTCAACAAGTAAGAAGCAGGAAATTGTATATCATCAAGATAAGCTTGAGCATGTAACACATCACTATCTACTCTGATGTAGGTGTGTATTTTGATACATTTGTTCCACAACTTCCAAAGTAGACATTAGATTAATGATGTTGGTGAGACATATCAGGACCATCAAGTGTAGAGAATTGGTTCAACATGGCCATCCTAATGCAACTATAGAGACCTATAAATAAGGTTAAATTGTAAGTACTGTAAGTCCCACAATAATGATAGGAAGTTTAGGACTCCAAATCATTCACTTTATCTTCTCTTTTGATTAGCAGTGATCTTGAGTCTCTATTTAGCTTGAATTTCATCTTGTGATTAGCAAGGCTCCATCATTCTTTCCTTCTTGAAGCGGTCCTTTAAGTTATTGCACTTGCTTTTCATGTTATCACTTACATTTCAAACATGTAAATTTTAATTTTTTTCACTTAGTGAACTAGAATGTATATTCTTGGCTTCCAGATTTTAAATTTAAAAATTAATTTAGATACATAGTAAGTTAAAGATGTGCACACATGTACATTGGAATAAGTAATTTATTTTTGTGCAAATTAGGTCGATATATATATATCATGGCACATGTGCCACCACCTAGACCTGGACCTTCTATATTTATGCGTACAGATATTGAGATTCAGAAATTGATAGGTGTTCTTTCTAACCCCAACACAATAGGGGTTTATAGGAACACATGTCAATCAATTTTATCTAGCTTGTAGTGCATTAGACAGAGTCTACGAGATACCCTTGCTTATTCGGGTGATGCTCTTGCTGCTATTCTTGTCCAAATGCGGCAAGAGGTTACTGGTGATGTTTCTCTTGCTTCTATTCAGCTTACTATCTCGAAAGAGACTATCAAATCCCAATGTTTCCCATATTATGTTTGTAAGCCTAGTGTGAGGGGCTACCAAGTGACTAGATGTGTAGACCCTCTTATGGCCACATTGATATATCCATGTTTTCTTGCTGCTCATGGTTGTTATCCCAATAATGACCAAATTCCTTTATATTTTGTACATCAGTTATATGGAAGGGTTCATATGGGCCTCAAGGTCAACTACTTTGATTTGCCAGGATATTTTGGTTAGGGGAGGGGGAGGGTTGCTGATAGCGATGCCTATCATCGACCAGATCGATAGGCTCCAATTTATATGACCTTGGTTAGGGAGAGGATGCATGCTATCTCCCCAGCCCTAGCCCCCGTTGTTGATCAGGTTGTCATTGCTTCCCAAAGGAAGCAATCGACAGTGTTTGTGATATGGCAGTTGCCACATCTATTATATCTTCTAATCATGTGGGAAGATATTTGATGAGTCATCTTGGATGATCTAGACCATTGGATCATGCTACTGATCCTTATGCTATCGCGAGTGTCCCATCACCTATAGACATAGATGGTCTGACAGGAGACCATATGCTTTAGACTACAACGAGTTATCTTTCTGAGGACCTATTGGAGTCATACGCTTTTATTGGATCAGAGCTTTGGATCCCTTTACACAAGGTTAGAGGACATGTGGGTAGAGCTTTCTATTCATAGAGTGGGTCATGATCCAGTCAGGCTACAAGACCTTCTCATCAAGTGCCTAGGAGTACTTGTTGTGTGGTTACAGAACACGCCCCATTTTGACTTGACAAAACAAGGACCCAACTTTTTGCTTGGCTTTTGCTTGTGTTTTCTACTTGCTGGCGGTTTGGTAAAAGTAAGACAATGCAGATGATCCTGCATAAAGAGGTTTGGGTAAGTCATCATGATGAGGTCAGTTTTTCAAAGTTAATATTTCATGACAATAACCTCATGGTTGAAAAGAACACAAAATTTCGTGCAGGTTTGCATTTTGGCTCACCCTGATATTCTTAGAGAATGAGAGTTATGGCGAGTCAAAGTCCTGGTCAAACCTGATATTCCGAGGGGAGGATCATATTTCTCAACATCAATCATCTTACAAAAGATCACCCCGATCTAAAATTATCACCCGATAAAATCATTTATCTGGAGGCCCGGACGTCAATTTTAGGTGATAGAGGTATCTACCCGACAAACACAACATCATGTATTTTGTGAAGGTTATATTCCTAAATATCACCCTAATATTTGAATATCGGCCTGTCGCAAAATATCACCTCGAACCAATGTCCTGTTGACGTCATCCAAACTCGATAATCGAAGAAATAAATCTGACGATGACGTTACCATTCTTTTTACCTCAAGGAGGTATATTTCCAAACATGACCCTTCCTACATAACATGACGGTGACATCATCATGTGACAACGTTGGATCAAACCATTATCCTGATGATGTCATCCTGATATTTTGACGGGAAGTCATTTTAGTCTAGGGGGGATATTATAGACATCACTGGACATTCCAAACATCCCCTAATATTTTGAACATCACCTGATATTCTCAACCTGACCCGATGTTTCAACATGGGTCTTTCCACTTAAAACGGATGCTCATATTATACCAAGGGGGTCATTTTCTAAATATCACCCCGATATTTGAATATCACCCTATCCTACGAAGATCACCCCGCACCTTGCCACCATAACATTAAATGCACGCAGAGATGGTAGGTGATTACCGCTGATTACGAACTTGATACATACACCTAGCGGGATTTGGCAGTTTCGTACAAGGAAATTAGCTGTTACATTTAATTTGCCCTAATTTGCCTTAGTGCAGAGGTTAAAAATGATTTACAGACTCATTTCACACTTATCTTGCGATAAAACAAGTTTTTACAGAGTTTCGAGCTTACAAATCCTCATAAGGCTACCTGTGGACGCATATAGCTTGTACCAGAACGAGATACGAGAAGCACTACAGGTAATTGAGTCCCTTTTGCAGATATCAACTTAATTAGGAAGATAAACACATCAGGTAAGTAATTGAAGCCATCTGGTTGTCATATTCTGCATATCCAGGTATCATGGTGTCTTCTGGTTTAAAGTTCTGGATTATGCATATCGAGATAAATGAAATATTGAAAAGTATAGTATGCATGATGAATAATGAATATGTAGTGTATATGCACGCTTATAAGTATCAATTGTAAGACCAAGTTTTGTTAATTGTAGGCATCCATGGTGGATAAGCGGTTAGCTAAGTCAGAGGCAAATTTCCTAAAGCCCATGTTTGCTAAACCTGAGGGCGTCCAATTCAAATATGGTGCCATCATAGACACACATCAAGGGAATACAGATTTGGCTGCCTGGTCAGTTAAAATGAGTGATGAGAAGAATAACAACACCTTGCTAGATGTAGTCTTTGTATCTGGAATGTGGAGTGCAGCTAGTTTCCCATATTCTATGGAAACTCCTGAGCTAGTCATTGAATGTGCAAGAAATTATAACCTGCAAATAAGGAAGGTAGAGAAGCGTGGCAGAGTATATGTTGATTTGTCAATCAAGGGTCTTGTTGTTACATTTGGTTTGCCATTGGGCAAGAAGCTTTCCAACATAGATTTGAAGAAATCAGAAACAGAATATGAAAATAATAAGAAGGTTGCTAGGAAGAAAATGTACTAGTGGAGGGTGAAGAATAGTCCTTATCCTGCAGCAGCTAAACTTCTGGTTCATTTATAAAAATTTTATTTTGACGATGAGTACCAGTACATGATAGCCCTGCTTAGTAGAGTGACAGGCCAGCCTGATGCTAGAAGTTTTAAGGATTGGATGTATGCAGTCATCCTGATGTGCCTCTACACAGATAACAAGCCAATGTGGGCTAAGATGATAAGTGATGCTCTAAATGAGCAACTGATGAATTTAGGAGGTATGGATTGTTCCTTTTACATGACTTCATACATTGTTTATTCATGTGCCTACAAGGGTACATTTGATGCATTGACTACAGATGGGCGAATTGGTGGAACAACAAATGATGCACATATATGGGATCACCATCCCCAACTGCAAAGAGCAAATTACCTCCAGGATTACAAATTAGTGAATGATGCATTCTCTATGCATCTGGTAAGAACAATGGAGGAGGATAGAAATAAAAGATTGAGCATGGAAGCTCAGGAAGTCATATACAGGCATGGAGCCTAGTTTATTCAATTTGCAACATTTTCTTATATAAGAATTGAAGTTTTCGAAGAGGAGCCCTTCATGCTCCCAAGATACCCCCCTGATGTAGTAGTTTTAATTTTGTTCATGAGGCAAGTGGCTACGATACTAGATGCTTACAAAGCAAGTAACAAACTCCCACCAGTATTGTTTCCAGTAACAATGGGCTAGTATATGTGCCCAGATTCTGAAAACATTAAGAAAGCCATAACTGGTTTAACAATGATGAATTTCCAGTCATTCCCTTTGGTTAGGTCATATGATCCTATGGGAGGATGCAGAAAATCATGGGGAAGCCAATCCATCAGAAGAATCTTGAAGATTTTTGGGTAGATTGAGAGGATGAGGTTGAGGCCAGAAGGAGAAGGTATCAAAGATTGACCCTTAACCAGATCAGGACCTTCGATTGCATTTCAGTCCATGCACAATTAAAAGGGATGATGGTAATATAATGGGAGATGAGTATGAAGAGAAAAAGATATATAATGATACAATATCAGCGCCAGATCTTACTATCCCTGAAGATATTTCTTTAGATCCATTCACAGGAAGGATATTGCAGCTGACCCAGGCATGGGTCAACGAACAAACAGATACACTGAAGAAGAAGGGCATAGCCCTTACTGTTGATAATAAGAGGAAGAGACAGGAGGTCCCTGAAGATGAATATGATGATCTCCTGGTTGAGAAGAGGAATTCCAAAGGAGAGAAAGCACCACCTCCTGAAAAAAGCAAGAGGTCTTCAAAAGGTAAGAAGACTGATCCTAAACCCAAATGGGGTTATAATTGAAAGAATAGAGATGCTAGCTGAAGATGCATCAGGATCAAGACAAATATCAGCATCATCTGCACTGCCTCCTGTGGATAAACAAAAGGCTAAAGGAATCCAGAGGCCAGCTGCACATCCTACTGATATATATCAAGAGGGTCAGACATCACATAAGGAAGTAGAGAAGGATATCCCTCTAGAAGAAGAGCCTAAAGAAGAGGAAGGTCCTATATCCTTCACAAGAAAGAGAAAAGCACCTCAGGTGATACCAACTACACCTAAGAAACCAAGAACTTCAATGAGAGGTGAAATAAAACAACCCCCAATAGTGTTAAAAGGGGCAGGTGGGGAGGTATTCAACAGGGAACTGCAACATAACGTTCCACTTCCTAACATTGTAAAGTTCAAGACTGAACAAGCAGAAGAACAATTGAAAGAGGCCTCTAAGGTAGTGCAAAGTGATCTAGTCTCATTGGATGAGATAATTGACCTATCTAATGATGAGGTAGTGAAAGATGTAGCTTCACAAAATATGGAAACCCTTGCTGCATAATACCCGGATAACTCCTCATGGAACCCCAATAGTACAAGTGGTGTTAGAAGAGCTAAAGAAAATGGAGCAAGAAAAATAAAAGAGTCCAGAGAAGATTGCACGACAAATAGGACTTGATGCATTGGTTGATCAGGTGACAAGTATTGCAACAATAGATTTGACATATATAGAGGATGTTGATCCTAAAGATACAACAGGTACACCTGAAAGGGCAGAAAATGTCGAAGAGGTTAAACAGATGGAAGTGGAAGATAAAACTTCAGATATGGGTCAGTAACAGCATGATGCATCGACTGAGCCCAAAGTAGTAGAAATTCCACTAAAGGACAAAGAAGATAAAGAAATATCAGGTCCTGCTGATCACAAAGCTCAGGAGGTAATTATCACAACTACAGAGCAGATTATAGCTGCAGATCAGGTGGAGAGGCCTAAGTCAGATAAAATAATATCCACGGATACCAATATAACTCAAGATGAGGAAAATGCTAAAGTGGATGAGATACCCATGGAGGAAGTAAAAGATCAAGATCATGATACACATGCAGATGATCAGCAGGATCACCCTCCAGAAAAAGAAGGTCCTCAACAGGAGGATATACCCAAAGATCACTCTCATGAAAAGCATCATGAGGAAGAAATAAGAAAGTCACCATCTCCATAAAGAATAGATACAACTACTGGAGATCACGATGATCATCATCATGATGGCGGGCACCCAACATCCAGAGACCAAATTCCCTCATGGCTGGAGAAAGAGATAAGTACTGAGTCTGGATTATAGATACAAGAATTTGGTGTTTCGACATTATTTTCCGAGACTCTAATGAAGCCGAGGAGGAAGGAAAGATTAACTTCTGCTATTAGAAGGAATCCTGATATAGGCTGGAGAACAACCCAGGTAGTTGTTCCTATAGTTGATAAAGAAAAAGGCAAGATCACTCTGGATGAATTCTAGATTACTACAGTAGATTTGGGATTTGCCAATGAAGATCAGGAAGGCTAGGAAGGTAAGGACATCATTGATTCATTAACTCAAATGGTGAAAAGAGAGAAAGAGAAGAATAAGTAGCATAAAGAGCACATTGCACAGCTACATGCATATATAAAAGGGTTAATTAACCCTGATGATACGTCAAGTGATAAGGCAGTCCCATTGACTGCAATTTCTCAGGAGGAGGTCAACAAGTTGAACCTCATGAGACATGAGTCAGTAATAATGTTGAAATGGATGTCATCCGCACTCGATGGAGCTGAAGAAGTGGTAAATGCCTCTTTGAAGAGGTGGAATTCCTTATGTACCTCCAAGAAAAAGGTAGATAAACTGCAAATGGAGATTGGCAGGAGGTCTTTTCAATTAGAAAAAGCCATGAGCATTTTGGATGAAATGAAAAGGATTGACCCACATATTCTAATAAAGAATCAAGTACTGAATAATAACACAACCCTATTGATTGATATCTAGAATAAAGACATCAGGTTCGAGTGTGATGTGCTTAAGAGATACAATAGTAAACTAAGAGATATCAGCATGAAGCTACATGATATGATGTCGTTCGAGGCTGAAATTTTGGAAATATTAGAAGGAAAGGCAGAGGCAAGATAGAAAATTAGGATGAAGAGTTTTCCATTAAAGCTCTACATAGTAACTTCTAGGTAGTTGCTGAAGACCCTCTCAACCACCTGACAGAAGAAGTGCTGGATAAAGTAATGAGGATAAAAGTCAAGGTGGAAGATTATAATGAAACATCCGGCAACAGGAGGAATAAATTGGAATCTCTCCGGAGCAAGTATCAAGTGCATAAACATGCCATCGCTAAAGCGAGAACTCAAGATGGCAGAGAATTGAAGAAGATAGTACAAGCATATGAGAATATCAGGACAGTTATGTAGGTCCATATTCAAAGAGATAATCATCATGATGATGAAGATAGCGAAAGCATGGAAAGTGATGATCATGACAATAAGGATGATGATGAAGATGCACCATAAAGAGAATATATGCATCAGGTACTTAAGAAAGTATAAGTTGCCTAGATGGTTGCCAGCTGGCAACCTGTGCCATGTGGAAAGGATTGACTTTGTCAATGAAATGTAGACTGTAGATCTTAATAGATAAATCTTGATCGTAGATCAATTCTAACCGCTCCCTCACCTTATTCTATAAAAGGTGCAGGGATGCCTCATTTTGAACATTCAAAACTTAATTGAAATCTGTTTACTGAAATATTCAGGGCTCATTTCAAAGTTGTTGTATACATATATGTTCTTGCATACCTAATGAATGAGAAGACTCTTTTGATTACAATCCATAATAAATCTTGAGTAATTAGTGTATGAATTCTTGATACATGCTGTGATTTGTTGCGTCCCTTGGAGTGCATATCTACTTACATGTGTTGTTCTCATACCTTTCCTTTGAAGTTAGCATCGACTGTATCTAGCTATGGAATGTCCTAGTGAACATATGGTTTGATTTCTTCTCTTCATGACTATATCTAATTGTATATGTGGCTCAATAGCTGAAGGTTCAACTTTAATTTGAAGTATTTCTTTCATTTTATTTCAATTTCAGAGCATTTCATCATCATTATTGCAAATAGTTGACAATCTTAAGCAAAAATAATACAAACATGCAAACATCCCATAGATAACTGAACATATTCAGCATATTTGAAGTTAAAGCATGTCAAAGATGACAAATATCATGCAAAGTTTTAAAGATGGAAGTATTATTTGAAGCATATCTTGTGTAGAATAATTGTCTATGTAGCATCATTACAAGAAACATTATCTTGCTGATGAGATCTACATAAGGCCCCAAAATGGAAACAGCAACACACATCAACCTCTGAGTAATGTCAGAAGATTAAGACCTAATCACCGAAGCCTTGGGATCATGAATTCTTTGAATTCATGTATCTTTCAAGATGAATAAAGGTTAATGTGTACTTTTATTCTATGTTTGTTTATGACTAACATCATGATCAACATAAATTGGCTCTAGAAGAAGGGCCAATAATAAAGGATCATCATCAGTTCTTTAGGTGATGATAAAGATTGTAAGGTAACACTTAGACATCGCTAAATTTCCAAGCTAGACCCAAATATTTGTTGTTCTGAGTTGATATACGCTAATCCTGTGTAAAGTTTTTGAAATCAATCATAAATATTGCAATCTTTACAGTAGATCAACATGTATTTGCAAAGATTGGCCTTACCTCATGTAAATTTGCCTAAATCTTTGAGGTAAATAGCTTGAAAACCTGATATCCTACCATTTGTAACGCAGAACTTCAAATATTACCTCATATTTGCAGCATCTTTGCAAATATTCCGCAAATATCTAGTCAGTATACTTTCCTGACCATAAATACCTCCCTTGCTGGCAAATTCTAGCCGATCTTTATAGTTATCCAGCCAATTTGCTTAAATTTGAGACATCCTGGCTCACAGGATAAATACCAGGTCTAGATCCAGTGGAATATTTGAAGAATTACCTATCAGGGGGTTTAGACCTAGAACTGTAGACATCCATCACACTCCAGAGTCTAGTGCATCAGGAGCTTCACCAGAGCCTCCTCCTGTAACTCCATTTGGTTTGCAAGTACCTTCTAGACTATCTGTGACACCTCCTATCCAACCTCAACCCCAGGTCCAACCTCAACCAACTGTACCACAGGCTCAACCTCCTCCAGTTGTAATGTCATTCTTTGCAGTAGAGTCACCATTGACCTTCACTGCATATCACGAGTTGCCAAAGAATCCAGACAAACTCTATCCAAAATATCATCCTTATCAGGATGCGGATGATCACATCAGAACTTTTAAAGAAGCTTGCTATAGGGCAAGAATAGAACATCAGGACGTTGTATGCAGACTATTTCCTTTTTCCTTAGCGGAAGAGGCTTATAATTGGTATATTAGTCTTGGTCAGGGCTCTGTCGGATCACGGGATGTCCTAGAAAAAGCTTTTAGTGATAGGTTCAAGGTACCAATAGATCCTTCAATGAATTATCACCTATTTGCCACAATCAAGCAGTTTGAGGGAGAACCTATTGCCAATTTCAATGCTAGGTTTCAGAAAATGTTATCCAAGTTAGTCACTCCATATGTTGTAGCAGATGCTACTGCTAGGAGTATCTATTATTTAGCTCTGGATCCTTTGACTTCCATGTTCATCAGGAGAGCACATCCTGAAATCACAACTTTGACAGGAGCTTTCCAAGAAGCTATTAAAGTGAATCAGCAGTTAGTCCTTGCTCCTACTCTGAATATTGCATTCCCTACACTGCCAAGTATGTATCCAACATATCCTACACAATATCCTCCCCAGCCACAGTACAATGGAGTTATGGTACCTCTGGCAATCATGCCAACACCATTGCAGATATCTCCATTGAGTATCATGCCTCCTCCTCCTAATGGAAATGGTCAAATGCCACAGTATCCAAGTCAGACACAAGTGCCCCAGGGTGTGGATCAAAGTAATAACACTGGATCCTCTTTCTTTAAGCCTCAAACTGAAAATGTGGTAGCCAAGGTTCAGGAAGAAAAGGAAGAGATTAAAGAAATATCAGCTCAACTAAGGAAGCTTACAACTAAGATCACTCATTTGAGAAGCCAAAATTTCTACTCTCAGCCTAACTAGAATAGAGACTATAACAATGATAGACCTAGTTATCCTAATAAGGGATACAATAACAATAATTACAATAATGGTGGTAACAACAATCCTCCTAGACAACCTAGAGTATGGAATTTCAGGCCAAATAATGGTTCCTTACCATCACCCTTAGACAATCAGCCATATGGTGAAACCAAATAGACTACTAAAGTTAATCTTGCTAAGGCAGCCCTCACCAATTGATGTAGAATACACAATACAAATGCTCATGCAGAGCTAGATTGCCCCAAATTTCAAATTGCTGCAAGTATTTTCCAAACAGAAGTATCTAATACTGCATGAAATCCACATCAAGTGGAAGGGAATGAACTTGTTCCCAGTGGATATGATTCAGCTTTAGTATTGGAAAGCTATACTGATTAGCCTTATCAACAGAATGTGTCACCTCATCACCATTATACCCAAACATGTGAAGAATCAGCTATGACTTTTGAGTCAAATTATGTTTTCCCCTTTGAGGATGACAATGAGCCATCAAATGAGCTTGAGGAAGTACATGCTTACCAACAACAGTACCAGGGTAAGCACAACTATAACTTGAGAAGTAATGCCAACAGACCTACTAGTCCATTGACTTCTTCCTTGCCTCCAAATAATTTTAACACACCTCTTGATCCCAAAGCAAGTAACAATCCAGGATTTTCAAAAGTAAATGCTTAGTATTTGTCACCACAGAACACAATATCCAAAGCTTTGAGCATGCCTCATGAGTCTGACAAGTTAGTCACATACCTGGCAGATGAGATGAAGAAGATCAAAATCAGCCTATCCTTGTCAGAATTGATGAAAACTCCAGCCATTAAGAAAGCATTTATGAAATCACTAGATGATCCTGCTCCTAAAGAAGAAGTTCATCCATTAGGTCAGTCTAGAGGTAAGGATCATACCGTCAGAGATAATAATGTTAAACCTAAAATCTCAGCTACTGTTCAAGTTGCAGATACTTCTCACATGACTTTGTACAGAGATAAAAGTGAATCACCCCCATTCCTCCTAACTATACGAATGTTCAGTAAAAACCTGCACAATTGCCTAGTGGACTCAAGAGCATCCGTGAATGTCATGCCTTTGGCCATATGTAATGCTCTAAGGCTACATCCTGCTAAATCCTTGAAAAAATTAACCCAACTAGACAAGACAGAGGTGAATGTAATAGGGGAGTTAACTCACATTCACATGTAACTGGCATCAGACCCTAGGATTCAGTACTATATTGACATCCAAGTAGTAGACATACCTGATACATATGGAATGTTACTTAGCAGAGACTGGTCTAAAACCCTCAACGGATATATGTCTACCGACTTCAGTCATATGTGGTTACCTTGGAAAGGTATACCAAACCAGATAAGGGTAGATGCTGAACCAACAATGAAACACATGATCACCGAGTACAACAAAACGAATGAGATCATGTACGTGAATGTTGAACCTAGAGTATATTCCATCAGACCTCAGACTGTTAGAATAGAGGAGGTCTTGATGTATGACTTTCATGATGATCATGATCATGATGATCATCATCATGACGATAATGTTGTAGTCTTAAGATCTGGTCATGATCATGGAGATGAAACAGAAGTAGATCATTTCAAAAGTTTTGAAATACACTTGTCTAAACAGGTAGGACACTGTCAATTATTAGATATACCTATTCAAAACATTTTGATTGATGGTTGGTGCAGATTACATGATGAGGCACATTCGAAGAAAACTTGTGAAACGTGCATCAACATGATGGAGCTAGAACAAGCATGCACAGTGAGGCATCATCATCATCTGAGGTAAATTCTGCATCTAGTGATGATGATGATATTGATTTTTGTTTGTCTGCTGCAGGAACAGGAGAAGATGTAAGTCAAAATGAGGATTTTATCTAGAAGACAGAAGAAATTATGGGATGCACTGAAAAGAAGAGTAACAGAAATGATAAGATCACCCCAGGGAGCGATTGTCTGATGGAGTCAGATTATGAACCATCTAATGATGACAGAGGCAGTAATTTGACCAAATTTGAGAAGTTTTTATCAGAGGAAATTAAAAAGATGATGGAATATGAAAAATCTCCACAAGATGCACTGACTAAAGGATGGTGTAGATTGCATGAGGCACCTCACTCAGAGACTCCTTATTCATTATGCTTACATATTTTAAAGAAGCATACAGTGCCTAGTTTAGAAGTTCATCCTCCTGATGTTGAAAAGAAAGAAAAGGAGTCAGCTTCATAGAGGAAAGAAAAGATGAAAACTGAGAAGGTTGAAATTCCTAAGTTAAAATGGATATCAGGTGGTGTAGCTGCCAGAGCTACAAAGAAGAGAGAAATTTCAGCTAAGCCTCCTAATGAAGAAAAGCCCTGGACCCTTAGATTTGATGGATCCAAGTCTAAACAAGGAGCTGGAGTAGGGATTGATCTCATTGATCCATCAGGAAAGTCTTACCTAGCATCCTACAGACTCCAATTTCCATGTACTAATAATGTAACAGAGTATGAGGCTCTAATACATGGGATATTGTTTGCCCTTAAGAAGAAGGTAAAAATTATGCATGTCTTTGGAGACTCAGAATTAGTTGTCAGACAGGTAAGAGGAATTTACTCTTGCAACTATAAGAAATTGTCAAATTATAGACACAGAGTGTGGGATTTGATTGAAGACTTTGATGCATTTAATATCACCCACGTACCTAGAGAACAGAACCATAGAGCAGATGCCTTAGCATAGGCTGCCAATACATTAGAGCCCTTGTCCATATCAGGCCTAAAGAGGTTTTTAGTAGAGTTGGTATCGATGCCTTCAGTACCTGATAATGTTACTAACCTCTAGGTTTTTGATGATGAACAGCATATCCTTGATTTCATATCCAACAGGGATATATTTGATGCTCAGATCATAGATGAGAACAATGTGGAAGATCATGTTTGGGAAGAAGAGGAAATATTAGAGTTGCCCAGCAACAGGATTCCCAAAGGTATGATTGAATTAGAAAGAGCTTTTGACTTGGATAACATGCTGAAGCAGAAGGATCTTCCAAAAGCTAATGGAGGACAATATTCACAAGTGAACATTGGACAAAATGAAGACACGAGAAATGTCTTGATTGGTAAGGTTTGCACACCAGAAGAGTTAGAAGGAATAACTTAGGCTCTTAAAGACTACATCCATGTCATTGCATGGACTTATGATGAGCTGAAAACATATGACACATTAGTCATAACTCACACTATACCTCTCAAACCAGATGCTAAACCTTTTAGGTAAAAGCAAAGGCCAGTCAATGCTTTGCTTGAACCAATAATTTTTTAAGAAATCAAGAAACTATTGAATGCCAGGATCATATTTCCTGTGAGGCATTCCACCTGGGTTGCTAATCTGGTCCCAGTAAGAAAGAAGAATGGAGACATCAGGTTATGTGTGGACTTCAGAAATCTGAATAGAGCATCAGAGAAGGATAATTATCCTTTACCCTCATTAGATGAAGTTCTATAGATTGCAAATGGTGCTAAAATGATGTCCTTTCTAGATGGTTTTTCTGGTTATAATCAGGTAATGGTTGATAAAATTGACAGACTGAAAACTGCCTTCACCACAAAGTGGGGTATCTTTTCATATAGACACATGCCATTTGGGCTGATAAATGCTAGAGCAACATTCCAGCGAGCAATGGACATAGCCTTCAGAGGCTTAATAGGAAAGTGTATAGTCATATACATGGATGACTTAACAGTGTTCTCTAAAGAGAGAGGCAACCATGTAACAGATCTCAGAAATGTATTGAAAAAATGTGAAGAATATGGGATATCCTTGAACCTCAAGAAATGCATATTCGGGGTGACAACAGGAAAGTTACTAGGCCACCTAATAATCGAAAATGGGATTATCATTGATCCTGACATGGTGGAGTCCATTATGAAATTACAGCTTCCTGGAAGCAAGAAAGAGCTTAAATCTTACTTTGGTAAGATAAATTTTGTTAGGAAATTCATCACCGACTTTGCTGAGATAGTGAGACCTTTGAATGCTATGCTGAAGAAGGATGCAAAGATTGAGTGGACATCAGAGGCTAAAACAACTTTTGAAGACATAAATAAAGCTATATCTGAAGCTCCAGTGCTAATTAGTCCAGACTACACCAGAGACTTTTATATTTATTCATTTGCTTCAGAACATACCTCTACAGTAGTGCTAACTTATAGAAATGAAGAGAAAGAAGAGAAACCAATTACATTTATGAGCTATCCATTTAGAGATGTAGAACTCAGGTATATGGATGTAGAAAGGCAAGCTCTTGCTTTGGTCAGGGCAGTGAAGAAATTTAGGCACTATATCTTGAGAAGCAAAGTGATTGCTATGGTCCCTAATGCAGCTGTAAAGATGTTGTTGATGTAAAGCGAGCCAGGAGAAAAGAGGGCTAAGTGGATCATAGTCCTACAGGAATATGACATGGATATCACACCCATGAAGCTGGTGAGAGGACAGGCTTTAAGCCAAATGATATCAGAGATTGATCCAAACATCATAAGTCAGCAGTATGTTATTAATGAAAAGGATAGTAGAGAGTGGTACTTGGATATCAAGCACATCCTGATCACTGGAAGATGTCCTCCTAGACTGCAAGCTTCACAAAGAAGAGCCTTGAAAATAAAGTCCCAGAAGTACATGATGAAAGCAGGAGTACTTTTCAAGAGAAATTATGAAGGAATATACCTAAGATGCCTAGAGAGGCCTGAAGCAGATAAAGTATTATCAGAGTTACATAACAAGTTTGGAACAACGCATGACTCATCCTTGGCTACAACACATGCAATCCTCAGAGTAGGATATTATTGGCCTACAATTTTTAAGGATACTGCTGAACACATTAAGTGCTGCCATATATGTCAGGTAGCTACTAACAGAGAGAGATATGCTACACAACCTTTGCAACAAGTAACGGAGGCACGCCCATTTGCATAGTGGGGCATGGATTTCATAGGACCTATTAATCCTCCATCATCCTCAGGCCATAGGTATGTGTTAACAATTACTGATTATTGTACCAGGTGGACTGAGGCCACTAGCAGCAAGACTTGCAATGCAAAAGATGTCATCAGATTTCTGGAAAGTAACATAGTCATCAAATATGGGGTTCCCTATGCTCTGGTAAGTGATAACGGTTCTACTTTTACTTCAACCAAATTGTCAAGTTGGGCCTTTGATTATGGGACCATACTGAAGTTCTCATCTAATTATTATCCCCAAGGGAATGGATTGGCAGAATCCACTAACAAAAATTTGTTGAATATCATAAAGAAATTAGTAGACAAAAACCCTAGGGAATGGAATACACTTTTGAAATATGCCTTATGGGTAGATAGAACCAGAAACAAGGCTGCATTAGGAAACTCACCTTATCATTTAGTATATGGGGTGGACCCCATCCTCCCTGTTAACCTAAAGATTCCTACCTTGCAGTTTGCCCAAGAGTACCTAGGCATAGACAATAATCAAGAAGTCAGGTTGCTTCAACTGATGCACCTAGAGGAGAAAAGAAGTCGGGCAATTGATTAGTTTGCCAAACATCAGGCTGTTGTCAAATGCTGGTTTGACAAGAGAGCCAAAATTAAAGCCTTCAGGATATCAGATTTAGTCCTGATATGAGATAAAGCCCATGAGAGGAAAGGAGACCATGGTAAGTTTGATAAATTATGGATAGGTCCCTTCCAAATTTCTGAGATATTAGGAGACAGTACTTTCAAGCTTAAGAACTTGATAGGTGAGGATGTTCCATTACCAATTAATGGATAGTTCCTCAAACATTATTTTTAAGCCTAAGTAGTTTCATGTTAGTCATGTGTATCATAATGTATATTTGTATAGTTGTTTGTACAATATTTTTGTTTTGTTTTTGCCTTGCTTGTTGGTTGAGTTTTGTTTTGGTTAGTCAAGATGATGCAGCTCATCACCCCAGAAAATAACAAAATTATTAAGATTCAAGAGATGAGAACACATTTATATATAGGTTATGACTCATTTTGAGAAGGTCATCATGGTCAGGTCTGTGATATCCTGTCATTAGGGTACCTTTTCTTAACCAGAGTGATTTCTTCACAATGACTCACCTAACAGCCTTGGGTTTGTTGAAAATACAAGTATAGGTGTTAAGTGAAAAATATAAAGGGACTCCCTTGCTACCAATGCAATCTCCAACCTAAAATAGCAAGTGACCATACCTTGCATTTTGAGCTTACATGATGACATCAGATATATGAAGTATAAATATTGAAAAATCCAAAAGTATAATAAAATTAGGCCATCTAAGTAACTCTACCGGGGCTATAAACGCCTGCTGGCAGTGGGGCTCTACTTAGGGGGATTGTATAGATAACCTTGCCAGGGCTATAAACGCCTGCTGGCAGCAAGGCTCTATCCAGGTTGGCTATGAGGGATGATCTCCAACTATGTAGCTTAACATCAGTTACTCATGTTTTCAACTTGCTTTCAAGATGAGGATAATTAATCATTTGCACACTACTGATCCTTTGTTAGCATTATTACCATGAGGACATTTTATCATTCAGAAATATTATGATGATTATGCTTAGAAAGAGTTAGAATGCTATGTTAGAATGTGTTCATATCACTTGAATCATTGGAATTTAGTGTTTTCTTTGGTGGCAAGTTGTTGTGTGGTTACACACACACCCCATTTTGACTTGACAAAATAGGGACCCAATTTTTTGCTTGGCTTTTGCTTGTGTTTTCTGCTTGCTGGTGGTTTAATAAAAGTAAGACAATGCAGTTGATCCTGCATAAAGAGGTTTGGGTAAGTCATCATGATGAGGTTAGTTTTTCAAAGTTAATATTTCATGACAATAACCTCATGGTTGAAAAGAACACAAAATTTCGTGCAGGTTTGCCTTTTGGATCACCCTGATATTTCTTAGAGAACGAGAGTTATGGTGAGTCAAAGTCCCGGTCAAACCTGATATTTCGAGGGGAGGATCATATTTCTGAACATCAGTCATCTTACAAAAGATCACCCCGATCTAAAATTATCACCCGATAAAATTATTTATCCAGAGGCTCGGACGTCAATTTTAGGTGATAGAGGTATCTACCCGACAAACACAACATCATGTATTTTACGAAGGTTATATTCCTAAATATCACCCTGATATTTGAATATCGGCCTGTCGCAAAATATCACCCCGAACCAATGTCCTGCTGATGTCATCCAAACTCAATAATCGAAGAAATAAATCTGATGATGATGTCACCATTCTTTTTACCTCAAGGAGGTATATTTCCAAACATGACCCTTCCTACATAACATGACGGTGACATCATTGTGGGACAACGTTGGATCAAACCATTATCCTGATGACGTCATCTTGATATTTCGATGGGAAGTCATTTTAGTCTAGGGGGATATTATAAACATCACTGGACATTCCGAACATCCCCTGATATTTTGAACATCACTCGATATTCTCAACCCGACTCGATGTTTCGACATGGGTCTTTCCACTTAAAACGGATGATCATATTATACCAAGGGGGTCATTTTCTAAATATCACCCCAATATTTGAATATCACCCTATCCTGCGAAGATCACCCCGTGCCTTGCCGCCATAACATTAAATGCACGCGGAGATGGTAGGTGATTCCCATTGATTACGAACCTGGTACATACACCTAGTAGGATCTGGTAGTTTCGTACAAGGAAATCAGCTGTTGCATTTAATTTGCCCTAATTTGCCTTAGTGAAGAGGTTAAAAGTGATTTACAAACTCATTTCACACTTATCTTGTGATAAAACAAGTTTTTACAAAGTTCCGAGCTTACAAATCCTCATAAGGCTACCTGTGGATGCATATAGCTTGTACCAAAATGAGATACGAGCACTGCTGGTAATTAATTCCCTTTGGCAGATATTAACTTAATTAGGAAGATAAACAAATCAGGTAAGTAATTGAAGCCCTCTGGTTGTCATATTTTGCATATCTAGGTATAATGGTGTCTTCTGGTTTGAAGTTCTAGATTATGCATATCGAGGTAAATGAAATATTGAAAAGTATAGTATGCATGATGAATAATGAATATGTAGTGTATATGCACGCTTATAACTATCAATTGTAAGACCAAGTTTTGTTAATTGCAAGCATCCATGATGGATAAGCGGTTAGCTAAGTCAGAGGCAGAATTCCTAAAGCCCATGTTTGCTAAACCTAAGGGCGTCCAATTCAAATATGGTGCCATCATAGACACACATCAAGGGAATACAGATTTGGCTGCCTGGTTAATTAAAATGAGTGATGAGAAGAATAACAACACCTTGTTGGATGCAATCTTTGTATTTGGAATGTGGAGTGCAGCTGGTTTCCCATATTCTATGGAAACTCCTGAGCTAGTCATTGAATGTGCAAGAAATTATAACCCGCAGATAAGGAAGGTAGAGAAGCATGGCAGAGTATATGTTGATTTGTCAATCAAGGGTCTTGCTGCTACATTTAGTTTGCCATTGGGCAAGAAGCTCTCCAACATAGATTTGAAAAAATCAGAAATAGAATATGAAAATAATAAGAAGGCTGCTAGGAAGCAAATGTACCAGTGGGGGGTGAAGAATAGTCCTTATCCTGCAGCAGCTAAACTTCAGGTTCATTTATATAAATTTTATTTTGACGATGAGTAATAGTACATGATAGCCTTGCTCAGCAAAGTGATAGGCTAGCCTGATGCTGAAAGTTTTAAGGATTAGATGTATGCAGTCATCCTGATGTGCCTCTACACAGATAACAAGCCAATGTGGGCTAAGATGATAAGTAATGCTCTAAATGAGCAATTGATGAATTTAGGAGGTACAGATTGTTCCTTTTACATGGCTTCATACATTGTTTATTCATGTGCCTACAAGGGTACATTTGATGCATTGACTACAGATGGGCGAATTGGTGGAACAACAAATGATGCACATATATGGGATCACCATTCCCAACTGCAAAGAGAAAATTACCTCCAGGATTACAAATTAGTGAATGATGCATTCTCTATGCATCTAGTAAGAACAATGGAGGAGGATAGAAATAAAAGACTGAGCATGGAAGCTCAGGAAGTCATATACAGGCATAGAGCTTGGTTTATTCAATTTGCAACATTTTCTTATATAAGAATTGAAGGTTTTGAAGAGGAGCCCCTCATGCTCCCAAGATACCCCACTGATGTAGTAGTTTTAATGGAGTTCATGAGGCAAGTGGCTACAATACTAGATGCTAACAAAGCAAGTAACAAACTCCCATGAGTATTGTTTCTAGTAACAATGGGCTGGTATATGTGCCCAGATTCTGAAAACATTAAGAAAGCTATAACTGATTTAACAATGATGAATTTCCAGTCATTCCCTTTGGTTTGGTCATATGATCCATATGGGAGGATGCAGAAAATCATGGGGAAGCCCATCCATTAGAAGAATCTTGAAGATTTTTGGGTAGATTGAGAGGATGAGGCTGAGGCCAGAAGGAGAAGGTATCAAAGATTGACCCTTAACCAGATCAGGACCTTCAACTGCATTTCAGTCCCTGCACAATTAAAAGGGATGATGGTAATATAATGGCAAATGAGTATGAAGAGAAAAAGATATATAATGATACAATATTAGCACCAGATCTTACTATCCCTGAAGATATTTCTTTAGATCCATTCACAGGAAGGATATTGCAGCTGACCTAGGCATGGGTCAACGAACAAATAGATACACTGAAGAAGAAGGGCATAGCCCTTACTGTTGATAATAAGAGGAAGAGACAGGAGGTTCCTGAAGATGAATATGATGATTTTCTGATTGAGAAGAGGAAATCCAAAGGACAGAAAGCACCACCTCCTGAAAAAAGCAAGAGGTCTTCAAAAGGTAAGAAGACTGATCCTGAACCCAAAGGGGTTATAATTGAAAGAATAGAGATGTCAGCTGAAGATGCATCAGGATCACGACAAATATCAGCATCATCCGCACTGCCTCCTGTGGATAAACAAAAGGCTAAAGGAATCCAGAGGCCAGCTGCACATCCTGCTGATATATATGAAGAGGGTCATACATCACATAAGGAAGTAGAGAAGGATATCCCTCTAGAAGAAGAGCCTAAAGAAGAGGAAGGTCCTATATCGTTCACAAGAAAGAGAAAAGCACCTCAGGTGATACCAACTACACCTAAGAAACCAAGAACTTCAATGAGAGGTGAAATAAAACAACCCCCAATAGTGTTAAAAGGGGCAGGTGGGGAGGTATTCAATAGGGAACTGGAATATAACGTTCCACTTCCTACCATTGTAAAGTTCAAGACCGAACAAGCAGAAGAACAATTGAAAGAGGCCTCTAAGGCAGTGCAAAGTGATCTAGTCTCATGGATGAGACAATTGACCTATCTGATGATGAGGTAGTGAAAGATGTAGCTTCACAAAAGATGGAAACCCTTGCTGCTAATACTCAGATAACTCCTCATGGAACCCCAGTAGTACAAGTGGTGTTAAAAGAGCTAAAGCAAATGAAGCAAGAAAAAGAAAAGAGTCCAGAGAAGATTGCACAACAAATAGGACTCGATGCATTGGTTGATCAGGTGACAAGTCCTGCAACAATAGATTTGACATATGTAGAGGATGTCGATCATAAAGATACATCAGGTACACCTGAAAGGGCAGAAAATGTCGGAGAGGTTAAACAGATGGAAGTGGAAGATAAAACTCTAGATATGGGTCAGCAACAGCACGATGCATCGGTTGAGCCCAAAGCAGTAGAAATTCCATTAAAGGACAAAGAAGATAAAGAAATATTAGGTCTTGGTGATCACAAAGCTCATGAGGTAATTAGCACAACTACAGAGCAGATTATAGCTGCAGATCAGGTGGAGAGGCCTAAGTCAGATAAAATAATATCCACAGATACCAATATACCTCAAGATGAGGAAAATGCTAAAGTGGATGAGATACCCATGGAGGAAGTAAAAGATCAAGATCATGATACACATGCAGATGATCAGTAGGATCACCCTCCAGAAAAAGAAGGTCCTCAACAGGAGGATATACCCGAAGATCACTCTCATAAAAAGCATCATGAGGCAGAAATAAGAAAGTCACCATCTCCATCAAGAATAGATGCAGCTACTAGAGATCAGGATGATCATCATCATGATGGCGGGCACCCAGGATCTGGAGACCAAATTCCCTCATGGCTGGAGAAAGAGATAAGTACTGAGTCTAGATTAGAGATACAAGAATTTGGTGTTTCAACATTGTTTTCTGAGACTCTAATGAAGCCGAGGAGGAAGCCAAGATTAACTTCTGCTATTAGAAGGGATCCTAATACAGGCAGGAGAACAACCCAGGTAGCTATTCCTACAGTTGATAAAGAAAAAGGCAAGATCACTCTGGATGAATTCCAGATTACTACAGTAGATTTGGGATTTGCCAATGAAGATCAGGAAGGCCAGGAAGGTAAGGACATCATTGATTCATTAACTCAAAGGGTGAAAAGAGAGAAAGAGAAGAATAAGCAGCATAAAGAGCACATTGCTCTGCTACATTCATATATAAAAGGGTACCCTGATGATACATCAAGTGATAAGGCAGTCCCATTGACTGCAATTTCTCAGGAGGAGGTCAACAAGTTGAACCTCATGAGACATGAGTCAGTAATAATGTTGAAATGGATGTCATCTACGCTCGATGGAGATGAAGAAGTGGTAAATGCCTCTTTGAAGAGGTGGAATTCCTTATGTACCTCCAGGAAAAAGGTAGATAAACTACAAATGGAGATTGGCAGGAGGTCTTTTCAATTAGAAAAAGCCATGAGCATTTTGGATGAAATGAAAAGGATTGATCCACATATTCTAATAAATAATCAAGTACTGAATAATAACATAGCCCTATTGATTGATATCTGGAATAAAGACATCAGGTTCGAGTGTGATGTGCTTAAGAGATGCAATAGTAAACTAAGAGATATCAGCATGAAGCTGCATGATATGATGTTGTTCGAGGTTGAAATTTTAGAAATATTAGAAGGAAAGGCAGAAGGCAAGATAGAAAATTAGGATGAAGAGTTTTCCATTAAAGCTCTACATAGTAACTTCCAGGTAGTTGCTAAAGACCCTCTCAACCACCTGACAGAAGAAGTGCTGGATAAAGTAATGAGGATAAAAGTCAAGGTGGAAGATTATAATGAAACATCCAGCAATAGGAGGAATTAATTGGAATCTCTCCGGAGCAAGTATCAAGTGCATAAACATGCCATCGCTAAAGCGAGAACTCAATATGGCAGAGAATTGGAGAAGATAGTACAAGCATATGAGAATATCAGGACAGTTATGCAGGTCCATATTCAAAGAGATAATCATCATGATGATGAAGATAGAGAAAGCATGGAAAGTGATGATCATGACAATAAGGATGATGATGAAGATGCACCATAAAGGGAATATATTCATTAGGTACTTAAGAAAGTATAAGTTGCCTAGATGGTTGCCAACTGGCAACCTGTGCCATGTGGAAAGGATTGACTTAGTCAATGAAATGTAGACTATAGATCTTAATAGATAAATCTTGATCGTAGATCAATTGTAACCGCTCCCTCACCCTATTCTATAAAAGGTGTAGGGATGCCTCATTTTGAACATTCAAAACTTAATTGAAATATATTTACTGAAATATTCAGGGCTCATTTCAAAGTTGTTGTATACATATATGTTCTTGCATACCTAATGAATGAGAAGACTCTTTTGATTACAATCCATAATAAATCTTGAGTAATCAGTGTATGAATTCTTGATACATGCTGTGATTTGCTACGTCCCTTGGAGTGCATATCTACTTACATGTGTTGTTCTCATACCTTTCATTTGAAGTTAGCATCAACTGTATCTAGCTGTGGAATGTCCTAGTGAACATATGGTTTGATTTCTTCTCTTCATGACTATATCTGATTGTATATGTGGCTCAATAGCTGAAGGTTCAACTTTAATTTGAAGTATTTCTTTCAATTTCGTTCAATTTTAGAGCATTTCATCATCATTATTGTAAATAATTGACAATCTTAAGAAAAAATAATACAAATATGTAGACATCCCATAGATAACTGAACATATTCAGCATATTTGAAGTTAAAGCATGTCAAAGATGACAAATATCATGCAAAGTTTTAAAGATGGAAGTATTATTTGAAGCATATCTTGTGTAGAATAATTGTCTGTACAGCATCATTACAAGAAACATTATCTTGCTGATGAGATCTACGTAAGGCCCCAAAATGGAAACAACACACATCAACCTCTGAGTAACGTCACAAGATTAAGACCTAATCACCGGAGCCTTGGGATCATGAATTCTCTTAATTCATCATATCTTTCAAGATGAATAAAGGTTAATGTGTACTTTTATTCTATGTTTGTTTATGACTAACATCATGATCAACAGTACTCCACATCCTAATCCACCAATAGATCATTTGGTTGTTGCAGAGGTAGATATACCTACCCATCATGTTGAGCATCAGACATTCCAGCCCTCCCTAGATTGACTTGAGGAGTTGCGGTTGCAGAGGGGATCGCCAGGTTTTGTGGATATGCTTCTGCATTCAGGCTCTTTGATGCCAACTTACCTGTATAGTCAACTTCACTCTTCATTACTTGAGCTAGCCAAGGAGGCATCGGATACAATCATTGCAGCGGATCATCCTACAACACCTGATACACAGGTATGTATATGCATGATTTAAACTTGAACTTAAATTAAATTAAGTTAAATTACTTTGCTAGATAGAGTCCTAATATTGTACATTTATAATTCTATATATATTGTAGGGGTTAGCTCATCTTACACCTAGTTTGGGGACATATCATGTACGTAGGCGTGATTTAGTTGATGGCAGTAATGTTAGTGGACAGGTGAGATTTAAATTTTTAAATCATTACAACTTACATGTGTAAATGCATATAATTCAAGTATGTGTGCATATATATATATATATAAACATAATTTGTACACTTTTATACATACATGTGGTGTACTATCTCCAGGGCTCAGCGCATCCATCAGAGCGAGATGCTCACTCAGACTTGAGTCACTCAACTCGCAACCAACATGATGACCAGGATATTGGTAGCACTTCCTAGATATGTTTCTCCAGATATTTCTCTAGATATATTTGTTTTCGGACATTTCTATCTGTACATGTTTACATGGACATTTCTATAAATACATTTGCACATGTGTGTTTGTGGATATTTCTACACATGTTTGTGGACATTTATATGTATGTTTGAGGACATTTCTAGATCTACATGTGTTTTTAGACATTTCTCTAGATCTACATGCTTTCATCTACATTGCTAAATCTACACCAGTTTGTTGACTAGCCCTTAGTACCATTCTTTTGTGCTTTTTATTTTATGCTATCACTATCTAACAATGGTGTATACAAATACAATTGTCACATTGAATAGAACCCAATTTATGGTGTGGATTTGTTAAAAATAAATTATCATGTAATGTTTTGTATATTTTATTTCTTTCCTTAGTATTCCTTACTTATTTCCTTCAAAATTGGTATGATTATAATCCAAGGGAGTTGATCTCTATTACTCATACTTCTATAGATTGTTTTTCTCATGAGAAGTTATTATATGTGAAATTAAAACTATAGTGATGATCTAGAAATAAGTTGAATAAAATTTCAAATGCATAACTATGTTTCTAAGGGTATAGTTTTGTTTATAAAATTGCTATTTGTCAATTTACTTTTGATCCTATTATGTTATATCTTGGTTCATAGTTCATTTAAGTGGAAATTATGTTATTCTAAGGATAGTTCATTGATGACATAGTCATTAAGTGGAATGAAATGTTATTACCTTTAATGAGAAGTGAAAATTTGATATTGCCCTAATATCATCTCCTAACTTAGTGATTATGTGCTGATATTTGATTGATATCATAGAAATATTATGATATGTCTAAAGATTATAAGTCTTGTGTTAACTAATATTCTAGCTTATTGATTGATATAAACTCTTTTCGTTAAGTTAGTTGTTATGAGTAGTTGGTTGAGATAAAAGCATGTTAAATACAATGATATTGGTAATTAATTCCTTGATGTAAGGTTGAATTTGTTAGATAAATGATAGACTTCCTTGTTTTAGACATATTGACATTGGTGAATTATGCCTACTAATCAATTATAGGTTCCACTTAATAATTGGCTACCAAATGACTATTATGTTGTGGTCGTGACCAAAATCAAGTATCTAATATTCTAGGTAATGACATACCTATTAGAATTAACTAAGGTCTAAGGTTGGCTATGGATTCAATAATTGATGTGTAATATATTATCCTTCCACAAGTTCCTTGTAAATAAAGGGGAGAAGGAAAGACTTAAAATACTTACTTGGTTGGTGCAATCAATAGATGCAAAATAGGTTGTAATTTTAGCAATACAATTTCAAATCACAACAAAGATTCACAACAATTGGAAGAATCATTTTTGGAATGAAAATTTTCCTCTACATTTATGAGGGGAGCTCCTTTGTGCACTTTTAACCTAAAAGTATGAGGAATTAATTCCATATTGAACATAAAAACATTATGCAATAATAGGTGAATAAATAAAAAACATTTCAGAATTATTCTTCTCACTACTTATAACAATCCAATCATAAAGTCTTAATTACATTTATGTATAGCCAAATGGGCAACAAAAACATGAAGAAAAGATTACAAGTTAACATACAAAAAACATGTGTAACTAGTGAAAGTATAAAGAACCATAAATTTAGAAATATCATGCACTCATGAAGACCGTCATAATTTTTTTGTGATTTCAGTTGGCCTAAAAAATGATCCATCCACTTTGCAAAGTCTAATGAACTTGTACGCTCGATAATTGCCTACTTCATATAACTTTCACATTACATTTTCTACACCCAATTTAGTGTTCATTCATGTAAGTGTTTTATAGGATCATTTATCATGTTCCTAATCATTTTCCCACATATTGGATTGATTTCTAGCCACTTCTAAACTTATTTTCACACCCAAATATTGGATTGATTTCTAGCTACAAATTTGTTTGAATAAAGCATCCAAGTTGGACATTAGTGTCTACCACAACTCATCGAGACACCAAATTTGGTAAGTAAGGATCTCTAGTCTTCCTCAATAGTCACATCAATACATCATTAGTCTTTAAATTATCCATGGACAAGTAATCTTATTCTTTCTTGTCTTTTACTAATTTGCAAGTTTAATTTTTTAGCTCTCAACACTAGTTGATTTAAGCTATAGACTTGAAGTCTCATTTACTATTATATCAAGAAAATTAGTAGTATATCATACTAGCTTTTATTTACTAGTGTATGAAAATTGGACCTAGGTTAGTGTTCAACACATTAAGCTTAAACAAACAACCTAGGATTCACAAAATGATCTTTTTTAATCTTTCATAACCATATTTTTATCACTCCTTTGGAAATTCATATTCGTCTTTTTGAATCACATTCTAATACATACAATAGGACATGGAAAGAACATCTCACGCACTTGGACTAGATCCTAAAACTTCTATTAGTTATTTGCAAAGTGCTTCAAATCTTCTTTTAATACAATGATCTTGGAGTATCTTGGCCATATTGTCTCCATTGAAGATATTAAGGTTGATCCTAAGAAAATTAAGAACATACAAAATTGGCCCAAACCACTTGGGATTTTTAGGTCCCACAGGATATTACCATAAATTTGTTCAAAAATATGGTAAAATTATAAATGTAGGGATGTTAATAAAAATGTCTTCACATGGTTTGAAGTAGTAGTGCATGTATCTATCCTTCTTGACAAACACATACAATCCACAATTACCAAACAATGTTTAAAGAATTATTAAAATAGACAAGTGGCCTTGATGTTAACTTATTCAAATTTTATTTTATCAAAGGCCTAAAGGAAGACATCAATGTCAAAGTCATAATGTTTATTCCTACCATATTTATGGAGACTCTTGGGTTGGCTAAATTAGTTGAGGATAAATTTTTAACCTAACATCTTGTAACAATAAAGGGAATTTTATGGCACTTGTATAGAGGTAAAAGAAGATTTATCTACTTTTCTTTTGTAATAGCAGGTTTCCATTCATCCTCAATTTCAAGAATCTCTTCATAGATCTAGTTACTTTGATGGTAATCGAATCAATTACTTCCATTGCCATGTACTTCACTAAGACAACTTTTGATCCTCCTTATGGTTAGAGGCAACTCTACCCTCTTGTATGACCATCATGGTGAGGTCATCACATGACAGGTTGATACTTTCACTTGTGTAGTTATGATTTGTGCATTGATGTTGAAAACTTTGATTTTAATTTAATTTATGTTGTGACATCTCTAGTGCATATGTACATGTATTGTAGCACAATTCAAAGAGCATATATAGACTTAAATAAAAACATTCAAAAATTATCATATCGCGCATGCTTGAATAAGAATCTAGGGCATTTTCTACATGAAGTTTCTAATAGAAAGATCATTTGTACATTAAGAACCACATGTTGAAATTTAAAATTTGTTCAAAAAAACTATAAATTTAACTTGCATAAATTGTAAAACAATTTTAATACATTCAAACATAGATCTAGATAGTGAATTTAGGTCTTCAAAACATTAAAAATTGTAAGTTCTTCATCCATATTTTTCATACCACATCAAGTGGTTTAGCTCGCTCTTCAATGACATCTAATATTATCTGATGATCATCACTATCTAGTCTCCACTTATGACATCCATGTGTGTTTGAAACTATATGAAGAGATGGTGCAGGGGCACTCAGGGGTTCTCATGCCTCCATGAGGCTTTTAGTCAATTGTGTTTTATTTTCCAATGTGATCATGATGTAATAAGGTCCAAAGGACCATTTAAATGTTGAATAGAGTGTGTTAGGTGTGTTAACTAGGTGTCAAGATGTCAATGTAAACTTGGTGCAACCAAGTCATGAATAAACTAAAGTTGTAATAAGTTGTAAACAACATAACCAACGTCCTCCTATGCAAAAATTAGTTGAGGATAGTTGGTGGGTGTCTTGATCATACTTAAAAATCCTCCTTGTGGTCGAGGCAAGGTTGTTGTTGGAGTTTATGAAGATTTAAATGCAAACAAACACTATTTTTCCTTGTTTTCTTTGATTTTTCTGTATTTTTCTCTGCTCTTCTACGTGGTACAGTTAGTGACGTCATAGTACAGATCTCTTCCATACATGGTTTGAAATGGGGGAGAGATACCCTTTTGTTGGAAGTGGTTTGTGGTCATTTCATCAACAAACAAGAAAGTTATCCTCATTTTTTTGAAGGTGGGTTTGAAACCCTCAAAACTAGGGTTTGAAGACAAAAAATGTGAATAAATTGTCATTCCTTCATGGTCAAAGCATGTTCCTTGGTGGAATGGCAGGGAATGTATTATTATTCATGTTGAAAAAGGTTTTAGGGAATGGCATGTTGTTTGGTGAGAGTTTCCTAAGACCCTAGGTTTGGCATCATCATGTGACAGACCTGTTCTGCTGTAGCAGTCTAAGTTTTTTGTAATTTGGTGTGTGTTTCTGTAAGAAGATAACTTGGGAAGGTTGGAATGGGTTGGTCAAAGGTGTAGGAACTTGAATTAGGCTTTAGGGGTGTTGGGGAGTGCCTAGATAGAACAAAACATTCATATTACAGACCTAATTAGGCCTTCTTGTAGCATGCATATCCATCATTTTGGGCATCTATCTTTAGTGATGTGTTCACATGCCTTTGGGGTCTTGTGAGGGTCTATAGTGAGCATCCAAAACTGGGATGCTTAGTCTATTTTCTTCTTTTAACAAGTTTTTATCTTGATTGTCCCTATGAGACAGGGCTACAAGCATATATAGGGCTAAATTGGAGCGATGGGAAAATGGAAGTTTCCAAGTGTGAAGTTAGGTTGTCTGGTCTCATAATGTCATGTTGAGGTGTCAAGAACCATTCCCAAGTCTTTTGGTCTTGTTTGGTGATGAGAGCACACAATGGTTGATTAAGTTGCCTTGGTGAAATAGGAGTGAGATTGTGGGGTTCCACATAGAGTCATTGCAAGAAATTGCCACTAAGAGTCTTGTTGCTTTAAAAACTAGTCTTCCCCTGCCCACTCTACATCAGAGTGGTATCAGAGCAAGGTCTGATTCTAGAAGTTGTGAGTTGAGGTTTGTGAAGGAAAATGTCTCCAAAAGGTGGATCTATTGTTGCAAGGGAGTTGAAGGCCTTAAGAGATAAGATAGAGGCCTTGGAGAAAAGGAGAGTGACTACTGAAGAAGAGAGTACCTCAGAAGAAGAAGCAGAGGGTGGAGAGGAAGACCATCCTGAAGAGGAGATGCCTCATGAAGAGAGAAGGTTCATTAGAGCCTTGAAGTCCCTAAAAGCAAAAGCCACTGAAGTGAAGATGGATATACCCATGTATGGGGGAAAGATGAATGCTGAGGCACTACTAGAGTGGGTGGATGCCTTAAACAACTACTTTGAATACAAGGAGATGGTAAATAACAAGAATGTTAAGTTTGCCAAGACCAAATTGAATGGGGCTTCTTTTACTTGGTGGAATTACTACCAAGGAGAAAGAGTAAAAGAGGGTAAGAACATGGTTACCTCATGGGAAAGAATGGTGAGTAGATTGAAGGCACAATTTCTCCCTATAGATCATGAAGTGCAAGTGTTTAGAAGGCTACAAAACCTAAAACAAAAGGACATGGACGTGGCAACCTATAGTGAAGAGTTCCACAAACTTAGTATGAGGTGTGGCCATGTGGAGAATGAGAAGGAGAAAGTGGCTAGGTATTTGAATGGCATAAGATTTGCAATACAAGATGAGATGAGTCTAGTGACTCCTAAGACTATGGAAGAATGTTTCTAAGTGGCATGTAAGGCAGAGGAGAAGTTGAAAAGAAGGCAGGAGCAGCAAGGAAGGGGTAGAGGCAGAAACTTCAGAGGAAGAGGCAGTTATGGGGGTAGAAATTAGTCCCAAAGATAACAAGGGGAATCAAGTGGAAAAGAAGAACAAGGCCAAGAGTCAAGAGGAGGATTAAGAGGTAGGAGACCCAATAGAAGGGGCAGCTCTAATGGGAGAGGTTCCAACTCATTTTTAGGAAGATGTTATTCTTGTAACCAGTTTGGACACCCAACCTTCAAGTGCCCTGAGGAACAAGCTTCAAGCTCTGATGGTGGGGATTGGAGAAATTAGTTGGTGCAAGAGGAGGATGCTCAAAGTGTGACTTCACCTTCCAAACCTGCTAGCCCTGAATTTGGAGAAAGCTTGATGATGAGGACACTTCTTAAGGTTACAAGTGCCAAGGAGCCACCCCAAAGAAAGTCTTTATCTCATGGAAAGGTATGCAAGGTGATTGTAGATTCAGGTTCTACAGATAACTTAGTGTCTTTAGAAATGGTTGAGATACTAAATCTGAAAAGAACTCCTCATCCTACACCATATAAGGTGTCTTGGTTGAATAGAGGTCAACAAGTGCTTGTCAATGAACAAAGTTGGGTTGAATTTTAAATTGGAGAGTATAAAGATAAAAGTTTGTGTGATGTTATACCCATGGATGCTTGCCACATACTCCTAGTCCACCCTTGGCAATATGATAGGAAAGCCCAACATGATGGGTAGAAGAACACTTACATGATTACAAAAGATGGGAAAACATTCACCATGAATCCCTTACCGGATGAAGGCATAGAGAAGAAGCATGGCTCTAGTATCATGGTGGTAGGTGAGAAGGAGTTTTTGAGGACCTTAAAGGAAGAGGGAGGTCTGGGGTTTGCATTGATTGTTAAGACAAAGTGCAGGTTTGTTTTGTCCACAAACAAAGGAGAACCTATTCCTAGTGAAGTCCAAGCCTTGTTGGAGAAGTACAAGGATATTGTAGCTGATGATATGCCTAGTTCCCTACCTCCAATCAGAGATATCAGTCATCATATTGACTTGATACCAAGGGTTACATTACCTAATAAGGCTGCCTATAAGATGACCCCTGCCCAAAATGAGGAAATAGCAAAGCAAGTCCAAGAATTGTTGGATAAAGGCCTAGTTAGAAAGAGCTTAAGCCTTTGTGCAGTCCCAACTGTGTTGGCTCCCAAGAAACATGGCAAATGGAGATTATGTATTGATTCAAGAGAAATAAACAAGATAACCATCAGATATAGGTTCCCTATGCCAAGAATGGAAGATCTCATGGACTATCTAGGAGGAGCATGCTACTTTTCGATGATTGATTTGAAAAGTGGGTACCATCAAATCTGAATTAGAGAAGGGGATGAGTGGAAGACAACATTTAAGACTAATGAAGGTCTTTATGAATGGATGGTGATGCCCTTTCGACTCTCCAATGCACCCAGCACCTTCATGAGATTAATGAATGAGGTATTGAAACACTTTATTGGCAAATTTGTTGTGGTTTATTTGGATGACATTCTTGTCTTTAGCAGGACCAAGGAGGAGCATTTGGAGTATCTTGGGTAGGTTTTGAGAAGGCTGCATGAAGTTAAGTTGATGATCAATTTGGAGAAGTGTGAGTTCATGAAAAAAGAATTGGTGTACCTTAGGTTTGTCATATCAAAGGGCGGTTTGAAAATGGATCCATCGAAGGTTGAGGCTATCCTTAATTGGCCACCACCTAAGTTAGTGGGTGATGTGAGGAGCTTCCATGGCCTTGCAAGCTTCTACAGAAAGTTCATAAGAGATTTCAGCCATATATGTGCACCAATCCTGGACACAATCAAAGGAGACAAGAGGAATAAGTTCCTATGGACCAATGAAGCAAATGAAAGGTTTGAATACTTGAAAAGAAAGGTATTTCAACAACCTATTCTTTCTCTTCCTAATTTTAGTAAGGTCTTTACTATTGAATGTGATGCAAGTGGTCAAGCAATTGGTGTTGTCCTAAGTCAAGAAGGCAGGCCGGTTGCATTCTTTAGTGAAAAACTAAATGAGGCAAAGATAAAATATTCTTCATATGACCTAGAGTTGTATGCTATGGTCCAAGACTTAAAGAAATGGAGGCACTACTTGTTACCAAAGGAGTTTATAGTGTTCACTGACAACCATGCCCTTAGTTTCTTGAATGGATAGGAAAAGTTGAACCAAAGGCACATGAAGTGGGTTGAATACCTACAAGCATACACTTTCTCTATCAAACACAAGAAGGGACAAGCAAATAAAGTTGTAGATGCCCTTAGTAGAAGGGTTATGTTGGTCCAAGAAGTCCAATTTCAAAGTGTGGGTATAGAAGCCCTTAAAGGTATGTATAAGGAGGATGAAGATTTCAAGACTATTTTTTATGTTTGCTCTCAATTTTTAGATGTCTTTCACAGTGAATATGTTGATTATATTTTGCAAGATGGTCTACTATTTAAAGGGGCTCAATTGTGCATTCCCAAGTGCTCTATGAGGGAAATTTTGATAAAAGAAAAGCATAGTGGAAGTCTTGGAGGGCACTTTGGACTGGATAAAACCTTGGAGCAGGTTAGGAGGTTTTACTTTTGGCCTAAAATGTAGATGGATGTAAGGAAGTTTGTAGAAACTTGCACCATATGTCAAACAACAAAGGGGACTACTTCAAATGCTAGTCTTTATCAACCTCTACCAATCCCAAATAGGCCTTGGGAGAGCATAAGTATGGATTTTGTCCTAGGATTGCCTAAGACACCAAGGGGAGTCGATAGTGTGTTTGTAGTGGTTGATAGGTTCAGCAAAATGGCCCATTTTCTTCATTGCAAGTGTACTAGTGATGCTTCTAACATTGCAAGTTTGTTTTTCAAGGAGGTTGTGAGAATGCATGGTATTCCTATGAGCATTGTATCAGATCAGGACTCCAAGTTCATAGGCCATTTTTGGAGGACCTTATGGAGAAAATTGGGAACTAATTTGCAATATAGTTCTTCCTACCACCCTCAAACGAATGGGCAAATAGAAGTGGTCAATAGATCACTTGGCAATCTTCTAAGGTTCTTGAAAAAGGAACATGGTGTTCAGTGGGATTTAGTGCTGCTCCAAGCAGAATATGCTTACAATGATTCAATCAATAGGAGTATAGGCAAAATTCCTTTTGAGGTGGTGTATGGAATGAGCCCAAGGGGAGTCTTTGAGTTGAGAGATTTGAAGGGAATGGAGAAGAGGAGTGCAAAAGGAGAGGAGTTTGTCATTGCAATGAAATCCATTCATGATCAAGTGAAGGAAAACCTTAAGAAGAGTGTGGACAAATACAAAGAGAGAGCAGACTTGAAAAGGAGACATGTTCAATATAAGGTGGGAGATCTAGTTTTTGCATATTTGAAGAAGGAAAGGTTACCCAAGGGCAGATATACGAAGCTCCAAATGAAGAAAATTGGCCCTAGTAAGAAAATCCACAAGTTTGGGCAAAATGCCTACGAGTTAACACTCCCTCCTAGAGTGGCTATCTCCCCTATATTCAATGTTGCTGACTTGTACCCCTTTAAGGGATCCTTGGATGTAGGACCTTCCACCATCTGAACCTTTGAAACTTGAAGTTGTCCTAGATACCAAGGAGGTGAAAAGAACAAGAAAGAAGGTATACAATGAGTATTTGGTTAAATGGCAATGTCTTCCACCTAAAGATGCAACTTGGATGAGTGAAGAGGACATCAAACTTCATGGTACCTCTTTGCAGCAACTGATCTCTGGTGGAACATGAGATTTTTTCAACCCCGGGTGTATGGTGCAGGGGCACTCAGGGGTTCTCATGCCTCCATGAGGCTTTTGGTCAATTTTGTTTTATTTTCCAATGTGATCATGATGTAATAATGTCCAAAGGACCATTTCAATGTTGAATAGAGTGTGTTAGGTGTGTTAACTATGTGTCAAGATGTCAATGTAAACTTGGTGCAACTAAGTCATGAATAAACTAAAGTTGTAATAAGTTGTAAACAACATAACCAACATCCTCCTATGCAAAAAATAGTTGAGCACAGTTGGTGGGTGTCTTGATCATACTTAAAAATCCTCCTTGTGGTCGAGGTGAGGTTGTTGTTGGAGTTTATGAAGATTTGAATGCAAACAAACATTGTTTTTCCTTGTTTTCTCTGATTTTTCTATATTTTTCTCTACTCTTCTATGTGGTACAGTCAGTGACATCATAGTATGGATCTCTTCCATACATGGTTTGAAAGGGGGGGAGATCTCTTTCTATTGGAAGTGGTTTGGGGTCATTTCATCAACAAACAAGAAAGTTATCCTCATTTTTCTGAAGGTGGGTCTGAAACCCTCAAAATCAGGGTTTGAAGACAAAAAATGTGAATAAATTGCCATTCCTTCATGGTCAAAGCATGTTCCTTGGTGGAATGGCAGGGCATGTATTATTATTCATGTTGAAAAAGGTTTCAGGAAATGGCATGTTGTTTGGTGAGAGTTTCCTAAGACCCTAAGTTTGGCATCATCATGTGACAGACCTGTTCTGTTGTAGTAGTCTAAGTTTTTTGTAATTTGGTGTGTGTTTCTATAAGAAGAGAACTTGGGAAAATTGGAATGGGATGGTCAAAGGTATATGAACTTGAATTAGGCTTTAGGGGTGTTGGGGAGTGCCTAGATAGAACAAAACATTCATATTACAGACCTAATTAGGCCTTCTTGTAGCCTGCATATCCATCATTTTGGGCATCTATCTTTAGTGATGTGTTCACATGCCTTTGGGGTCTTGTGAGGGTCTATAGTGAGCATCCAAAACTGGGATTCTTAGTCTATTTTCTGCTTTTAACAAGTTTTTATCTTGACTGTCCCTATGAGACAGGGCTACAAGCATATATAGGCCTAAATTGGAGCAATGGGAAAATGGAAGTTTCCAAGTGTGAAGTCAAGTTGTCTGGTCTCATAATGTCATGTTGAGGTGTCAAGAACCATTCCCAAGTCTTTTGGTCTTGTTTGGTGATGAGAACACACAATGGTTGGTTAAGTTGCCTTGGTGAAATAGGAGTGAGATTGTGGGGTTCCACATAGATTCATTGCAAGAAATTGCCACTAAGAGTCTTGTTGCTTTAAAAACTAGTCTTCCCCTACCCACTCTCCATCAAGAGATAGGCTGGTAGCAATTACTAGGTGGCTATACTAATATACTTTGTTCTTAGGTTGATAATCAATAAAGTGAATCCCATGTTGAATAATCTTGACTTGTATGAGATAGGTCCCTTGCACTACAACTAAACCTGTAGGAAACAACATTCCACAGTAAGACAACATTTTCAAGGTAAATGTAACCTATGTATCTATGAACATGTATAGCTCATTATCATTGCTCGGTGAGACATGGTTCATAAATTATAATATATAAAATTTGAATGTTTAAATCACTCTTGAGGTACTTGACATGTACATATGTAACAAATTCAAAATTATTTTAAAATATATTAAATAAAGTTAAACTTGTGGAAAACATCGATCCATCACTTGTTTTTGGATTTATTAGCTTTTGCCTCTCTTCTGTGCAATGTAATAAATAATAACTAACGTCTTCTATATTTCTAGCCTCTGCTATGACTGCAAAAACATCTCCTACACCAAATTTACATGTCTAAAATTTGTACCTTAAAAAATTTAGAGATACCTTATACACACACACACACACACACACACACACACACATACATTTTTTAATCAATCCTGAAATATGGTTATAATTAGTTGAAATCAAAGGAATGTCTTCAAAGCTTTCATCCTCATCTTCATTGTATGTGTTGGTAACAACTAGTAGCACATTTTCCCATTCACTGATATATCCATGTTGTTGGTTCTTACAATTCTCAAAATCTCCCAACATGCACTCATAACAAAAACGAGAGTAATCCCTAGTGCACAATGTCCATGTTTGGTTATCTATACTCATGACACAATGCAAAGATCTTGCTTTCTCCACCCTCTTGCATTCATGCATTGATCTTCTATCCACACCTACAAATTTATTATATTGTATATTATGAATATAACAGAAATAATTAAATTCAAACTAAAATAAACAAAGTCATGTACACATATCATATATGAGTATATATTTGAAGTACATTAAATAAATTCAAACAATACATACCTGAGATCTCCCAAAACACTCTATGTGGAATGTATCAGTTTGTTCTTGAAGATGTGCCAACCTCATTTGGTGCAAAGTGTGACTTACACCATTCAATAACATCATGTGCATCATTTATATGATCTCCCTCATAATTCATTTAATATTTTCTTAGAGCACGTTTGATGCAAGCTCTTGCGCCATCATGTTCACCCTTTCCATGCCCACTCTCAAAGAAACTCCAAACACGTGGTATATTGTCATTTCGATGATATCTACATAGTGTATAAAATGGTCTTGATGATTTGAATTGTGACGCACATCCATTTGAACATACAAAATTCTTTTCAAAATTTACACCCTTGCTTGTCAAATATCCAAAAAAAATCTTAAAGCAATGTTGTACAAAATGTGTGTCATGCTCTTTATCATCACTAATATAAAAGTGCTATTCTTTCTTAATGACTTGTGCTTCAAATGTACTTTCAACACCATCCAAATCCAATTGTGCATGCCGATAACACACATGAACCATAATAGTGATTTGCTCTGAAAAATCATATTGTGATTGAATCTCTTTTTGATGTACAAAAGACTAATTTTCTGCAAAGTCAACTATTGATAAAATTGTTCTAGGTTGGAAAGTATCTCTTAATGTTTTAAATTGTTGTGCTTGCCACTTAGAAAAAAAGCATGATGTATGTATGGTTGTATCAATTTACAAAAATTTTCCATAAATGTTCCAATAGGTATCTCCTCTTCTACATAATCTAACATTGTGGATTCTTTCCCATTTTTTGTTTGAAACTCTATGTACTTGTAACTCTTGCAATTTACCAACTTTGTTGAGTCGATATCTTCATTTCTTAAAGGCATTTTAGCCATATTTCCACATGTTTCACAAAGACCTTTTATGCAATTTATTTGACTAGTTCCATTATCATCATCTGATTTATCACATAAGATGGATGCTATGAATTGACTTACCTGTTTAGGAGGTGCATTTACAAAACCATCACTATCTTTACAAATCTTTCAGAACACCTGATAGTAGAGATCAAGTTCAATATGATAACGACAACAACAAGTTTCAAAAAACTTGTTTTCCTTCACATAATATGGCCTTAACCTTTCAAACATTATTTGTCCAATTTTAATATTTGGATTTGCATTACAAACGTCCATATACATCTCATGTTGTGTTATGTCTAGCCAATGTTTTGTATGCAGTTCATAACTATTGGGCCCAATTTTGTGTTTGATAACATCTCTACTATTTGATGAAGCACGAGTATTTTCATTCCAAAAGGTTGAGGTCAAGTTCCTAACAACATTTTGAATCCTGTCAGATCAAGGAGCTCTACACATAATTGCCCAATTACTTTTTGAGGTACTATCATCTAATAATTTTCTCCTTTTCACATATTTTGTTATTGTCTTTCTACTGAAACCAATCTCATTTGAAATTGGAGACAATTGTCTTTCTTTGGAATTTATTTCACTTACAATACCTATCAACATCAGTCTTCTTGAAATGGAGTTATCCACAGATCGAGATTGTTTCCTAATGGAAGCCAAACCTTTTTTAACATTTTCAACAATATATTTTTCTAGGTGTGAACCTTTCCCCTTTTTCAATGACAAATCTACACCCAACAATTGTAATGGCTCATTTAGCTCCTTACTAAGAAGTACAATTGATAACAATTGGGTTCAACCAAGTGTATCAAAATTATTGAAATGAGCAATTATTTCCTTTGCAATTTTATTCATTGACCTCCTATCAGTACATTTAGGTTGTCCAACATAATGTTTCAATTTATCAATATCCATTTTAAGTAAATGATCTAAATTTCTATAAGAAAATTTTCCCTTCACCTCTTTAGCTAGATTAATATGCGCATCCATACTAGTCAAAGGAAGCGATCCTGACCCCTCTCCAACATCCATTGTTTGCACTTGGGCCTCCTCTAGGCTAACATCAACTATGTGTTCTTCAACAATGTTTGCTCCAATTTTTGTATCACACATTAAGGAAATACATATTAAAGAAAACTTATAAAAATTTAGTGAACCAAGTCTTGATATATTTTAAAGAGCCTCCATATGATCAAATTACCATAAAAATTAATATACATACATGTACGTGTAATAACTAATATTTATGACCACAAGCATGATATATATGGACTCATGCACACAAGTGACAAATATTCAAGTATGTAATATACATCTATGTAGTTATACCATTTAGGATAAGTGTGTAAGCATGCACAAATAATATCATCTCCATTAAAGATGAGCAGGAGAAGAAATTTTTCCTATACAATTTTTTCTAGAGATCTAACTAATGAAAAGAAGGATGATCTGACTAGAATTTTAAGAACTAACCTTTGGATCTAAATGGAGTTCTAGGTTACAAGATAATTAATCTAGTAGCTACTTGTTAAAGAGGTTCAACTATAATTTATATGGTGATAAAATCTAAGCTACCACAAGAAAAAGGTTCCTTTTGGTAATGTTTGAAAATTAGAAGCATGACACACTTCCTCTAGGTTTACTAACACATAACCCACTTGTTAAAGATAGAGTTGAGAAAAAATAGTATAAAAGGAAGAACAGAGAGAAGGTTGGAGAGAGGGAGAGACATAGCTAGGGAGGCCCTAGTGAGGGAGAGGTAGAGGTAGAGGTAAAGAGAGTGGGCAAATTGAGAGAGAGAGAGAGAGGGAGTGGTGGATAAAGATAGAGAGAGAGAAAGGTAGTTAACTCTAAGTAGAGGGGTGGGGATTATAGCCAAGAATGAGGAATGACTTAAACTAAATGGCATCCTAGCTACAAGAAATCAATGCGTATATATTTAAGCATAAATCACTTAGTGACCTATATTGAATGACATTCTACTACATGATTCATTAATACATGTATATATTTAAGCATAATTAAAATGGCCTAGATTAAAAATAGAAAAAAAAATATATGCATACCTTATTTTTGGTTATGATATTTTTGCAATCTTTCTTCATTCAATCTTTCTATAGTTTTTGTGGAATACTTTCATGTAGTCTTATTTTGTCTTGTCTTTTTGTTTCCCATCTCCTTCTTTGTAAAATATGACTTCACAATTCTTCTCTCAAAGTTTTCCTCCTCCCTTGCAGAACAAAAATGTGAATTTATCTTTTTACATTGATTTGTAAAAATGAAAAAAAACATCCTGTTTATATGCAATAGGGAAAAATAAAACATTAAAAAAAACATGTCGGCATGCCTTCGAACAAAGGTCATCCATTAGAAAAGATAATATTTTTTTAATGTAAGGGACCTTCGAGCGAAGGAGGTCATTACATGGATTTACACGCCATGTTTGGGCCTTCATTCGAAGGAGTCTTTACTTCAAATGAACGATGTCAGCAACCTTCGTTCGCAGGGGTCTTTGCACGAAGACCCCCACTAGACACCTTCCCTCCTTCCCTTCCCCTTTCTTCTACAAAATTTGGCTTCCAAAGCCTAGTTGAAGGTCCAAATGGATTCACCTTTGCCAAACCAAATTGGAGGATCGCAGTCCTCAAAACGAGCTTTCCAGCGAGTATAGTTTTGATATAATTTTGATTTTATTATGATTATTTTCTTTTAGTTTTACTAAACATAGGTTTTTCACCGAACATCAAGTTCTCTATTCTACACACATGGAAAAATAGTAAATTAGTAAAAAAAATTTTGAAGAATATGTATGCCCTAGGTATTGATGTTCTTATTTCAACAAAAAAAAATTGAATTTTGATACATACAAAAAAAGTTATGTTTTATGGAATACGCCTATGTCTAAATTATAATTGGTTTGACTTCAAAATTTAATTGAGAAAAAAAATATTCAATAAAACATTATGAAACCAAATGCATGCCCTAGATATCAATGTTACCAATCTAAATTCAAAAGAATTAGAATTTTATCCTTTGTAGAAAAAAGTTGTGTTATGGAGTACACATCACTTTAAAAAAATGTTGTTTGTTATTAAAAACTAGTTATCAAAGGAGACGCAAAATTTTTTACAATTTAACTCCAAATTTTTTAAAAATATATATTTTTAGAATCTACAGACAAAATCTCACAAATCACTAGTTCACATCATCTTCAAATTCCTAATGGTTTAGTGGTTATAGGTGTCAGAAAGTGAATATGTATTTCAAAATGTTGATTTCAATGTCAAGTTTAGCCAAAAAGTGTAACCCATTATTGTGAGATGATCCAGGATCTTCACCATCCCAAGCTAGCTTCTTGCTTAGGGATGATTCATTGCATGAGAAGTACTAGTGTTTATCTCCAGTCTCTTCAGGAGTAAGGGGGACGAGATATTGTGGATAGTTGAATCTACAAATTTGTTGTTTTTTGTGTGTGTTATCTATGGACAGTTGAGTGTGTATCACTTCACATGTTGATGAGTTGGAGTAGAATAATTAGACATTTACCTAGACAGAGAAGTTTAGGTTGATGCTGATGGAGTGGTTTTAACATTTACCTAGACAAAGAAGTTAAGGTTGATGTTGCTACATAGTTGGTTATTTGCCTAAACAATGGAGTTTACGTTGATCTAGAGTTGGACATTTACCTAGATAGAGGAGTTTAGGCTGATGTAGCATTGGTTAATCAGATATAAAAATTACCTAGACAAAAGGAGTTTAGGTTGATACTGATACAATATTTCTTTGTTTTTTTCTCTTTTGTGATGTAAACCTTAAATGGGGGTTGTTAGGAAATAAGGTTTACATTTAATAAATTAATTATTAGGCAGTTAGTTGGGTGAGAAGTTATTCCTGTAGACAGTTAGTAAAACAAGAAAGTAAGTCTTTATAAGACAATTGTATGGAACGTAAAACAACAACGAATGATTATAATGAAATTCCAATTTATTTTTGTTATCATTTACAATGTGAATTATTAATATTGTTTTTCAGTTTTCACTTCTCTACACATGTCTAGGGAGCAAATTCATCTTACAAGGTACCATTATCATATTGAGCATGCAATCAATTATTAGATGTACTCATCTACCTTATGTCTATGCTTTTCACTGGAAAAAGTATTTATATAAGGATATCAAATTTCTATTATGGATATATGAATATTTATGAATTTAATTGTGTAATAGTTTTTCCCATAAAAATATTTTGGATCACACTCCATAATCCATAAATGCCCTAAAGGGAGTGCCCTGACTGCTTCTCCATAAATGTAAGGAAGGTCATGAAAAATCAAAGAACCTCATCCTTGTACTTTAGAAAGTACACCCATGTGTATCAAGAGAAGTCATCAATAAAGGTGAGCACATACTTAGCCCCTGAAAATGAAGTAGTTGGGAATGACATAAGATCACTATGCACCAACTTAAGGAGTGCCGAAGCACATGTGGCCATACCCTTCGGAAAAGGAACCCTATGATGTTTGCCAAGAACACAACCTTGACAAACTCCATAAGAACAAGAGATCTTAGGTAGGCCAATCACCAAATTCTTTGTTCTCATCTATTGAAGATATCTATAACTCAAGTGCCCAAACTGTTCATGCCAAAGCTTACTCACAAAATATGCATGATCAATAAGGATGATCTTGATGAAGACTCAAATCCATCAAACCTATAAAAATGGGCCACATCATCAATTATCCCTATAGCAACAACCTTCTTAGGATCTTGCAACTCTCGAATAGTCACATTAGTGGGAGAAAACTCAACTACCTTCCCATCACCATGATGACAAATCAGATAGACAGAAAGTTGATTCTGTGAAATATTAGGAACAAAAAGAACATCATCAATGCAACCATCTTGCATCTTAACTAAGCCTGTTCCTACAACTGAAATCTGTGAAGAGTTCCCAACTGCAATATGAGAAGTACTCCAAGAGGAAATAGAATAAAAAAGATCCTCAGCATAAGTCATATGATGTGATCTGAACAATGCCTAGAGTTGATACCGTGGTATTGTAATGCAATAAAATAAACAAAGAAGAATTGAGTTTCTGCAAATAGGCAAACTCGTTGAGAGTTGTGAATTGCCTCCAAAAAACTAATTTTTATTCATTTACATTTGAAATATATAGGCTTACATATCATATGAAGGGTCACACTACCCTTGAAATACAAAAAGAGCTATTGGAAGGTGCAACTAATTACAAAAATTCAACAAAACTCAAAAATTTAGGAAATTTTTGATCTTCCCCTTGGCAAGGTCATAACTCCTAGCTATTTTATTGGAATTTAAAATTTTTGGACCCATTGGAAAGATAAACTAATTATCTAGTTTGAGTTAATTCCACGAAACTGATAAAGTCTTGAGCCCTAATTTTGCTTCGAAGGCCTCCGAAAATGCAATTTACTAAGATGTAGAAAATACCAAAAAATTATATTTTGATATTTTCCAAAAAATACCACTCAAATGACCCTAGACTGGATCATGATGTGAAGCACTACTATCAAGAATCCAACTGTTACTAGTAGGGGATGAAGCCCTTGTTGTGAGAGCTTGCCCTTTTCCCAAGTAAGAAGACTTAGGTATGGCAATATTATGCTTCCTCATAGCTTCCTCCAATGCTACTAACCTCTCAAAGCAATGTGCATCATTATGCCCTAACTTTCCACAAAAGGAGCAATTTTTCTTCTTCTTCTTAGACTACAGGATGACTCCCCAAAGTTAGAAGGATGAGGAAGAGGTGGAGGATTAGTCTTCTGATCATTCTTTGCCTTAGGTTTGGAGGGAGGCTCACCACCTATAGACGAATCTATCTTGGGCTTCTTCTTGAAATATATAGGCTTACATATCATATGAAGGGTCACACTACCCTTGAAATACAAAAAGAGCTATTGGAAGGCGAAACTAATTACAAAAATTTAACAAAACTCAAAAATTAAGGAAATTTTTGATCTTCCCCTTGGCAGGGTCATAACTCCTAGCTATTTTATATGGAATTTAAAAATTTTGGACCCATTGGAAAGATAAACTAATTATCTAGTTTGAGTTAATTCCAAAAAATTGATGAAGTCTTGAGCCCTAATTCTGCTCCGAAGGCCTCTGAAAATGCAATTTACTAAGATGTAGAAAATACCAAAAAAATGTATTTTGATATTTTCCAAAAATACCACTCAAATGACCCTAGACTCGATCATGATGTGAAGCACTGCTATCAAGAATCCAATTGTTACTAGTAGGGGATGAAGCCCTTGTTGTGAGAGCTTGCCCTTTTCTCAAGTAAGAAGACTTAGGTATGGCAATAGTATGCTTCCTCATAGCTTCCTCCAATGCTGCTAACCTCTCAAAGCAATGTGCATCATTATGCCCTAACTTTCCACAAAAGGAGCAATTTTTCTTCTTCTTCCTAGACTTAGAGGAGGACTCCCCAAAGTTAGAAGGATGAGGAGGTGGAGGATTAGTCTTCTAATCATTCTTTGCCTTAGGTTTGGAGGGAGGCTCACCACCTAGAGACGAATCTATCTTGGGCTTCTTCTTGTTCTTACCCTTGCCCTTGGAAGATTGAGCCATCAAAGGATGACTCTTAGGAAGAGCATCCATTTGAATCAAGTTGTCCTGCTCCCTAGTCAACCGATCACGAAATACCTCAAATGAAGGCATCTTATGGTCTTCTCCCATAGCATCCATATTAGAATAGAAGGTATCTAAAGGCAAACACTTGAAAATGACCTCTTATCTTAGACAAGATCAAGAAAATACACTCCTTATCATCTTTGGCATGACTACATCCTTTCAATTGTGATAAAATTAACTTGAATTGGGAAAGGAAATCTTGTACATAGTGGGGAAGGCATCTGGACAGAGAGGTGATATCAGCTTCAAGTTGTAAGATCTTGAACTGATTGACCTTACCATACAACTCAGCAAGCTTATCCCACACCGCTTTAGGTGTCTTACACTCTGAAATGTGAAACAACAAATTATCAAACACATGGAGACCTATGAGTCCTCTAGCCTCATCCATTTTGTTTCTATGAACAAATTGCTCAAATAGTTTTGTGAACTCAGATTGATTGGCATCTAACATTTGCCAAAGCCCCCTAAATTGAAACAACTATAATATTTTGAGCTTCCATGTGTGATAGTTGTGTGGACTGAGCAATTCAATCCTTGGGTCTTACATGATTAAGAAGAGAACACAAAAGGATAAAAAATGCAATATACACACCCCCACAGAATGAATGAAATTTGAATTTGTGATTCCCAACACCAAATTTGCCAAATAACTCAACTGCCTATCCAAACAGACCCACCACATAGAAACACTAGCAAATATTTCTGGTAGACTTTAGAGTCATATATAGTATTCACTAAGTATATATCAGCCACAACCAATCAAGAAAGGCCTGCACTAAATGCGTAACTACAATCTCTGATCACGCAATGCTGCCACCATGCCCTTCATATATGCATCTAGGTTGTCTTCAAAGCATTAGCAATATGGCCCACGTCTCCCTGGGTGAGAAAGAAGGTGGCCCCCAAGTCCATTGCATGTGTAACTCTGTCGTCCACCAATCCCATGGCAACCAATTATCAAAATCATGCTCCCTCAAAAGGCTTCCATGCCCTCTTTGCCTAGAGTGGTCACCAAAGTCAAAACAAATGGAGACAAAAAATCTTTTTGGCATGGGCAGACTCAAATGCAATGCGAGAGGACTTACAAAGGCGGTTCAACTCCACCAAAAAGGGGACCGTTCCATTTGTGGCAATGACCACACCGAACTTTTTCAAATGAACTTCAATATCACAACAAGGAAATGCCTTCTAGTAATAGAGAGGAATAATGTGTGCACCAACAATTGGGAAAGGTGTAGATTCAGTCCAGCAATCAGCCCCAAAAAAAATTCAAATAAAAAAACTCCATCGAATAGATGATCTCAGACTCTGATGAAAACTCTCAACGCGGAAGGTGCTTGCAAAAGACCAGCTCTGATACCATGTTAGAGCAAAGCATCCAGGAGTATATGCAAACCAAGAGAAAAACCTTCATGAATGAGAGAAGCAACATAGGAGAAGCTATTTCACTAGGAGTGAAGAATATACATTGGGCATGAGATAGTTTACAATGTACAAACCCAGGTATAAATAGCTGGGTAAAAGATGAGGTACGAGAACAACCAACCCCAACTACCTCAATGGTGAAAAATAAAAAATGAACCTAAATTTAGTAAAATATCTAATAATGTAAATGTTAAAGTAGCCTAAGTAAACTTAAGCATTCTAGATAACAATTTGCATGAAAAATCAATCATGCCAACAGAGTGGACACGTAAAAACTTTCTAATTAAGTTTCCATAAGATCTGTTTGCTGCATACAAAAACTAACTAATACCCAAAAAGCTTTTCGATGTTGTGAACACAACCCAGAAAGTGTTTTTCTATCCAATGTGCAAAAGATGTGAATCTAATTCAATAAAATGTCTCTATCAACAAAAAACAACATGTAAAAGTTGAATCAACCACCTAAGCCAAGAAAAGGCATGCTCAACCTGTAAGATGGATCAAAACATAAAATTTTCAAAGATGATTCCCAGATCTGAGCTGAAAACCCCCATTCACAACTTTAACACATGATCTCCAAATCTGATGAAACAAAATCCATTCTAGACTTTCTCGAGCCTCCTAGATACGTACGCTAGAACAATGAGAAATATTGCCAATATAGCCAAAGATGTTGCAACAAACCAAAGTTAGAACATACAAGTATATTGAACCCCAGAGGTATGCAAAAGAAATGAAACTAGCATAACAGTCATACCAAGAGATTTGTTGTAAATATTCAAATGACATAATAATGTCAAGAGAGATCTATAGCTCCAACATATGAAAATACAAGCAAGGTAGCATATTTATATAGGCTTAATGAGAGGGAGGAGGTGGCAAGTCCAACCAATAAGGAGTGACCACAAAGTTGTGCTAATAAAAACAATTGTAACTCCCATGTAAGATGATGACACCTCAACACCCACTCACTTAAGTAAGCATGCTTTACAAGCCTAAGCAAGCTTAATTAAAGTGTAGGAAAAACCTAGGAATAGGATAATAAAATAACCAACTAGGAAAGTAAAAACCTACACTAACAATACACTCATTGGATCAGGCCAAATCATAAACATAGTCCGAATTGAATAAGGCCCACTCATTAAATTGACCCAAATCACACATCTAACAAACTTACAATTAAACAATACCTAACCTTATATTAATCTATTCATAAGGGTAATAGTAATGTAAGTGTGACTCCATATATAGAATACAATGGACATAATATATCCAATGATATAATTGGATACTAGTTTCCATTTGCAACATATAGAGCACATATAGAGGACCCTACCTTCTTATGAGGAAGATGAGGCAAAACAATATTATTTACTAAATGATCAAATTCCTTTTGGAATTCTTGAAATCGAAATTTATTGTTGTGAACTTTTGCATTATTAAGATGAAAGATGATGTTGATAACTTCCATACATAATTTTTTTTGTTTAAAACAAATCTAGTTTAATGTATCTAAGTGGATTTAATTGAAATATTAAGAAGATCGAAGGCAAGATTACTTCCTTAAAACACTAAAATATTATTAAGATGAAAGATGATGTTGACAACTTCCATACATAATATTTTTTTGTTTAAAACAAATTTGGTTTAATGTATCCAAGTGGATTTAATTGAAATATTAAGAAGATCAAAGGCAAGATTACTGCCTTAAAACACTAAAATATCAAAGATCTTGAAATTATCAGAGATTTTTACCGGTTTAAAAACATGTTCATCCTCCTTGATAAAACATTGGAATACAGTCCATAACAATCTGATCGTAAGACATCATAATAAGAGATTCTCCATGATAGAGATGTTCATTCTGCACATTGTCATTGACACACTTAGAATTAGACAATACCTAGCCCGATATTGCTCTATTCAAAAGGGTACCATCTTTCTAGGTGTAACTCTATGCAATCAGTATATATGAACAACTAATATGATGGACACAACAATATCCATGTTATAAGCACGCGTTGTCGACTCTTGAATACAATTGAAAATGGTTTCAATAATAAGAGTGACATCCTCCAAGTTCAAATTGTCAAATAATCACATGTCCTCCCCTTTAAACCATTTGTAAAAAGTGTTGGGCACATAGCATGTGAAGCCCAATGTAACGGCTATTTTTCCTTTCTGTTAAGACAGCTCTCTTCTTGTTTATAACCATCATCTGTGTAACTACCATTTTCTTGGCATATATTCTTTTTTCTGGTCGACCATTCTTCTTCCTGGTCAGGCGGTTGGTAGTGGTAATAAGTGTGAGAATTTTGCTCTTTTGGATGACGGCTTTAAGAGCTGTTGCTGCTCAGATTGTAATATGGATGAAGTGATAAATAAAGTGGAGAATCCCCTGTTCATTGTGGATGTAGCCAGACATTCTGGTGAACCACATTAATCTTTGTGTCCTCTGTTTTATTTCTGAGTGTGTGTTCTGTTATTTCTATTTTTCTTTTATTGTTCTACTTTTGTTTAAATCAACAATTGGTATCAGAGCCTGGTGAAGAAACCTGGTGGAGAAGCTTGGTGAAGAAGCTCGGTGGTGAAGCAGTTCCTTGGAGATCGCTGAAGAATTTTTCAGAGCTATGAACGAAGCAGATATGGAAGAGAGAGTCAACTGGGAAGATTGGGTTCAAGCTCTCATGTCTTGGTCGTGTGGTTCTAAACTGAGTCATGATGAAGTGGGAGCTATTCATCAGATGTTTTTGGATGAATTAAATGATGAAGCTGATTCTATTATTGAGGAGTTTCTTGGCATGATGGAATCTGGGAGTGACATGGAGCAAATGCAAGAAATAAAAAGTGTTGTGGCTCAGTCCAAAGAAGACAAAGAGGTAGAAGAAATATTTTATTTTGCTGACAATGAAGTTTCTTTTTTCAAGTTGCAGCAAGAGGTTGTAGATTCAAACACAATGTATTTAAGGAATGGTCTGTCTGTAAAGAAAAAAGTTAGATTTAATTTGCCAATGGAAATAGATGATTTGGTTGCTGTAGAGGATTTGCATATTCTGGTAGAAGCTCAGAATAGTGATACCCAGAATGGCGAAGCTGTGGACATGGACTCTGTTGGTTTAGAGGAGGAGAAATTCTAGGCCAATAGCATAGAAGCAGAAGAATTTACTAATGCCATGTCTCACACAGAGGTATCAGTTGCTAATCCTGTCAAGAAAGAACGATTGGTAGCTTCCAGTACATCACAGCAGTGGAACATTTTGAGAGTGCAGCGGGAAGCCCCATTGGGTCTTTTGCTAATAATAAGAACCCTACTGATTTTGCGAACAATGAGGGCGAATCATTGGCTAAGGTAAGGAAAGTTTCTTGCTCTCCTTCTGATGATTTTGTTTCTTCTTCTTCTAGGTCGAGGCGACCTTTTGTGAGGCCTATAGCCAAAGTTAGTGGCAAAGATGATGAACAACAACCCAGTGGGGATGACTTAGTTCATGAGTTGGAGGAAGAGGAGGGTTTTAGCGTTACCAAGCTCCCGCCTTTCGTTGCCTCTGGTAGTGCACTGTATGGTTTTGGGCATCAGAGCCTGGGACTACCTGCAAACCCTTCGGAGGGCTCTGCAAAGATCTTTGTGATGGGGACTGGGTCATCTGAATTAGCTGAATCAGGGTTGGTGATAACTCTACAGAATTGTAGGCGGGTTTGGCTTCGACAGAATTGGGGGTTGTCAAGGTTGCTAATGGCAGTACCTTGGAGGCTATGGATATGGGCAATGGAAGTGTTTTGGATAAGATTGGTGTTGGGCTTGAAGTTAGTGCTAGCCAGAAGGTAGGAGATGCACAACTTGCAAAAGACTTCCAAGCTGTCTTAAAGGAGTTTCAAAAGGCCCAACAGCTTGCAGCTGAACGTGAGGCAGCTTACACACCTTTTGTTCTGCAGGCAGTTCTTCCTTGAAGCCATGTTGTGAGCGAGCTGAATTTGAGCCCAGGTAGATCTCAGGAATAGCAAGCTCTCCTTGTAGAATCAAGGAGACAGGAAGTACTTCAGTTAGAGAATGAAGTTGTGTTTAATGAGGCCATTATTGAAGAACGGGAGCAAGGGATAACGGAGATTCAGCAGCAAATTGGAGAAGTCAATGACCTTTTCAAGGATCTTGCAGTTCGAGTTCATGAACAAGGAGTGATGATAGATGATATTGACTCTAACATTGAGGGCTCTTACGCTGCAACCTCCTACGCCACTCCTCTAAAATTGGAGAGTGCGCCCAAGGTAAAACCCAAGAATTCAATTCTGTCTCTACTGCTAAGACTTGACGAAATTCAGGGAGTGGTTCCTTTTGTGCGGAATGCAAGAAAGGCTATGATTCATGAGCTGGTTAACTTGCAAGAGATTGTAGATGACATAATTGCTGCCAAATCTATGCAAGATGGTGCTACAGAAGCTTCAATAACTTCTGAAGCAGTAGTGGAGGAGTGCTCTACTGTTGAGGAAAGTGATTCTGTGGGGTGCTTGCAGGAGAATCCCAACGAGGAATTCAAGAACAAGGAGTTGCTAGAGAGTGCAATGGAGGTCCCTGTGAGTAATAAAAAAGTAGAGGAGTCTCTGCCTTCTCAAATGCAAGATTTTCTTGATCGGTTGAAGACTCCTGTGGAGAATTCGTTGAGAGATGCAAAATTGTCCTACAAACACCTAGATGAAATTATTCTGGTTGGGGGATCCACTAGGATTCCCGCTGTTCAGGAACTTGTCAAGAGAATGATTGGCAAGGAACCCAATGTCACTATGAATCTAGATGAAGTTGTTCCTCTAGCGGCAGCTGTACAGGCTAGAGTGTTGGCTGGTGATGTCAGTGCTATTGTGCTTCTAGATGTTACCCCACTATCAATTGGGTTGGAAACTCTTGGCGGTGTAATGACAAAAATCATTCCTCGAAATACCACTCTACCTACCTCCAAATCTAAGGTGTTTTCTATAGCAGCTGATGGTCAGACAAGTGTTGAAATCAATGTTTTGCAAGGTGAACGAGAGTTTGTCAGAGACAACAAGTCTCTTGGGAGTTTCCGGTTATATGAGATACCTCCCGCTCCTCAAGGTGTGCTTCAAATAGAGGTTAAGTTTGACATTGATGCAAATGGTATCCTCTCAGTCACTGCTGTAGACAAGGGCACTGGAAAGAAGCAGGCTATTACCATAACGGGTGCAAGTACCCTACGTACTGACGAGGTTGAAAGAATGGTGAAAGAGGCTGAAAAAATTGCTAAAGAAGACAATAATAATTATGGGCGAGTAGAAAATTTTGAACAAGACTCTTCTGAGGTGATTAAAGCCGATGTGCTTTGGAGAAGATTAATCCGAAGTGTTTGTGAACAGCATTTGGAGACACTACGGTCTTCAGTCTTAATTAGAGTTTGACATTAAGGTTATACATGTGGGAGATATCTCTGAACAATACTTTTGCCGATCCCACTGGTCTTCAAGTGGGAGATTGTTGGGCACGTAGCATGTGAAGCCCAATGTAACGGCTATTTTTCCTTTCTGTTAAGACAGCTATCTTCTTGTTTATAACCGTCATCTGTGTAACTGCCATTTTCTTGGCATATATTCTTTTTTTCTGGTCGACCATTCTTCTTCCTGGTCAGGCGGTTGGTAGTGGTAATAAGTGTGAGAATTTTTCTCTTTTGGATGACGGCTTTAAGAGCTGTTGCTGCTCAGATTGTAATATGGATGAAGTGATAAATAAAGTGGAGAATTCCCTGTTCGTTGTGGATGTAGCCAGACATTCTGGTGAACCACGTTAATCTTTGTGTCCTCTGTTTTATTTCTGAGTGTGTGTTCTGTTATTTCTGTTTTTCTTTTATTGTTCTACTTTTGTTTAAATCAACAAAAAGGGTGGCGTCCTGCAATTTAAAATTGTCATTACTCATAAAGCTATGCACAGTTATGGTCGAAACACTAATTAATGTAGTTTTAATAACATATGTTTGTGATCTCAAATCTGCAATATATTAAAAAAACTAGCCTACCGACAGCTCTGTCGAAAAAATGAATAAGATATCCAACGTGATGCATGTGAGAAGTTATCCAACATTGTCAGCTACCACGTTGTCCACGCTACAAAGCCAAGGCTGTACATTCTTGTCTGAGCCACTAGAAGTTGCCTTGATTGGTCCCTATAAAACTTCCTCCTTTTTTCATCATATTCCCACATTAACTATTGTTTCTCCTCCTCCTCCTTGTTTGCCAAGAATGGCGAACGCCTCTGTTGCCAGTTTGGTATTCATCTTGGCCTCTATCTCTGCCATATGGCTGGGTACTGCTGAAGGTGAAGGCGTACGAAAGCCATACATTGTTCACGTAGCCAAGTCCACGAAACCCCACCATTTTACTTGACACCACAAGTGGTATGCTTCAATGCTTCACCAGGTCTCGGCATCAGATCCCGATGCTCTGCTTTGCTGCGACACTAAGCAGAGCAGAGGCTGAAGCCATGGAGAGTATGGACGGCTGCTTGGCTGTAATTCCATCCTCTGTTCATCAACTAGCAACCACGCGCACACCCGAGTTCCTGGGCCTTTCTGGCCCCACTGGAATATGGAAGAAATACTCTAATTCTGGCAAAGATATCATAGTGGGAGTGATTGACACGGGCATATGGCCTGAAAGCAAAAGCTTCAGTGACGCAGGCCTGGGACCCGTTCCCACTAGATGGAGTGGCAGTTGTGAAGTCGGGCAGAACTTCAGTTCCTCAAACTGCAATAAGAAAATCATCGGAGCTCGATACTACTTCAAAGGCAACGAAAAGAGTTACAATACTAGCATTGATCCAATCTCGGACTACAAATCTCCTCGAGACAGCGGAGGCCATGGAACACATGTAGCTTCTATTCTTGCGGGAACCCCCGTGGATGTTTCCAGTTGGTTTGGTAACGGAAAGGCAAGAGGGATGGCCCCTCAAGCCAGGCTTGCCACCTACAAAACGTGCTGGAAAAAAGGTTGCGTTGACGCGGACATAACTGCTGCGATAGATCAAGCGATTGCTGATGGTGTCGACATCATTTCAATGTCAATCAGCTCACAAGACCTGCCTTTTTACAAGAGCCCAAGAGCCATTGCAGTATTCGGTGCCATAAAAAATGGTGTTTTTGTTTCTGCCTCCGGAGGAAACAAAGGACCATCTTCATCTACTCTGAGTAACATAGCGCCATGGATTACGACTGTAGGTGCCAGCAGCATCGACAGAGATTTCCCTGCTTTTGTACTTCTGGGCAATGGTAAGAGATACAGAGGCACCTCCACCTACAAAGGAGGAGAAGGAAAATTGCGTGGGCCGTTTTCTCTGGTGTATGCTGCCACCAACAACAGCTCAAAGCGTCGTCTTAAAGGTAGCCTGGACCCCAATGTGGTGAAGGGTAAGATAGTGCTGTGTGATCAGTTATTAGTTTTCAAGAATCCAGGGGAGTCCAGCGTCGGGGAGAAGGGGAAGGAAGCAGCCAGAGCAGGTGGGGTAGGAATGATTGTTGCAAAAGAAGTGCAAATCGGCCCACAGCAGCGAATTACCAACCCTACTAATCTGTCCTCTATCACCGTGAGTTTCATAGCTGGTGAAAGAATTAAATCCTACATCAACAGCACGTTGAAAAATGCCACAGCCGCGATGAACATCACAGGCTCAACTATTGTTGGAAAAGGAGTAACTGCTCCCGTGGTTGCTACGTTTGCTTCTCGGGGACCGAGTAGCGCGTATCCACTGATTCTAAAGCCTGACATGATTGCTCCGGGCGTCGACATTTTGGCAGCCGTGGGAGATGGTTACGATTTCAAGTCAGGGACTTCAATGGCCTGCCCTCACGTGAGCGGCGTTGCGGCGCTGATAAAAGCCATACATCCCACGTGGAGCCCGGCGGCCATAAAATCTGCTCTGATGATGTCTTCTTACATTCTTGACAACGCAAATCAGCCCATCAGAGATTCATCTATCACGCAGGCAGCTGACGCGTTTGCAATGGGTGCAGGTCACATAAATCCTGAAGGTGCGGTGGATCCTGGACTTGTCTACGATATGGAAGCTCAAGACTACATCAACTTTCTCTGCTCTCTCAACTACACCAAAAAACAAATTGCTCTACTCGCCAACGCGTCATGCGGCAATTCCAATTTGCAACCCACAGATCTCAATTACCCCTCATTTTCGGTGGTTTTTAAATCAGGCATTCAATCTGTTCATCTGAGGAACAGAACAGTGACGTATGTGGGCAGCCCTGAGGATGTAGAGTACAACGTGAGTGAGAAGAGCCCTCCTGGCGTGAAAATAAGCGTGGAGCCACAGCGATTGAAGTTCAAAACTGTCAAGGAGCAAGCCAAATATAGTGTGAAATTTGAAAACGAAGGGACATCTAAAGCTGGCACAGTTGGGTTTGGAGAGATAGCGTGGAATTCTATCAAAGGAGGGCAAAGCATTGTTCGCAGCCCAGTAGTTGTAGTATTCGAAAGTTCCATCCTACCACTAGACCATTCAGCTAGTAATACCACTTATACTTCTCGACTGCTGTAGCTTTGCTTTCTGTCAAGTAGAGGGCTGTCTGCCGTGGCAGTTTGTTTGCCCTTCCCTGTTGCTCTGTTATTCTTTGTATTCTCGACTATATTTCCGCTTAGTACACCTAAAAAAACAAAAAAAAAAAAAACGACGACCGGTAATACCACTATAGAATAAGTCCCCGTGTCTAGGGAGGAAATTCAGCTTACAAGGCCCCATTATCATATTGAGCGTAAGACGTACTCATCTACCTTGTGTCTATGCTTTTCCTTGGAAAAAGTATTTATATAAAGATATCAAATTTCTATGAATATTTCTAGATTTAATTGTGTAATAGATTTTCTCATAATTTTTTTTTGGATCACACTCCATCATCCATCATCAAGATGAAGAGAGTAAGATAAGAAAATATAAAATGATAAATTTTAGACCAAAGACTAAGTAAATAGAGGAAGGGAATGAGGTGACACAAGACCTAAGATACCACAACAAGTCAAATGATAAAAAAGGAAAGAATGAAACTAACCACTTCAAAGATCAAGATTTTTAGGAAGAAAACACATATAATATGAAACTACAATATGAGACTTATAAATCTACAAAAAAGGCATATATACATGCAAACATATATATACATACAATTACAAACAAAATTACGAACATGCATAAACAACAAACAAACCTGTATTTACATAAATACATAAATCTATATAAGAAATATATACACCACAAAAATTACATAAAATTGAGTAACCAAATAGACACAAACACCAATAGAAGAGGCAAAAAAAGTACAAACCTTTATATATGTTTCTAGAAACATTAGAAAAATTATTACATAGTCAAATCCAAGAGCATTCATATATCCAAGTATTTATATATTATTGTAATGTTGAAATTTGCATACCCATTCCATCTCTCATTTTAGTTTCAAGTGTATTTTGAGGTAATGTTTAAAGACCCATACATAATGATAAATGGCATAATATTATGTGAAGTTGGGTTCATTTTCATAGTTTTTTAATTCATATTTACATACACATATCCCTATATATTTAACCCTACCCTATCCATTTACACAAACACTTTTATACATTCACTTTATTTGCTTAATTATCACACTTGTTAGGTGTTGGCATAATAGTCACAATGGTATTACATTGTTAGTTAAATAAATGTTAGCAAGTAGATAAATAAATTAGTTTAGGGAAGTTAGGAAGTTATTTCTTGTAAGAAGTTATACACGGGAATAATAAAGCTTTAAAAATCCAATGTACTGCATTGTAACAATTGTTAGCATAATAGTATATAATATTACATTGTTAGTTTATGCATATTAAATAAATGTTAGTTTATAAGTTAGGTTTTGGGAAGTTAATTTCCCATAAGAAGCTATATATGGGAGTAACAAGGCTTTTAAAAGCCAATGTACTGCATTGTAAAATTATCTGAAGACAATACTATATTATTCTATAATGGTTTAATTTTGTGTATGTTTGCTCACCATTTCTTAATATGGTATCAGAGCATTGATTATATCTCTGTGCCTATGATTGAAAAATGGTCTTGAAGAAGACAGTTATGTCTGTAACGTAGAGAGATGTTTGCTGTGGCTAGCCACTACAATTTTTAGATTTAAGCATATTTTTTGTAATTGCTGCATTAACTGTTGTCAAGCATTGAACATTTCTCTAAAGCCTTGAAGATTTGATGAGGCATTTGTCAAAGGCATCTGGCATTCATTATGAGGCATTTTGAAAGACTACGCAGGCAGTTAAAACAAGTTTATTTACATGAATGCCAAGTACAGAAGCTTGGTGAAAGCGGTTAAAGTGTTTGCCCATATGAAAGAATGAAACATCTTGTGAATATATTATTGCAGCATATAGAAGACATTCCTCGGGTGAGTTTAAAAATTGACTGAAATTTATTAATGTTATGCTTTATGAAATGTGAGCCAATGTGAAAAGAAAAAAGATGTGTTGATGGGTAAAAGACATACGTGAGAAGTAAAATAAGTTTATGTTTCATGAAGTTTAAAACAAATATTGAAAAGTTTTTACCTTACGTGAGAAGTAAAATAAGTTTATGTTTCATGAAGTTTAAAACAAACATTGAAAAGTTTTTACCTTTCTTGGGAGAAAGTTAAAAAGAAAAGTTTTTAAAAAGGGAGAGATTTTTCATCTTTTAAAGAGTATTATTTTAAAAAGAAAGAAAAGTGGGGAGACATAAGTAGTAGAATTTTTATGAAGATATTTAATTTTATGAAAGGGAGACATAAGTAGTTTCCTTTTTTTAAGGGCATTTAAAATATTTAAAGAATTTATTTTTTGCCTTTGGAGTAATATGGTGGAAAACATTGGAGTTATTTTATCATGGCTACATCAAACATTGCTTGTGCTCTTGGGGCCATTTATACTACACTTGATAGAGTTTTCAAAGGCTCATATGTAACATCAGTTGGATAAAGTGTAACCACATCAAATTGGAGGTAGGCGGCATCGGAGGATGGAGTATTTTCCATCATCTCAAGTTAGCTTCTCGCTTTGAGATGATGCTTTGCATGAGAAGCATTTTTGGTTTTGGTTGTTTTGTTTTTCTTTGTTGATGCTGACAGAGCTAACAGATTTAAAGAATGTATGTTTTCTGAAGATTTTGTTTTGGAGACAAGTTTGGGGTTTGGTGTTGAGCTCAATATGGATTGTTGTCCAGTGAGCTTCAAAGAGTATATTATCTTGAATTATACCCTTTCGTGGTCACTAGACAATATGGCAGAGATCTGTCGTATCTCTTAGGGTCCATTGTCGAATAATTCAAGACTTTGTGATTTGAGAGCTTGGGACTAAAGAGCTCAAGAACACATATCGAAGCTACACCTTTCTGAGGGTAGACGAGACAACATGATGGAGCCTCGTTTGGTTCAAGATTTATTCTTTGGGAGAAGATCTTCTATAAAATATGTATTCATATTATGTAATCAGCTTTGTTGAGTATGTTAGCATTCAGGGGGGTCCCCTGGTACTTTTGCGGGAACAATGTAATAAGGGGGGAATGTTGGCATAATAGTATATAATATTACATTGTTAGTTTATGCATATTAAATAAATGTTAGTTTATAAGTTAGGTTTTGGGAAGTTACTTTCCCGTAAGAAGTTATATACGGGAGTAACAAGGCTTTTAAAAGTGAATGTACTGCATTGTAAAATTATCTGAAGACAATACTATATTATTCTATAATGGTTTAATTTTGTGTATGTTTGCTCACCATTTCTTAATAACAATCATTCGAAGACAATAATATATAATTTTATGTTTTAATATTGCTATGCAATAATGGTGTAATTATCTGTGTTTGTGCTCACCATATTTCAATATGGTATCAGAGCAACTATTTGGCTGAGCCTGTGTTAGTGTTACTACATTGTTCAGTTAGTGTTGGTTATGCGGTTCGTTTAGTTTCGCTCAGTTTGTTGTAACTATAATGCATTATAATTATCAACTCTGTCCATATATATACATGATGTATCTGCACTTTAGAAGATATGAATGAATAAAATTGTTTTACTTTGCTTTATTTAGTATCAGAGTAGCCATAGAGGAACTAAGATGTGAGGCATTAGTCTACTGTGTAAAGTGGAGCATGTTCTAAGAGGATTGAAAATGGCTTGGTCTTGGAGCCACTTGATCTGGAGCTAAGCCAATAGTTTCTAAGTCCTTCATGATGCGCAACCTCTTGCAAGAATCTACAAACATTTCCCAAGGCACATCTCTCAAGCATCAAATCTCTCACGAGAGCAATTTGATGGGTCTATTGAATGGATCAGAATACGTGAAGATCATGAAGGAAGTTGAGATATTGTTTCTGTAAGTTGTAGTATTGTTTTGCAGGCTGGGGGTTGAATGCATAGTTTCTATTCTCACTTGATTACTATTCTCATTTGAAGATATATGGTTGGGTATATATAGGAGATTATTCATCTATCACCAGATTCAATTGAATGCCATACTAGCTATTTGAAATGGTCTACTCCATTTATTGGAAGGTGTTGTTCAATAGCTTGCCTTAGTAAGATAGAAGGTGATCAAGTTCTGCTGAGGTCTGCAGGAAATAGCCTTGGAAGGAAGCATCAAGTTTGGAGGCCTTTGCAGGTAGATTGAAGACATTTGTGCTCTCTGTTGTAGTGGTTGTTGCCTAGACTAAAGTTTCTCTATCCAAGCCATTTGTAGCACTCTCTATAAGGCACCTGAAAGAGGAAGACATAGTCTGCAAAACCCAGCAATCAAAGAAAAGTGGATGTCCATTATCATCTCAAATTGGTATGTATTGAAGTGTGTATGAAGTGCAAATTTTATAAGCAAATATATTTAAGTCTAAGTAAGAAGTCAATCTTTTGAGTATTATCTAAAATGGAGATCCCATTAGACAAGTATTCTGGTTCCAATTTTCATACTTGGAGAATGAAAATTCAAATGCAACTAATGAATAAAAATTTATGGGCAATAGTAAGTGGAAAGGAAAAAGCACCTACAGATGCAAATAAGTTATTAGATTGGAGTAGTAGAGATGATAAAGCCAAGGCTATAATTGGTCTTGCTCTTTCTGACACCGAATTGCACCATATTGATTTAGATAAATCATCAGCCCAAATTTGGGATAATCTGAATAAATTGTTTGGAGCAAAAGTTGTTAATGCAAAGTTTTCCCTAAAACTTCAATTATTTTGATTTAAGATGGAAGATGGAATCACAATGTCAAATCATATAAGTAACTTGTAGTCTCTCATTAGATAGCTAGCAGAGGTTAAGGTTACAGTAGATGATGATGATGCTAGGGCCATCCTATTAAATAGCTTGCCTTCAAAATACAACAATGTTGTTTTTACTCTCAGTCAAATATCTTCACAAACTCTAGAAGGTATGATTTCTGCTCTTCTATCAGAAGAGAAGAGAACAACAGAAGATTCAGAAGATGATCCTCAAGAGAAAGCATTATTTTCAAGAAACAATTGCAAGAGATCAGAGAGAATCAAATATTTTTATTGTAAGAAAAATGGTCACATAGCTTAGGATTGTAGAACTCGAGCGAGTGATGTTCTTAAAGGAAAGCTCAAAAATAAAGGAAATCTTGCTTGCATTGAAGGTGATAAGGATCCACCAGATATTGAGGATGAGGATCCACCAGATGGTGCTATTAATTTCTGTGGATATGCCCTTTAAGCAAGGTCATATTGGAGGTTGGCGGCATCGGAGGATGGAGGATTTACTATCATTTCAAGTTAGCTTCTCGCTTTGAGATGATGCTTTGCATGAGAGGCATTTTTGGTTTTGGTTGTTTTATTTTTCTGTGTTGATGCTGATAGTGCTAACAGATTTGAAGAATGTATGTTTTATGAAGATTTTGTTTTGGAGACAAGTTTGGGGTTTGGTGTTGAGCTCAATATGGATTGTTGTCCAGCGAGCTTTAAAGAGTATATGATCTTGAATTATACCCTTTCGCAGTCACTAGACAACATGGCAGAGATCTGTCGTATCTCTTAGGGGCCATTGTCGAATAATTCAAGACTCTGTGATTTAAGAGCTTGGGACTAAAGAGCTCAAGAACACAGCTCAAAGCTACACCTTTCCGAGGGTAGATGAGACAGCATGATGGAGCCTCGCTTGGTTCAGGATTTGTTCTTTGGGAGAAGATCTTCTATAAATATGTATTCATATTATGTAATCAGCTTTGTTGAGTTTTTTAGCATTCAGGGGGGTACCTTGGTACTATTGCAGGAACAATGTAATAAGGGGGGAATGTTAGCGTTACTACATTGTTAAGTTGGTGTTGGTTATGCGGTTCGTTTAGTTTCACTTAGTTTGTTGTAACTGTAATGCATTATAACTATCAACTCTGTTCATATATATACATGATGTATCTGCACTTTAGAAGATATGAATGAATAAAACTGTCTTACTCTGCTTTAGCCTATGCATTCTAAAATGGAAAGTTGAAAACTTTTTTGTAGGAGAGCCAATAGAAGTTAAAATCTGCATCAAAGGCATCTAAGATTTCAAATGGAGGCATATATCATTCTCAGTTTCACTATCCAAACGAATTTGTTGTTGTCCAAATGAATTTGCTGATGTTGAGAGAGTATTGTTGTCTAATACTTAGGGTTTGCATGGTTTTTCTTTACTATGAGGAGACGATGGCGTAAAGTTTTCAAAACATTGTTGTGCTGAAATTTCATCCTTTGCATTCAATTTGCATTAAGTAATCTTTTAGAAGTAAATGATATGGAAATTGTTTGCCGTGAGGAGATGCAAGTTGTTTGTTATTAAAGTTGCACTCAAAGAAGGAAAACCAGGTGTACACCGAATACAACAAGGAAATCTCTTCATGGAAAATCTATTTGAGCACATGAGAATGGTTGCTGGCACTATTATTGGAGGATAATTATTTGTTTGATCCATAGAAAGAGTTTCTTGCCCTTCATTTTAGTTAATGTGGAGACTATCAATGCTGGAATAAACTTGGTGGTCGCAGAGAGACAAGAAATTCTAAAATCTGTGTAGAAGTTTTGAAAATAACAATAGAAGGTAAATATTTCTCTTTTAACAAAAACCATTGAAATCAAATGAGGAAGTGCTAAAGGTGCTGAAAGCTATACAAAACCCACATAAGGCGTTTCAATTTTTACATCTTGTCTCAAGTACTGTGTTCATTTCTAGGTTTGTTTGCTGCACTGTGTAAGGGTTTTCAGAGAAGGCATTTCTTACATTGTTATTTTTTTGGTCAAACATTTTGTGTGAGAAAATAAAATTTTGGATAACAAAATGGAGTAAGTGTTTTTTTATTGCATAGAGGCCACAAATTGATGCCTAAGCAAATAAGTTATTTTGGAGAAACTAGAGTAAAACAATTTTGTTTGGAGAAAGTTAAAAAGTTTTGAAGGAAAAAATTTACAATTTCTTTTTGAGAAAAGTTTTTAAAATGGAGACATAAGTATTAAGGAAAGGGTATTTAAAATATTTACTTTTAAGGAATTGGGAGAAATAAGGGGAAGTATTTAAAAAGATTAATTTGGAGGTAAATTTAATTTTTGTGGTGAGATGAGGTTTTAACATTTGAAAATGGCCACACATTATGTTTGTGGTTCCGATGCCATCCATGCTATCATTGATAGAAATTTGAGAGACTTGCATGCTTGTGCTATTGAAGAGACGAAAGCAAATGGATAGAGTGTAAGCATACCAAATTGGAGGTAGGCAGCATCGGAGGATGGAGGATTTTCCATCATTTCAAGTTAGCTTCTCACTTTGAGATGATGCCTTGCATGAGAAGCATTTTTTGTTTTGGTTGTTTTGCTTTTCCTTGTTGTTGCTAACGGATTTAAAGAATGTATGTTTTGTGAAGATTTTATTTTGGAGGCAGGTTTGGGATTTGGTGTTGAGCTCAATATGGATTGTTGCCCAACGAGCTTCAAAGAGTATATGATCGAGAATTATACCCTTTCACGGTCACTAGACAATCGCAGAGATCTATCGTATCTCTTAGGGTTCATTGTCGAATAATTCTAGACTCTGTGATTTGAGAGTCTAGGACTAAAGAGCTCAAGAACACAACTTGAAGCTACGCCTTTCTAAGGGTAGACAAGACAACATGATGGAGCCCCGCTTGGTTCAAGATTTGTTCTTTGGGAGAAGATCTTCTATAAAATATGTATTCATATTATGTAATCAACTTTGTTGAGTATATTAGCATTCAGGGGGGTCCCTTGATACTATTGCAGGAACAATGTAATAAGGGGGGGGAATGTTGGCATAATAGTCACAATGGCATTACATTGTTAGTTAAATAAATGTTAGCAAGTAGATAAATAAATTATTTTTGGGAAGTTAGGAAGTTATTTCCTATAAGAAGTTATACACAGGAATAATAAATCTTTAAAAAGTTGATGTACTGCATTGTAACAATCATCTGAAGACAATAATATATAATTTTATGTTTTAATATTGCTATGCAATAATGGTGTAATTATCTGTGTTTGTGCTCACCATATTTCAATATTAGGCACTTACCTCCATTTAATCATTTTTTACTTTGATCTAACCATTACTCCATTCTAGGACAAGTATGCAAGTGTGGTGGTGACCTTAAGGTCATGAACTTGTCCCTTTCCAATTTAAAATTTAAAATTCAAATTTGTTCAACTAGTTGCCGGGTGCTACCACCTAATGGGTTACACTTTCTGGGACATCATATTTTTGTTGAAATCACATATTTTTAGAAAATATAATGATTTAAGCCTTGAAAGGTTCCATTTAAAGGATTTTAATTGAAGAGAATTTGATCAAATCCCCTTAGATTCAAACCCCCTTGGATAAAACCCCGCTAGTTTTAAACCATACCTATAATGGAGTCTCCTCTACCCCTATCAAAATGCTGATAAAGAACCAATTTTGATTTATCTTTTGAGGGATCAAATGAATTCATTTAAAATTTATGCTTTGTAAGTATGTAGTCCTTATTATAAGCTTCCCGAAAAATATAATTTTAAATATATTTAATTTGATTATTATATTTATTTTTTATTTCTTGTGAATGTATATTTTTCAACAAACATCAAGTTCTCTATTCTGCACACATGGAAAATTAGTAAATTAGTGAAAAAAATTCTAAAAAATATCTATGCACTAGGTATTGATGTCCTTGTTTCAACAAAAGAAAAAAAAATGATTTTCAATATATACAAAAAAGATTATGTTTTATGGAATACGCCTATGTCTAAATTATAATTGGTTTGACTTCAAAAATTAATTAAAAACTATATATTCAACAAAACATTATGAAACCAAATGCATAAACTATATATCGGTATGACCAATCTAAATTAAAAAAAATACACATCACTTTTAAAAAAAGTTGTTTACTATTAAAAACTAGTTATCAAAGGAGATGGAAAAAAAATTACAATTTAACTCCAATTTTTTTAAAAAATATATATTTAGAATCTACAAACAAAATCTAATAAATCACTAGTTCACATCATCTTCAAATTCCTAATGGTTTAGTAGCTATAGGTTTCGAAACGTGAAGATTGACTTCAAAATATTGATTTCAATGTCAAGTTTGGCCAAAAAGTGTAACCCATTATTGTGAGATGACCCCGCCTTCACTCATCTATACTTTGAGACAATTAAACACACTTTTGGCTTGACTTGGTGCTATGTGCTAGTATATTTGAAGATATTTATTAAACTCATTCTAATCATACCATAATCTTGATCAATAGTGACTCATTTCAATTTGGTGCAATAAAAAGAGAAGAATTTGCATCATAGGTGCTTGTCTACTATTTTCAATATTGTTCAATTTCAAAGGGTTGGAGAAGGTGCAGTGCCAATGCACCTCGATATTAGAACAACCCCACTAAGGTATTCTTAAATATTGCTATTCCTAATTTTTAGAAAAGAAAGAGTAGAAGACTATTTATAAGGCAAAGCTACAAAATGAAACCCCATAGATTCTAAGGATGAGTCTAGAGAATAGGTATAGATCCACAATTGAAAATTAGTTCCAAACATATGGACCTATCCTCTGGGGTGGAGATCCCACACATAATTCTAGATGATTACACTAATAGAGATGTACTATTTTAAAGTGTTGACGACAAACATATTTCAGATCTTCACCTATTTGACATCCTTTTTGGTGATCAAGCTAAGTATCACTTTCTATCTTTGTTCAATTATCAAGGTACCTTTTCCAATTTATTATCCACTAGTTACACTCACTAATCTGGGTTGATTGTGCTTATTTGCTTGCATTAATTCAATTAACCTAGATTAACGGTAAGGAAATGTTATTTTCCTTTTCATCTTATTTTCAAATCTACCATTCCTTTTACATTATCATGCTTCATTGATATATATATATAATTAGGGTTTGTGAGATTTATTGTGATATCTTTTTCAACCACCCTTACTTACCCTTAGCTACCACATCAAGGTTTTATTTCTTGTCACAACCCTTATTTTTAATAATTAGTTATGAATTTAAATAGTATTATTTAAATGACTTTCAACTAATTTTGACTTGTATGTACGACAGAAATACTCTCTCTCTCGATGAAGAGAGAGTATCATCAGAGTAGAGGGAGTTTAGCTAACTGATGGTAACTTGTATTGAAGGGACCTATGCACACACCACTTAGTCGAATTGTAGGTTCATAATATATAGTACAAAATGGAGAGTAAAATGTTTTTATTGATATGTTTTGAAATGATACAATGCAGATTTATACAGGGACGATGTAGTTGCAGTTTACATAACTGTCGATGCAGTTTGTATAACTACTTTATAACTACAACATGGACGATGTAATCAATGTAATACCAACATTCCCCCCTTATTACATTGTTCCTGCAATAGTACCAAGATACCCCCCCTTAATGCTAAAATACTCAACAAAGTTGATTACATAATATGAATACATATTTTATAGAAGATCTTCTCCTAAAGAACAAATCCTAAACCAAGCGGGGCTCCATAATGCTGTCTCGTCTACCCTTGAAAAGGCGTAGCTTCGAGCTATGTTCTTAAGATCTTTAATCCCAAGCTCTCAAATCACAGAGTCTTGAATTATTCGACAATGAACCCTAAGAGATACGACAGATCTCTGTCATTGTCTAGTGACCGTGAAAGGGTATAATTCAAGATCATATACTCTTTGAAGCTCACTGAACAACAATTCATATTAAGCTCAACACCAAATCCCAAACCTATCTCCAAAACAAAATATTCACAAAACATACATTCTTCAAATCCGTCAGCATCAACAAAGAAAAGCAAAACAACCAAAACCAAAAATGCTTCTCATGCAAAGCATCATCTCAAAGTGAGAGGCTAACTTGAGATGATAGAAAATCCTCCATCCTCTGATGCCGCCTACCTCCAATATGACCCTGTTACACTTTAACCAACTGATGTCTTGGGTGAGTCTTTGGAGGCCTCATCAGGAATAGAAAAGATGGCCCTGAAAGCATAAGCTATCTTTGACATATGTGCATTCATGATGATAATGTCAATTTGAACCAATGATAGACCCATACACTAATCAACCTTATATCTCCAAGGTATTATTAAACATTCATCAAATTAAGCCTTATTACTCCAAATAAAAATATAAAAACTCTAGAATTTCTCAACCACCTTCATTATATTTGACAAAATTATCACACTTTCTCAAAAGTAAGATCCCTCTTTGAATTTTTGACCACCACTTTAAAATATTCACATGCCACTTCAAAATAGAAACCAAAAACAACTAAATCTGTCTGTGTGCAAACATTGAACCATACCACTTCCAAGGATGCAAGATCTTTTGAATGTCTGATTATACATGAAATATTCTACAGGACCCTTTTCTCCACATAATTATTCCATGCAAACTATATAAAACTGCACTGATAATGCCTATATAGTTATTGACCTGATAGGCATTGATGTTAAAAAGATTTTAAAAATAAACTCCAAACCTTTTAAAAATTTCAACGGTTATTGAGATGGGAAAAGCTGGCTTTTAAACCTTTCAACGATTTTATATTGATCTTCAGATCTACGCCTTTCTCACAGTCTTCATGGGCACACAAACACCTTCCAGACGTCAACAGTAGCAATGCATCTCACTAACACAAGGTCACATTGCTCTTTTCATACAAACAAGCAGTGCTTTCAATGTCTTCAAATTTCCACGGATCCTGTTATACAAACTCACAATTCTTGTATATGTAATAGTCTTGACGTAGCCATGCCTGGAAACATAAGATGTAGCATTCAACAGCCTTCTCCTCAAGCGATCTCCAAAACTACATGCCTGGTAAAACTAAATTCAACGGGCAATACAATTATCTGCAAATATATATTGTTGATTTTCTAGTTGATACTGTATGTAATGAAATGGCTCTTCATGTCAAAACTCCTAATTCTAATGCCTCCAATGTTTAATAGAGACACAAACTTAACAAAGACAAACATATAAAAAATTCCACTACAACAACACAGAGGGCTCAACCACTATTTCCCATGCCTAATTAAATCTTCGATCTTTGTATGCAAAAAGATGGTTTAGGTCCTTAAAAGAGACGCCATTGTTACGTCTGTTAAAAACAAATGTCTTGGTCTTTCAAATACCTATTCACATTAGAACTACTTTACTGCAATCTTCATCTTCTTCTGATGAATGGCGATCTTGCATACTAGACCATCTATCTTTCTCTCTGACACACCTTGTCACGCCACTCTACATTAGAAATGATGTTGGCACTTAATTCCATCCCTAAAATGGCATGAAGATAACATATGCCACATGAAATTCTCACACATCATATTCATTTTTTTGCTTCATCACCTTTCACCTCCATAGGATTAGGATCAACAACTGCTCTAATAAATGAATCTACACCTAACACCTCACATCACACAAGGCTCTGATACCAAATAATGGAGAGTAAAATGTTTTTATTGATATGTTTTGAAATGATACAATGCAAATTTATACAGGGACGATGCAATTGCAGTTTACATAACTGTCGATGCAGTTTGCATAACTACTTTATAACTGCAACATGGACGATGTAATCAATATAATACTAATAGTGTAGTCTAATTAATTCTCCATAAGCCCCTGAACTATCTAACTGGCGCAGCTCTTTCAAATCTCTCCTGTCTGCCTGCATGCCTGCCATATATAGATAGAAGTGGGGATTTGAAATGATACAATGCAGATTTATACAGGGACGATGCAATTGCAGTTTACATAACTATCGATGCAGTTTGCATAACTACTTTATAACTACAACATGGACGATGTAATCAATGTAATACTAATAGTGTAGTCTAATTAATTCTCCATAAGCCCCTGAACTATCTAACTGGCGCAGCTCTTTGAAATCTCTCCTGCCTGCCTGCATGCCTGCCATATATAGATAGAAGTGGGGATTTGCATTTAGAATAATCTTTTAACTGATTTACAAAATTACAAATAATCACATTATTTGAATTTATTATTTTAGATAATTTAATATCTTTTGAAAATATTCTTTTAAGGCTTTTTTTAATTTTTAGAAAGTGGCAGTTACACGTCTTTGAGGGAATCTTGTAAATATTTATTTCTTTTTAGCTTCTAAGATTGAGACTAATTTTAGAAATATGAGTAAGTGGAAAGACTGGCATTTATTGCCTTTCTATTTTGTTTTTGAATGCTTATCTTTTAAAAAGGGGAGGTTGAGAGAAAAAAATTAGAGACATTCTTTCTGAGAGGATGAAAATAATAGAGGAAAGAAGAGATTTGAAAAGGAAATTTGGATGAAAATAATAGAGGAGAAAAGAAGAGATTCAAAAAGGAACTCTGGGAATGAAATGTTTATTTTGCTATTGCATGAAAGTTTTAATTATGCAATTAAATGTTTTTTCTTGAATAGTTTGTTTTGTGCTTATCCTGCAATTATTGCATTCCTAAGATAACATTTCTTTTGCACATTGGTCTATGCTTCCACATCTTGCTTGCATGTCTACTTGGGTTGATGCAACTTTTGACAAAATTCCTTTATTCTTTATGCTTCAATATTTGCCTTCCCTTGAAATCAAGCTTCGTGGAAATTTAGTCCTTAAGCATTTGCCAAGCTTTCACACTTAATACTTATGTTTGCAATATAGACTTCAAGGGTGAGCCGTGTTGCTTGCAGAATGGGTAGTACCTCCTTCTACCCTCTCCATCTAGTGTTGTGTGATTGATGGGAGTAGTGTTTTTTTAAGGGCTTGTTATGATTATAGGGAAGTGAGAAATTTGACAATGCATCTACCATTACATTAGCTGAAATTTCTAAGCTCTCCCCAATGAATATTTTTGGCATAAATCACCATTTTTTGCATCCTGTGAAATGGCATTTCTTAGCCACAGCTTGTCTCATCGTTGGTTCAAACACTGGAGTATAGAAGTAATTCTTTGATCAAAACTAGGTTTATAAGGCTTTGATAGTGTTAATTTTTATGTAGCTTGTACAGGTGTTCTAGTCTCGAGTGGTGATTACGAGGCTAGAAACACAGCTGGAATAATTATCTCCATACCTAGAAAATTGATTTCTCGAGAGAATTTTAGATATTAGGGTTTGTTAGAGTCTAATTAATCCTAACCATTGATTGAGATTAAATCATGGCCATTGGTTTTCAATGAGAGGATTATAAAAGAGGATCAATGGGCATTTGGAGATGATAGATCTGAGAAACATTTGCAGCGATAGCAAATAAATAAATTTGCAGCAATAGCAAATTGATTTGCAGTAAGAGCAAAGGGCGCAGCGATAGCATTAGAGAGCAGCAGTGGAATTACCGGAGAAGAAAATTATTGCCGGAGCAATTTCAGCAGGAGCAATTGAGGGAAGGAAATTTATCGGAAAGAAAATTTTTGGAGCTTTGCCAGTAAGAGGCAAGCAAATTTGTATCTCTTGATTTTTTGTAGTTGAATAAAATTCTTATCTGTTGACTGGTTTTCCCTTCGGGGTTTTTCCAGGGACAATTTGTCCAAAACTATTGTGTTCAGTTTGCATATTTTATTTTTTATCTCCGTGATTATTTGTGAAGTTGCTGCTATATTATTTTCAATATTTGCTATGAATTAATTTTCCACAGTAAAATAATCTATTTACGATAGGAGATTAATAATCAGTAGCTGCAATATAATTTCACATGGTATCAGAGCAGATCTGAGGGCAGAACAGGTATAGGGAGAAAGAAAAAATAATAAATAAAAAAATCTAAGGTTTATAAAACTCAGTTTGACCTCTTCAAAATTATTATTATTATTTTCTTTTGAGATGGCCTCAGTAGGTTTAAGAGATCAGAAAAGATTGGATGGAGCCTCGAATTTTGGTGTCTGGAAAGCCAGAATTTCTTTATTGCTGGAAGAGAATGGTATCAAGGAATATGTGACCACTATTGTACCTGTACCTACAGATGCAACACAGCTCTTAGCATATAAGAAGGAAGATGCCAAGGCGAGGAGGCTGATTCTTGACGGTGTTAAGGATCATATTGTTCCACATATTGCAGAGTTAGATACAGCGAAGATGATGTGGGATGCCATTATGAATCTGTACCAGAATACTACCACTAACCGGAAGCTGATTCTCAGAGAAAAATTGAGGAATACCCGGATGAATAAGGGAGAAGACGTTACAAGTTACCTCACCAGACTTAGACTTGTCAAGGATGAGTTGGCAGCTATTGGAGACAAACCAAATGATGACAAGCTAGTACGAATAGCCCTGAATGGGTTTACTAAGCAGTGGGATGTCTTTGTTCAAGTTATTAATGGATGAGACACCTTACTGAGTTGGGATCGACTATGGAGTGACTTCACTCAGGAGGAGCTTAGACTAAGTCTTGTTAGTGGAACCAGCAGTAATAGTCAGAAAAGTGAGGTGGAACAGGAAAACGTTGCCCTAGCAGGAAAAGGGAAAGCGAAGAAGGGGTTTGGCAAAGGATCAAATTCAAAAAGTGAGGAGGACTTATCTAAGATAAAATGCTATGGCTGTCACGAGTTTGGCCACTATGTCAGCGATTGCCCACAAAGGAAGAAAAATGAAAAGAAAGGCAAGAAGCAGATGGCAGCTTCAGCAAGTGTAGATGAGCTTTCTAGTAGAATGGAGGATGAGTTTGCACTCATAGCTTGCCTGACTAGCTCAACCTCACAGGGTGTTTGGTATATAGACAGTGGGGCGTCATTTCATATGACAGGAGTTAGGGAGTACTTCTCTAGTTACAAGGAGGACATCAGATTCCAGATTCAGATGGGGAACAAGTCCAAGTGCAATCCAATTGGGAGAGGGACTGTTCTATTTCAGAGGGAGAATGGCAAGCCTATTTCTATTCATGATGTGTTGCATGTGTCAAGCATGGGCATGAATCTAATTTCCGTATCTGTCCTTCAGGATAAAGGCTACAATGTACTCTTTAGAGGAGCGCATGTTTTAATCAAGCATAAAGATTGGAAATCACCCATAGCTATTGGATTTAGGAGCGGCTGACTTTATAGGTTGTAGTTTGATACTCCTAAGGCACTAGTGAGTAGCAGTAATCCCAGAGATCAAGGAGAGCTATGGCATAGGAGGATGGGCCATATACATCATGGAGCACTTAAATTGCTTTGTGAGATAATGATAGGTGTTCCAGAGGTGAGCACAGAGCATGATGATGTATGTAAGGGATGTGTGTTGGGAAAGTTTGTGAAAGCAGCTTTTCCAAGGAGTGACACCAGATCCAAGGGGGTTCTTGATCTAGTACATTCAGATATATGTGGACCAATGTCAACGAAGTCTCTCAGAGGATACGAGTACTTTGTTACTTTTATTGATGATTTCTCTAGGACGACCTAGATATACTTCTTGAAGACCAAGGATGAGGTCTTCAGTCACTTCCAGGAGTTCAAAGCTCTTGTGGAGAATTCGACAGGCAGGAAGGTAAAGGTTCTTCAGTCAGACAATGGAGGCAAGTACAAAGAGAAAGAGTTCCAGGAGTTATGTACCAGGGAAGGAATCAAGAGAGAGTGGACTGATCCTTACAACCCGCAGCAGAATGGGGTTGCTGAGAGGAAGAATCATTCTATATCAGAGGCAATAAGGGCTATGTTGTATGACCAAGATATGCCACGTTATTTATGGGCAGAGGCATGTAGTATAGCAGTATACATACAGAACAGAGTTCCACATAAGGTATTGGGCAAGATGACACTAGAGGAGGCATTTTCACGGAAGAAGCCAGATGTTAGTCACTTCAGGATATTTAGGAGTTTGGCATTTTGTCACATTCCAGGGGCTACACGTTCCAAGTTAGATCAGCCTGTAGAGAGAGGGTACTTTGTGGGGTACAACGAGATCTCAAAGGCATATCAGATATTTATTCCAGGGACTAGGAGGATTATAGTTAGGCGTGATGTCAAATTCATGGAGGACAAGGCATATAGGAGGTCCAGAGATTTGCCAGCAGATGATCAGAATGAGCAGCCAACAAAAACTCCAAGGATTGTTCAACCAGAACAGGTGCAGCAAAGCACGAGTACAGTTACTAGTATAAGTACAGGCTCAGGTGCTGAGAGTTCGCAGAGTATGGAGCAATAGATACAACAAATCCAAGAGATGCATCAAGAAGATATGGAGTTTGATATTTCATCCTCTATAGTTGACAGGAGGAACCGTGAGGTTCAACAGACACATAGGGATACTCAGGAGTTTGTGGGAGCTCCTAGGACGAGTAGTAGACAGCGGAAACAACCAACCAGGGATAATGACTATGTGGCATTGGTTAGTCAGTTGGTAGATAGCGAGCCTTCCAGCTATCAGAAGGCTGCACAACAACAGGTGTGGCAAGATGCGATGGTTGAGGAATATACTTCAATAGTGCAGAACGATGTGTGGGAGGTTGTGCCTAGACTGACAGATAGGGCAATGGTTGGATCACGCTGGATCTATAAGATTAAGCATGGTGTAGATGGTAGCATCGAGAAATACAAGGCAAGGTTCATGGCCAAAGGGTTCTCTCAGAAGGAGGGAATAGACTATGAGAGACGTTCACTCTGGTGGCTAGGTATACTTCTATATGAGCCGTAATCTCACTTGCAGCACATATGGGATGGCAGATCCATCAAATGGATGTCAAGACGGCATTTCTTAATGGTGAATTAGTAGAGGAGGTATACATAGAACAACTAGAAGGCTTTGTAGCACACAGTAGTGAAACCCACGTGTGCAGATTGAAGAGAGCTTTGTATGGACTCAAGCAGGCTCCTAGGGCATGGTATGAGCACATTGATAAATACTTGCAGGGAATAGGCTTTGTGAAGAGTGAGGCAGATGCTAACCTTTACTACTTGGTGGTTGGGGGTGAAGTTCTCATTCTTGTTCTATATGTGGATGACTTGTTTTTAATAGGTTCACTAGGGCTCATAGAGGAGTGCAAGAGGGACCTTGTAGCAGAGTTCGAGATGAAAGATTTGGGGCTTATGCACTACTTTCTAGGCATGGAAGTGTGGCAAATAGATGGAGAGATTTTCCTTGGACAAGGTAAATACTGCATTGAAATCTTGAAGAGGTTTGAGATGCAAGATTACATAGCCATGTCTACACCTATGATCACGAATTGGAAGAAGGTAGACTCATCCAAGGAAAAGGATTTAGACCCCACCTTATACAGGATGTTGATTAGATCTCTCATGTATTTGGTCAACACTAGGCCAGATATATCCTTTGCAGTAAACTCTCTTAGTCAGTTCATGGTTGAGCCGAAGAGAGTGCATTGGACAGCAGCAAAGCATGTGTTGCGGTATTTGTGTGGTACAATCGAGTATGGGATCAGCTATGCTCAAGGTGATGGTGTCAAGTTGATAGGCTATATTGATGCAGATTGGGCAGGTAGTACAGTGGATAGGAAAAACACTTCAGGGTGCTGCTTTAGTTTGGGATCAGGAGTTGTCTCTTTGTACAGCAGGAAGCAAAAGTCCGTGGCTCTGAGTTCTGCAGAAGCAGAATACATAGCAACTAGCATGGCAACATGTGAGGCTATATGGCTTTGGAAGTTGCTGGTAGCCTTGTTTGGTCAGAGGGTTGAGACTACAATGATACACTGTGATAATCAAAGTTGCATCAAATTATCTAAAAATCCAATGTTTCATGATAGGTCTAAGCATATAGACATCAGGTATCATTTCATCAAGGATTGTGTACATCGAAGGATTGTTCAGCTATAGTATATACCTACAGATCAGCAAGTAGCAGACATTTTGACAAATGCATTAGGGAAGGCAAAATTCATCTTCTTTAGAGAGAAGTTGGGTGTTGTGCAGAACACCTTCCTCACTAAGAGGGAGTGTTAATTTTTATGTAGCTTGTACAGATGTTCTAGTCTCGGGTGGTGATTACGAGGCTAGAAACACAGCTGGAATAATTATCTCCATGCTTAGAAATTTGATTTCTCGAGAGACTTCTAGATATTAGGGTTTGTTAGAGTCTAATTAATTCTAGCCATTGATTGAGATTAAATCATGGCCATTGGTTTTCAATGAGAGGATTATAAAAGAGGATCAATGGGCATTTAGAGATGATAGATCTGAGAAACATTTGCAGCGATAGCAAATAAATAAATTTGCAGCAATAGCAAATTGATTTGCAGTAAGAGCAAAGGGCGCAGCGATAGCATTAGAGAGCAGCAGTGGAATTGCCGGAGAAGAAAATTATTGCCGGAGCAATTTCAACAGGAGCAATTAAGGGAAGGAAATTTATCGGAAAGAAAATTTTTGGAGCTTTGCCAGTAAGAGGCAAGCAAATTTGTATCTCTTGATTTTTTGTAGTTGAATAAAATTCTTATCTGCTGACTGGTTTTCCCTTCGAGGTTTTTCCAGGGACAATTTGTCCAAAACTATTGTGTTCAGTTTGCATATTTTATTTTTTATCTCTGTGATTATTTGTGAAGTTGCTGCTGTATTATTTTCAATATTTGCTGTGAATTAATTTTTCACAGTAAAATAATCTATTTACGATAGAAGATTAATAATCAGTAGCTGCAATAGAATTTCATAGATAGAATATTGTATCTTCTAATAGGCAATCCATGTAAGTAATTTGGTGCTTGAGTAAAGGTGATATAAGCTTTTGGTTGGCACCTGAATAAATTGCGCAACCAGAATGTTGTACTATTTACGGGGGGCACAACATTTGATAATTGGGCGCCTAGTAACCTTTATATTTATAAAAAGGTGAATTTAAAACTGATGTTGGCACCTTAGCTGGCCTTCCATAGGCGACGCCTTTTTCTCCTCAAATCAAGCATTCTTTTCCTTTTCCAAACTAAGAAAACTTTCCTATAGAATTTTAATGCCTCCTTTGTCAAATCTGCGACAAGATTTGTTTCTATTTATGGCGTAATTATCTTAGTTGTTTAATAATATTTCCTATGTGAGCATTTCTATGATGGCTTATTAATGTGGAGTTTGTGGCTTGGTTTGGAACATCTTTCCTACGCTTTTTTAAGTCAGATTTCTCTTGGATTTCAGTACACAGAAACTTGCCAGAATAAATGCCGCAAAATCACTAGTTTAGTTTGATTTTATTACATTTTAGATATTTTGCTTTGCAAGCATCTTGAGTAGTTAATGGGTAAAGTTTCTCGATATCAAGGCAATATTTTAATATAGCATATTCAAGTGCAACCTCAATATATCCCTAAGCTTCCATAATTTGCTCATCCTTACAGATGATAAAGCTAGCCATTTGGTCATCATTAACCATTATATCATTCCATTCACCTAACCAGAAGCCACGATGCATGTAGTAGCCCCAACAAAAGCTCTTGTGTGGTTTTGTCACACTACTAAGGGCATATCCTACCATATTTTGACTTATGTGGTGCTATACAACAATTTCCATTTGCAGCCATATCGAGTTTAGGTAACGATTGATTCTTGGAGCGTATAAAATTATAAATAGTAGAAATGGTAGACAAAGGTCAATGCACAAGCAGCCTTACGTAACCAGCAATCAGAAATTTAATAGAGAAATACACAATTCAGTCAACTAGAAATAACTATATACAACTAGAGTATTACAATCATCATTTTAGGTATCTCACTGAATGATTAATTACCGTATGAGGGTATCTATAGTTTTTTTTTTTTTAATGTTTGAACTCTATTAAGCTTTTTTTCTTATTTTTACAAGTTGTCATAACCCTTATAGTGTTACGAAACTAATGAAAAGTAGACCGATTGATCTAGATGATAGCCTAAATTACTTAAGTACTTTATATGGAATTCTAATGCTTTTGAAACGTTTGATTCCTCTTGTTTTAGAAGTCATTTTACTATTTTTCGATTGTTTAATTATTTATGATGATAAGCCCTAGAAGGGAAAATTCTAGTCAATTCAAGAATAGGAATAGGTATGTCTTATGATCATAGTTAAAATTTGCTTAGTTGTGTATGTTCCTTCTCACTAGTATAAGTTTGTGGATAATGGTCAGATGAAATAGAATACATTAAAGTAATATAGACCATTATTAGTTGAATTATGTATTCCATGAGAAAGTAATATGAACATTGATTAAGTTAACTTGTAAGCCTATTGAACACGATGTCCTCATGTATATGTTCATTGAATTCTTGTGAATATTTATGTAGTACTACTAGAATCTTTTGGAAAATTGTAGTAATCCCTTTAATGTGATATGATCTTACCCTCTCTATTATATGCTTGTAGTTATAAGTTGGGTAGATTTGATGAAGTGTTTAGTTCTATAGGATTGTTTAGTTTATCTATATTCTTTTCCTTTCAAGCTAACCTTAGAACAAGGTTATTTTATTGCAGCTACAGGTTTTTGTACCTTGTGATTTTAGATGATGTAAGAAATTTATTTCATAGTTATTAATATCATAAGTTTCTCTTAAGCCTCTTAATTTATTTGAACCTATTGTTTTGTAAGATATGACAAAGATTTCGAAGCAAGGTTGGCTAGATCTATTATACTTTTAGGGTCACATTATTCCCTCCTTATTATGGAATTAAATATTTTCTTGGATTATTAAAAGATGATATGAGAACTAGTTGACATAAATAGATCAAAATTTATGCCTTCTTCTAGATTGATGAGGAAATGTGAAATAAGACTAAGAATAGTTGATTTGAAAGATCTTGAACTAGTTGACATAAATAGATCAACAATTATGTCTTTCAACTTTGCCAGTAGCTTGTAGCTCGGAATGATTGATACACTTGGTGCATGAAAAGAGATCTCCTCTAGCATTTACCCACCCACCCAGACATGTTGGCATAGTCAATTCAACCCCACAACCTATGGAATGCAAAATTTCAATCCTAGCACCTTTCAACTTTGTCGGTAGCTTATAGCTTGAAACGATTGGGATGCTTGACACATGAAACAAGACCTCCCCTAGCATTTACTCACCCACCCTGACATGTTGGAACAGTCAGTTCAGCCCCACGATGAGAAAAATAAAAAATATGGCACCTGGCAAGGTTGTGCTGCATGAAACTGAAGTATTTTGCAAGAATGCATTTGATTTTGGCATGATCAAATGGATTTGAGTTGACCAAAACTGAAAGAGGTTAATATGAATGAACCCCACATTCACTTGTAGGTCCAAATGAAATGTTCCAGTTGCCACAAATTTTGAGGATTGCTCCATCAAGTTTGGTAGTTTTTGCTCTTAGGATCTTAAGTGACTTTGTTGGTAGCCCGCTGCCTGAAATGACTAGGACACTTGCCACATGAAACAAGACCTCCCCTAGCATTCACCCACCCACCTTGATGCATTGGCATAGTCGATTCAGCACCACGAGCTGTGAAATGTAAAATCTCACTCCTAGCACCTTTCCACTACATGAAACTGAATCATTTTTCAAGAATGCATTTAATTTCAGAACAGTCAAATGAACTGGAGTTGACCAAAACTAAGAGAGGTTATTGTGGATGGACCCCACATGCACCTATAGGTCCAAGTGGAACATTCCCAACTGCCACAAATTCTGAGAACTACTCCGTCATAATTTGATAGGTTTTTGCTCTTAGGGATCTTAAGGGACTTTGCCAGTAGCCTACTCCCCCAAATGGCTGGGACGCTTGGTGCATGAAATGAGGCCTCCCCTAACATTTACCCATCCACCCCAATGCATTGGCATAGTCTGTTTGGCCCCATGAGTTATGGAATACAAAATGTCACTCCTAGCACCATTCCACTGCATGAAACTAAATCATTTTGGAACAATGTGTTCCTTGCCACTTAGTGCCAAATGAGAAGAAATCCATAAATACTACCACAAATAGGGATAAACACACTATCCACAAATACTACCACACACTAACCTCACCACTCTTTCCCTTATACTACCCTTTGATAAGAGATCAATGCTATGACACAATATTGTTGTTGAAAGTTATAAAAAAACATAGGGGAGTGGACCTAATATTTGAGCATCCTAACTTCACACCTCTAATAGTTGTGTATTAAGTCATGTTTTTTTAGTGCGATGATGTGGGATTACATGATTGGTTGCTTTGTAGATCTAAAGAGTGCATTTCATTCAATTGTAAGTACTTATAGTCAATACTAACAACCTTAAATTCACAACTAGTAGTGTTAAACTTTTAAAAATATTAAACCTTAGATCCACAAATACTATCACAGCTATTGGAACATGCTCAGCCACACAAATTTGATAAAAACATATTTATAAGTTAGATATGTAAGAAAACATAGATTCTCACTTATCAAAAAAATCTAATAATCAATCTTATTTACATTAACTCCTCACCACAATCACAAACTTCTCGTTAAGATTACAAATACCATGATTTTTTTTGTAATGAAACTTCAATACACATGTATGGACAAGGTGTTAAGAGGACACATATTTCATCCATTTGCTGGTAAAAGCTAGGGCTTTCTAGATTTTCTTAAGCATATTCAGCTTATAGCAAGCATGTCATAGCTTTCCCTTCACCTAGAGTCCATAATAGGGAGTGATAATATCAAGTTTTACTAATTTTGGCATCACTTCAGACCTAGCATCAATAAAATTTAGGGTTTTATGAAAGATTTATTTCAAAAGTGAGGTTTTAGTAGTGTATGAGGGTTTGATACAATCATGGAGAGGCTTATTATGCAGTTTGAGGTTGTCTTTTATTGTCTTTTTGAGGATTTGTCATGGAGAGGCTTATTATGCTTATTATGACAGTCATAGGAGGATAGTCAAGGATTGCCATAGTTTTAGGGGTATTTATGGAGTCATTTCTTGTTTGAAACCCTCATCTAGATGGTATTATATGTAGATAGATGATATCTTTAGTTATGCATACCTAAAACAAGGACATGTTGTAGTGCCAAAAATATGACTGTGCTGCAAGAGATAGTTTTGATGTCATACATCATAAGGATTAAACTATTGATCAAAAATCCTAGCATGAACTCAAGTTTACAAAAGGATTTCATCACTAGTCTTGGATAGGGTATGGACAACCAATATTGCCAACAGGGTATGGACAACCATCAAAGCATAAAGGATAGAGGAATTTTGTCAAATGTCATTTGCTAGTTTATCTCAGACCAATCAACATTGTATCCTAGACCAAAAAACTGCCCCTTTCTATCTCAGACCAATCAACATTCTATTTCAAACCACAAAACTACCCCTTTCTATCTCAGACTAATCAACATTATTGTCTTTTCATAACTATCCCAGATCATTTTATTGGTCCAAGACTATGTCCTTTTCACATACACTCCTTGTCTCATAATCATGACTTGAGGACTATCTCTTTGGCTATTATGTTTTGTGATTGTTCCACATGATATTTGTTCGCTCTCAATGATAATAAAGGATATAGGAATTTTATCAGATGTTGTAATTGCATCTACCCTTGTAGACATGTATGCAAAGTGTGGAAGCATAGACAAGGCATGTGGACTATCTGATAGAACACCATAAAGAGAGGTCCTCTCATGGAATGCAATGATTGCAAGATATGCAAAAAATGGATTTGTTGAAAATACTTTAGAAACTTTCAAGAAAATGCAATTGGCAAGTGTAAAACCAAATTCCACAACCTTCGCCAACATCCTCCCTATCTTTACCAAATTAGGATCTTTGGAACATGGTATGGACGACCATCAAAGCATAAAGGATATTATGTAGGTTTTTGTGAAGTTGACTATGATGATTATTATGTATGTTTTATTTTGAATGGTGGACAAGGGTTTGGTGTCTTGAGAAGTATTATACATTTGGACTTTATCTTATGAGCATTTGGACTTTATCTTATGAAAGTAAATGGTAGACATGTATGAGCATTTGGAGTTTATCTTATAGGTATTTTATCAAATCTGTTGTAGTTGTAACTACTACCCTAATAGACATGTATGCAAAGTGTGGAAGCATAGACAAGGCACGTGAAATATTTAACATAACACCTCAAAAGATGCCATCTCATGTCCAATGCAATAATTGCAAGATATGCACAAAATGTATTTCTTCATAAGGCTTTAGAAACTTTCAAGAAAATGCAATTGGTAGGTGTAAAGACAAATTCCACAACTTTAGCCAACATTCTCCCTACCTATGCCAAATACGAAGTTTGGAATAGGGTATGCACATCCCTCAAAGCATAAAGGATATGGGAATTTTGTCAGATCTGTTGTAGTTGAAACTACCCTAGTAGACATGTATGCAAAGTGTGGAAGCATAGACAAGGCATGTGAACTGTTTGGCATGGTGCCTCAAAGAAATGTCATCTCATGGAATGCAATGATTGAAAGATATGAATAAAATTGATTTTTTGATAAGGCTTTATAAACTTTCAATAAAATACAAATGGCGGGTGTAAAGCCAAATTCCACAACCTTAGCCAAGATCCTCCCTTGATATGCCAAAATGGGATCTTTGGAACACAGTATGGACATCCATCAAAGCATAAAAGATATGGGAATTTTGTTAGATGTTGTAGTTGCAAATGCCCTTGGAGACATGTATGTAAAGTGTGGAAGCATAAACAAGGCACACAAATTGTTTGGCATGATGCCTCAAAGAAATGTCACCTCATGGAATGCAATGATTACAAGATATGAACAAAATGGATTTTTTGATAAGGCTTTAGAAACTTTCAAGCAAATTTAATTGGTGGGTGTAAAGCCAAATTGAAAAAAACCTTAGAAATTGTATCTTTGGAACATGGTATAGACATCCATCAAAGCATAAAGGATATAGGAATTTTGTCAAATGTTGTAGTTGCAACTACCCTGCGAGACATGTATGCAAAGTGTGGAAGAATATACAAGGAACGTGAACTATTTGACATGATGCCTCAAAGAAATGTTGTCTCATGGAATGCAATGATTGCAAGATATGCATGGAATAGATTTTTCATGAGGCTTTAGAAACTTTAAAGCAAATGCACAAAAGAAACTTTCAACCAAATTGCACAACCTTATCCAACATCCTCCTTGCCTATACCAAAATGGGATCTAGGGAACATGGTGGGGACAACCATCAAAGCATAAAGGATATAGGAATTTTGTCACATGTTGGATTTGCAGCTGCCCTTGTAGACATGTGTGGAAAGTTTGGAATAATAGACAACGCACGTGAACTATTTGACATGATGCCTCAAAGAAATGCACAGTCTCATGGAATGCAATGATTGCAAGATATGCAAAAAATGGATTATTTGAAAATGATTTATAAACTTTCAAGCAAATGCAATTGGCACATGTAAAACTAAATTCCTATAACAATAATTGATCATCATTTTAATTATATAATATAAATTGTCATATACATAATGTCATGAACATAACATCTAGTCTATAAATAAAGCCATATAGGCATGTCCAAACAAAGTCATACAGGCATTTACAAAAATATACATCAGTAACATACAAAAGTATGTATACAAAGCCATCTAGGCATATAAGAAATGTCCCAAAATATAGTTTCCTATGAACTTCTATCAAATAATCGGTGGCCCTTGCTTGGCCGTGAAGATGGAGAGCCAATAAGTGACTAATCCTCTCTCTCCCGTGGAGTAGACCTCTTTGACAAAGATTTTTACAACTTCACCTGTTAATACAATCAAACAATATGCAGATTAATATAGAAAACATGAAATATATAACATCACATATGTAATTGATCACTCACCGCTACTTGATGATCCCTCTTGATCATCTTTTCCCTCTCTTCATCCGTAGTTGGATGGGTTGGAGTTGTGACCTCCTATGAGAAGAAACAAGAAGCAAAATAGATTAAACATAAATATCATTTATGTATATCAAATGACATGAGATAAAATAAGAAATACAAAATAACATTTACATGTTACTGGCTCATACCTCAATCAAAGAATTTGAAGACAACACAGCTGGCCTACTTGCGCTGACTCATGGAGATGAGGAGTTTCCATATTCAACATCTAAAAATAGAGTTATAGGTTATTCGACCAAAATAGATACATAACATTATTTATATGCATAATTATTACAAATCATTAAATTTACCTCTATATAAGTGGTATTGTGTGTAGGGGACTAAGGAAACCGTGCATAGTGAAGCTCCCTATTGAAATCATCAAATTGTCACTAAATAATATTACCATTGATATATGTACTATATTTATGATCATGTGATAAATTATATACCCGTTGATTTGACCTCCTCTCATAATCTACCAATGGGCAACTAATAGAGGCAAGATGAAGACTCTGACCCTGGAATTTCATTATGCAAACAATTACACATATTAAGTTTGACTTATAATATAGATAGTCAAATAAAATTAATTACAAATTTTAAATAAGAATATATTGAATAAAGATGAAACTTGTAAAAAATTACCTGGGAGTCAATACCAAATGTATGATGTAAGGCATCATCTATGAGAACAAGATCATCCAATATGGATGTGTCCATCATTGGATGTTGCCCCTGCATTGCAACATCGTACCAAGAGTCTTGTCAAGAGTCTTGCAATGAATCTTCTGTCCCATAATCACATAGGTTCCCACATGAACTATATAGATGTGGGGATAAATGATGCATGTTGCTCTCACCCTCATTGGCCTAGGTGAGATCAGCACCATGTTGTGCTAGATACTATGTGAGAGCACTTAATGAATGTAGTGTCTCCACCTCAATGCTCTCCTTCAAAGTCAAAGGGAGTGACACATGTGTTGGCCTCATTAGGGGTCTAGGTACACAGTTTTGGTCTCACTGTGCCCCCTCTCTATCTTGGCTAGAGCCACTACCTCTGCCCTAGAAATCTAATGCAGGAGCATCCCTGGTTCAAGAGCAATCTTACATCAACTAAAAACATTTGCATTTCATTTTTTTCAGTTTAGTTTGTTTTCATTTTCCAGTTCAGTTCAAGCAGTTCAATCAGAAGCAGTTTCTATATTTTGGTCTGCATTCTGCCATAGTTGCATTTCACATCTTACAGAGCTAGAACTAGCATCTAGACTCATTTATTTACATCATATCTAGAATTCAGAACATTTGGATTAAGTACTGGAAAGATATCACTATCAGAAGATCGACTATTATCTCAGAACAAAGCATCCTGACAGTCTTTGATAATCAGCTAAAGGAGAAAACTTGCAGAGCATTCCTTGACTTGTGGAGCCTAATGACACATCATTTAATGATCTTTGGTTCATGGTGGACCTTCTCTAAGATCCACACATCATTCCATTCATTTGCCAAGGTGTTCTACATGATTAGGTCCAACCTATATATGTACACAAGTTACAGCTCTTCATTAGAGTTTGTGACCTTCCTTGGCTGACGCGGAGGAATCTTTTGTACCAGAGAGGATGTATAAGGATGTAATAGATCCTTAGGAAAGTAGTTCTCATGATTTAGAAAATAGATAGTTGGCTCTTTCACGAGAGGACTTCAAAGCGATATCTTGCACATATTCTGATATTCTGTAATAAGGCCTTTGAGCCCTACTTATACTCTTGCATCATGCTGGCTAGATTGTATTTAAATTCTATGATATACTAAATGATTGAATCTATGTTTGTTTCATATCTTTGAGTTGTTTCCATTGTGTTTACTCTTTTTGCATGGCCTGGACAGTTCATTCTTCAAACCCTCCTACCGTGACTGCACCAAGTGGTATCAGAGCGAAAGTTTGACTCTTTGGGAGTGAGTTGATCGAAGTTGGCGAGGGAATGCCATAAGATCTTACTATGGATAGATTGCTAAATTGAGGTAGGTTACTTGTGTCACAACCAATCACCGATTGTGAGGCAGTTGTCACCTTGTAGCCCGATCGCTAAACCTGTTGAACTAGGTGATCGCTATTCTGTTCATAAGCTAGAGAAAGGAGAATCATTGATGGTGAGGAGAGTACTATTTCAAGTAGAAGCAGATGAGGAACCACCACAGAGGAAAAGTTTGTTCAGGACAAGATACAAATTAGGAGGTAAGTGTTGTAAAGTTGTGATTGATAGTGGTAGTTTAGATAACCTAGTTTCAGAGGCGATGGTGACTAAGATGAAGTTGGAAAGATTGAAACACCCTAAGCCCTATCAGATAGCATGAATTTAGGATGATCATAAGGTACTGGTGAGTGAACAATGTTTGGTGAAATTTCATATTGGATCTTATCATGATGATGTCTTACATGATATTATGCCTATGGATGTATGTCATATCTTGTTGGGTAGACCTTGGCAGTATGGTAGAAAAGCTATACATGATGGGAGAAAGAATACATACACTATAACAGCAAATGGAAAGAGAATTACTTTGATTCCTTTAGAAGATGATCCTAAGAGCGAAGTATGTGGAAATGCTAGAATCTGTTTAGTAGATGGAAGAAAATTTCTAGATGGTTTGAGACATGAGAATATGTGTTATGCTTTGATTCCTAAGAAACCTAAAACATTGAAGAAAGGGACTGGAGGAGAACAACTAGAGGAGATAAAAGAGTTACTGATAGAGTATGAAGACATCATATCTGATAATGTACCTGAAGGATTGCCACCTATAAGGAGTATCAGTCATCACATGGATCTTATACATGGAGCGAGTTTGCCTAACAAGGCAACACACAAAATGACATCAATAGAAAATGAAGAATTAAATAGATAGATACGGGAGTTGCTGAGGAAAGGTTTGATCAGAGAAAGCTTGAGTCCTTGTGTAGTACCTGTAGTATTAGTACCTAAGAAAGATGGAGAATGGAGAATGTGTATTGACTCGAGAGAAATAAACAAGATCACAGTTAAGTATAAATTTCCTTTACCTAGGATGGATGATATCATGGATTGTTTAAGTGGAGCAAGATATTTCACAAAGATAGACTTGAAGAGTGGATACCATCATATGAGATTCAGAGAAAGAGATGAATGGAAGACTGCTTTTAAGACAAAAGAAGGATTGTATGAGTGGTTAGTGATGCCTTTTGGATTGACAAATGCACTGAGTACTTTCATGAGATTGATAAATGAAGTCTTAAATAAATTGTTGGGTAATTTGTGATTTCATACTTGGATGATATTCTAATTTTCAGTAAGACAAAAGAGGAACATTTGTGGCATATTAAACAAGTTTTGCAGAGGTTAAGACAAGAGAAATTGTTGATAAACATCAAGAAATGTAGTTTCATGAAGGAAGAGTTGGTATATTTGGGATTTGTGATTTCTGCGGAAGGATTGAAGATGGACCCTGAGAAAGTGAAAGTAATTGTTGAGTGGTCTACACTAGAGAGCATTAGAGAGGTTAGATCATTTCATGGGTTGGCTAGTTTCTACCAGAAGTTCATTAGAAATTTTAGTTTAGTATGTAACCCTATGACAGAGACAATGAGAGGTGACATGAAAGACTTTAAGTGGACATTTGGAGTGGATAAAAGTTTTGAATTGTTAAAGTAGAAAGTGATAGAGCAACCTATTTTGGCGTTACCGAATTTCAATAAGGTATTTCAAGTTGATTGTGATGCAAGTGAAAATGCGATTGGAGTAGTATTAAGTCCAGAAGGTAGACCTGTAGCATATTTTAGTGAAAAGTTGAATGATGCAAGGACAAGATATCCATCTTATGATCAAGAGTTCTATGCCATAATTCAAGCCTTGAAGAAGTGGAGACATTACTTGTTGCCTAAGGAGTTTGTACTATATACAGATCATCAAGCTTTGCAGTATTTAAATAGTCAAGGTAAGTTGAATCAGAGACATGAGATGGGTAGAGTTCATGCAGAGTTACACTTTTGAGTTAAAGGATAGGAGTGGAAAATCAAACAAAGTTGCTGATGCGTTGAGTATAAGAAGAAACTTGTTGACGAAAATGACAGTTGAAGTGTTGGGTTTTGATGAATTAAAGAACATGTATGAGGGAGACACTGATTTTGTAGAACCTTGGAAAGCATGTAAGGAACCTGTTGTGATAGATAAGAGTAAGTGGCTAGATTAATTCATTCAGGAAGATATGTTGTTTAGAGGAAATCAGTTGTGCATACCTAAGATTTCAATGAGAGACAATTTGATCAAGAAGAAACACAATGGTGGATTGGCAGGACATTTTGGCATTGATAAGACAATGGCTTTGGTAAGTGAAAACTACTTTTGGCCTCAGATACATAAGGATGTTAGGAGATTTGTGCAGAGTTGTAAAGTTTGTCAAGTTACAAAAGGGAGTAGTCAAAATATTAGATTGTAGACCTTTGACAATACCAAATAGACATTGGGAAGACATAAGCATGGATTTTGTAATGGGATTGCCAAAGACATAGAGAGGACATGATTCAATATTTGTAGTGGTTGATAGATTTTCAAAGATGGCTTATTTCATACCTTGTAAGAAGACAACTGATGCAGTACATGTAGCAGACCTATCTTTCAAGGAGATTGTGAGATTACATGGATTACCTAAGAGTATAGTTTCAGATAGAGACCCAAAGTTTGTTGGATACTTTTGGAAGACACTTTGGACGAAGATGAAGACATATTTGAAGTTTAGTTCAGCATTTCACCCATAGACTGATGGATAGACAGAGGTAGTGAATAGGAGTTTGGAAACTTGTTGAGATGTTTGGTTGGAGAGAAGATAGGAAGTTGGGATTTGATTCTTTCACAAGCAGAGTTTGCATACAATAATTCAATAAATAGGAGTACCAGAAGAACACCTTTTGAGGATTGTTATCAGAATAAATCCTAGAGGAGTTGCATAATTGAGAGACATTGGTATGAAAAAAAAGTGAAGTGCAAAAGCAGAGGAATTTGTAGATCACATGAAGACAATGCATAATCAGGTGAAGAAGCATTTGGAGGATATGAATAGTAAGTATAAGGAAAAGGTAGATGAGAAGAGAAGACATAAGGAATTTGAAGTGGGAGATGAAGTAATGGTATACTTGAGAAAAGAAAGATTTCCGGTTGGAACATATAACATGTTGAAGATGAAGAAGTTTGGACCTTGTAAGATACTCAAAAAATTTGATTAAGGAAATGCATATGAAGTGGAGTTACCAGACATTGGGTATATCACCTATTTTCAACATTGCAGACCTTTATCAATATCATGAAGCAGAGTTCAGTGACAGCATGGAAGAAGACTTGAAGAAGCAGTTACCACATAAAGCACCGAAGCAGATTGAAGACATTTCGGACAGCAGAGTTTGATGCAACACTAGAGGAAGACAATACAAAGAATATCTTGTGAAGTGGAAAGGAAAACTGGAAGAAGACTCAACATGGATTTCTCAGGTTGAGGTGGACCGTCTTGGTTCTCCCCTAGCCCCAGCAAAGTGAGGGACTCACTTTTTTCAATAACCCTGGATGTCTGATGCAGGAGCATCCCTAGTTCAAGAGTAATCTTGCATCAACCAAAAACATTTGCATTTTCACTTTGTTTGCAGTTCAGTTTGTTTTCATTTTCCAGTTCAGTTTAGGTAGTTTAGTCAGTAGCAGTTTCTATATTTTGGTCCGCATTCTGCCCCAATTGTATTTCACATCTTGCGGAGATGGACCTAGCATCTAGACTCATTTATGTACATCATATCCAGAATTCAGAGTATTTAGATTCAGTATCAAAAAGATATCGCTATCAAAAGATCATCTATTTTCTCATAATAGAGCATCCTGACAGTCTCTGATAATCAGCTAAAGGAGAACACTTGCAGAGCATTCCTCAACTTGTGGAGCCTAACGACACATCATTCAATGATCTTTGGTTCATGTCCGACCTTCCCCGAGATCCACACATCATTCCATTCATTTGCGGAGATGTTCTACATGATTAGGTCGAACCTATCCATGTACACATGTTACAACTCGTCATTGGAGTTTGTGACCTTTCTTGGCCGATGTGGAGAAATCTTTTGTACCAGAGAGGATATATAAGGATGTAATAGATCCTTAGGAAATCAGTTCTCATGATTTAGAAGATAGATAGTTGGCTCTTTCGTGAGAGGACTTCAGAGCCATATCTTGCGCATATTATGATATTTTTGTAATTAGGCCTTTAAGCCCTACTTGTAAGCCCACATGATGCTGGCCAGATTCTATTTAAATTCTATGATATATTGATTGATTGAATCTATGTTTGTTTCATATCTTGAATTGTTTATGTTGTGTTTACTCTTACTGCACGACCCAAACAGTTCATTCTGTGAACCCTCCTACCGTGATTGTACCAAACTCTTGAATGTCAAAATAATTCTAGGAATATTCTTGACAACAAACTCATAATGGAGTTTCCTCAAGAAATATTATGGCACCTCAGTGTTGTTGCATGGGCACTCGTCAAACACCATGTACCATCTATCCCAAAAGTTTTTGGGATATATCTTCGTTCCTACAACAATGAATAGGAAAGTATTTGCAAGTCTCTTCTAATCTTTGGCCAGTTTTAAGATTGATAAAGTGTGAACATAATGGAGATTTTGCAATTTTTTCATCCTTTACTTGTTCATAAGATTGATTTTTCAGCATAGTATTGCCAACACCTCTCCCTATAGTAATGAAATTCAATGATTTTCTTTGTCACCGATTTGGTGTGAGAAACAATCATCTCTAATGACTTCACAAGCGCTCTCTTACGATCGGTGCTTGCACTTCAATTGTTTAACATTTCAATTAGGGTTTGAAGATGTTTTTTGTTTTCTTCTATTTTCCCTAAATAGTTTTCTTGTGTATCTCTTTCATGGTGAGGACGTGAAGGTGGGGGGTTTTCAAGGTTTTCAGGGTTATTTTGACCCTCCTTAGCTAGATTTGTGTTTTGTCTTGCCTCATTGACTATAAATTTGTTATAAATATTTAATCAAACATTGAAAAATTGAAAAATTCTTTTCAAACTCACAAAAATTAATCAAAACCTACCTTCTTTGGATGCTAGACTCTCTACATTTGCTTCACGACGTCATTGGGAGTAGGTTTGGTGAGGTGGCATCGTGAAAACGTTGATCACTCTTAGCCATTGCTTGATTTGCCCTTCCTTCAATGCACTTGAACTATTTGACTGGTTTTTTCCTTGCCAAACTATAGTTTTGGCCGTAGGTACGAAGGAAATGAGTTTTTTTTTGTTTTATGAGACAATAACACGAGCACGTTATAATGCACTCATGTTATTGTCTGCATGGGACCAAAAATTCATGTGGTGACTTTTTGGTTCCACATCTCTCTCTCTCTCTCTCTCTCTCTCTCTCTCTCTCTCTCTCTCTCTCTCTCTCTCTCTCTCTCTCTCTCTCTCTCTCTCTCTCTCTCTCTCTCTTATTTTGTCTATATGTCTTTCCTTCTATATATCTTATCTCTATATGTATCTCCTACTCTATATCGCTTTCTCTGTGATGGGCATTTAATGTTCAAAAATTCATTAAAGGGATTCAAATTTTAGGGCCTAAATTTTAAAGTCGACCCTACCTGTGAAGCAACTTTTTTGTGATAGTTATCAAGTTTTTCTCCCTCCCCCTCTTTGTCCCTCTCTTTCTCTCTCACCACCTCTCTCTATCCCTCTCTATCTCTATATGTCTCTCTCCCTCTCTATTTCTATACCCATCTTTATATCAATCTCCCTCTATTATTTCTCTTCCTCTATCACTCTATCTCTCTCCTCTCTATTAAAAACAAATATATTTTTGATTTCGTTTAAGGCGTTCGATGGTCATTTAATGTTCAAAAATTCACTAAAGGGATTCAAATTTTTAGGGCCTAAATTTAAAAGTTGACTCTGCCTTTCAAGCAAATTTTCTGTGACAATTACCAATCTCTATTATTCTCTCTTCCTCTATCACTCTATCTCTCTTCTCTAGATTTTTTATCCCTCCCTCTCTTTGTCCCTATCTTTCTCTCTCACCATCTCTCTCTATCCTTGTCTATCTCTAGCCCTCTCTCTCCCTCTCTATCCCTATACCCATCTCTATATCAATCTCCCTCTATATTATTATTTCTTCTCTTTATTAAAAACAAATATTTTTAATTACATTTAAGGTGTTTGATGGTCATTTAATGTTAAAAAATTCATTGAAGGGATTCAAATTTTTAGGTCCTAAATTTGAAAGTTGACCCTACTATCAAGCAATTTTTTTGTGATAGTTATCAATCTCTATTATTCTCTCTTCCTCTATCGCTCTATCTCTCTTCTCTATGTTTTTCTCCCTCCCTCTCTTTCTCTCTCACCATCTCTCTATATCCATCGCTATCTCTATACCTCTCTCTCCCTCTCAATCCCTATACCCATCTCTTTCTCTCTCTTATTTTCTCTATCTGTCTTTCCCTCTATATATCTTATCTCTTTCTCTCCTACTCTATCTCTCTTTATCAATATCCCTCCATCTCTGTTTATCTTTCCTACCCTCTCTCTCTCTACATACATACATATATCCTTTTCTCTTTCTCTGTCTTCTCTCCCCATCTGTCTATCTTTCTCTCTCTCTACCAATATCCCTCTCTTTATATCTATAATCACCCTTTCACTCTCTCTCAAACAGACTCTTTATCTCTGTATCACTTTACCTCTCTCTCTATTTAAATTTATGTCTCCCCTCTTTCTCTCTCTTTCTCTTTCTATGTATAAAGATATCTCTCTCTGTCTCCCCCTTTCTCTCCTCTCTCTACTCATCTCTCTCTTTTTGTTTAACTCTATTTATCTCCTCTCTCTCCTTCTCTCATATAACTATAATATATATTTTATAATAAAAAATAAATGTATAATTCAATCATTACAAGTTACCACTTGGACAATAAGCACGGAGACCTAATTTCTATATATGGAATTGTTATATGCCTTATTAAGTATAACACTTCATAAGAAATCAAATTTTATTTTATATTAAATCTTTCTAATGTGGATAATGTCTCAAGGTTTCCTTTTTTTGTGTAGGGCTTCAAAATTGTGTTGATGAAGGTATTCACAATAAAATGCACTCTATATCGCTCTCTCCCTCTCTATCTCTTTGTTTATCTTTGTCTCCCTCTCCACCTCTCTCCCTTTATCCTCTCTCTTTCTCTCTCACCTTCTCTCTTCCTCTATCTCTATTTCACTCTTCAACCCCTCTCTCTCCCATTTTTATATCTTATCTGTATTCCTCTCTCTACAATATCCCTCTCTTTATATCTCTATATCTCCCTCTCTCCCTCCCTCTTTATCTCTATATCACTCGTCCTCTGTCTATATCTCTTTGTCTCCTCTCTATCTCTCCCCCCTCTCTCCCTCTCTCCTCTATCTTTTTATCACTCTACCTCTCTCTCTATATCTCTTTGTCTCATTCTCTCTCTATCTATTTATATATCTTTATGTTTCTCTATCTTCCTCTTTCTCTTTTTCTCTAAGTTCTCTCCATTTGAGCTCTCTCTCTCTCTCTCTAATTTTATTTGTCTTTCCCTCTAAATATCTTACATCTATCTTTCTCTCCTACTCTATCTCTCTTTCTTTGTGATGGTCATTTAATGTTAAAAAAATCACTTAAGGGATTCAAATTTTCATGGCCTAAATTTTAAAGTCGACCCTGCCTGTGAAGTAATTTTTTTGTAATAGTTATCAATTTTTTCTCCCTCCCTCTCTATCCCTCTCTTTCTCTCTCTCCATCTCTCTAAACCCCTCTTTGTC